>OX453277.1:11553177-11598177 GCA_949710005.1 Ricordea florida
TTAGTGTCACCTCTTGCTGCTGTAGAACAACTGTAGAACAACCGCATCCACTGTGGTCACTGAAGCATGAACATGGAAACTCCAACATTTTCAGAGCGTACTCGGGATGGTAGACCAAACTCTGACACAGCCTCAAGGAAACATGCAAAAACGGTGCTTGCCTTGGTATTTTTTGAACATTTTAAATAGACTGGTATTCTATAGTTCTATAAACTGTTGCAAATGTTTGCAATTTCTCCTGTAACAAGACCGCGAAGACAGGCTAAGGAGTCCGCCATTTTGACACTGAGCCCCAGTTTTCCTCGGTTAAGTCACCAGAGAGTCGTTCCCAGACTGCTGCATATTTGAAGCACCATTTACGAAAACGAAGGCACCATTTATGAGAACGAAGGCACCATAAACAAAATTGGAGGCACCATTTACAAAAACAGAGGCACCATTTATAAAAACGAAGGCACCACAAACAAAATTGGAGGCACCATTTACAAAAACAGAGGCACCATTTATGAAAACGAAGGCACCATAAACAAAATTGGAGGCACCATTTACAAAAACAGAGGCACCATTTATGAAAACGATAGCACCATAAACAAAATTGGAGGCACCGTTTACAAAAACAGAGGCACCATTTATGAAAACGAAGGCACCATAAACAAAATTGGAGGCACCATTTACAAAAACAGAGGCACCATTTATGAAAACGAAGGCACCATAAACAAAATTGGAGGCACCATTTACGAAAGTAACGATAGCTGAATTTTGGGGGTAATGGCACCCCATACATACTTGCTGAAAGTAAGCTAAAAAATCCGCAAGATTTTCGGGGTGTACAAAGTCTTTTTTGCCGTAAATGTGGAATACCATCTGTGAACGTAAGTTATTTGATTGGGATGGATCGATTCCAGCAGACGATTTCAGCTGAGTCAAGATGTTGAAAGTGTCCACGCCATTTTAGTGTGTTGTAAAGGGCATTTATTCGAAATAAAATAACCAAGAAAACCGCAACGAGTGTTTGATTTACCAAAACAAAATAATTATGCAATGAAAGTACTGATGCGTATTATTTGATCTAGCATTGGGATTGGGCTGTTGCATCCATTGTACGAATTTTATAAGCTGGTTTTATATCCGCCAATCCCATACTGGTCGTTCTCTTTTTCAGCAAGTTTAATATTCTAAGTGTTACGGTCTATTGCACACGACCGGTTCGGAATTTCTGGCTATGTTTAGAAAATGTTATTGTAGCGTCGTTGAAAGTATTTGGTGGCCTCATCTGGCGGCAAAAATGACATGTTCTGTGAGACTTTCATCCATATTTATCGTACAGATGGTAACTCCGCGTCAGAATCAAGAGAAGCAACGACCCAGGATCTGAGTTTATTCCCCAGTCTATCTTTCAGCTCCCATCTGTGGTTTCTTGACCAACAAATCCTGGATTTCTTTTTGCTGAATAGTTTTACCCCTGGGAACACTCCACCGCTGTGGCAAACTGGTGCATGTTAAATCATCTGGCAAGGCCTTGAGACCATACAATTTACAGTGGGCCAGGTAGAAGAGTAAGGCTATTATATGATGGCAGTAGCCACTCATACCAGCAACACAGCAACACTTGGCATTGGTTATTTTGGGGTCCTCGTTTGCCTGTAGTGGCACAGACACTTCCAAAGAGTGTGGGGCTTCACTTTTCTTCAATGATCTGAAGCACTTGACTTTGACTTTCGCTTTATCCGGAAAATATGTCACTAAAAGGAGCAGCATACAACAAAATCAGCGAATACTCGGTATCTCAGGGTCGTAACGAGGTATATTTTTTCGTAGCTGATCCCATTATTTTTACCCAGAATTTTGACCCCTGATCCCAAAAGCGATCAGAATTCTGATCCCTGATCCCGATCCTCGTTGTTATCTAGGACAGCCTGATCCCTGATTCCATGAAAAACACCGCTGATCCCGATCCCACGGGCTGTGATCCCAGATCCCGGGCTGTGATCCCTGATCCCACCCCTTTGCAGGCCTTTGATCCCTGATCCCATATACCTCGTTACGACCCTGGTATCTGGGAAATACACCACTTACGTAAGCTTACCTTGGATATCATGGAAATAACCTGGTTCTGCAAAGAATTTGTAGGCCTTTGCAGTATTTTCACAACCAGAGGAGTTTCGCATATTCCTCAACCTCACTGAAAGATAGACTGGGGAATAAACTCAGATCCTGGGTCGCTGCTTCTCTTGACTCTGACGCGGAGTTACCATCTGTACGATAAATATGGATGAAAGTCTCACAGAACATGTCATTTTTGCCGCTTTCTAGAAGGCCTCAAAAGACAGTAAGAGAGTATAAATGGCGAAAAGAGGAGAGTAAAAATTCATAACAAGAAGTTATAGGTTATTCCTTACCTTCAAAGTTCGAAATGTCGCTACGTGTTCACGCGCCACTTGCTGCAGGAATCAAGCCAACTTGTGTAAGAGAAAAATTATTCGCTATCGTAGTAACGGGAATCTTTTTGAAAGGTACTTGTCTCGCTTTATCGCACGCAACAACCTCAGAGTTTAGCCTTTGTTTTACAAATTGCGCTGGTACGCTTGCGTCCCAGCATGGCGTTGCTAAGTGGTATCCAGGCACGTGACTAGATCCTGCAAAAGGCCTATTAAATAAATTGAAGGAGCAGCACACCGCATACCAGTATTGTTCCCCGTTATTTATCAAGCTGTGCATCGATTTAGAGGTCAACCATTTTAAATTTGTTTCAGAACTACTTGTTTGTAATTTCATATTGCCGAGAGATAAATACAATCTTTACGCTTGGATTACGTCAACAGTCCTTCTTTGTAAGGAATGGCACAAAGAACTACAAAACCGACCAATTGGATGCTGAGAAATGTTTTCACATTAAAAATATTTACACAAATTTTTTTTGATTAGAGTTTGGACATTTCGTTACATTGAAGTCGACGACTACTGAACAAAATATGTCAAACTCTGACTTACACGAGGAAAATAAAGCGATCAAACCGTAAATCAGAAATATGTGAAAGTTAAACCTTAAGTTGAGCTTTTGGCTGTTTAACATTTATACCCTGAAAACCTGTGAACCAACTGACCGACGAGAACCAACTTTTAGTGAAAGGCTGCGGTATATTTTAGAATGGTTTAGGAAACTGTAAAAAATTTGGAATGATTTCCGCACAGGTCCCTACTTCATTATGCATGCTGTGGCCATACTGTTTCATTCTGCAATAACAAGAAATGTTTACATATAATACGTCAATTTGTTGAAAAAAATCCTCAAATCACAATCCACAAATAAATGGTCACGTCGATTTTGATACTGGGGAGAAAAGTTTTTGACCTGAGCTCTTCAAGTTCCCTTGGGACTCTTAGTCTTATGTTTGAATAACGGGTTGAAGTTTACAGTTTGGAGCTGTGCTATCCGAGTCATAAAATTCACTGGTCCTCGTCTTTGGAATTCCTTGCCTACAAGTATAACTAATTTAAATTCTCTTAGAATATTTCGTAAAACCCTTAAGAACCCTATGCTTGATTGTTATTCAATTTAACTATCTATCTTAGCGCATGAAGAAATACTGTCTATAACTGTATTTTATTGTAAGGGTCATCCACTAGATTAGTCTTTGCTATTTGGATGATCCCAACTCGCTCCCTATTTTTGTTGTTACATTTTCTTTTATTCCTTGGCTGTACTCTGTTTAGTTGCCTATGTAGATTTAACCTATGTATAATGTGAAACTGAGCTGAGTTAAATAAATTATTTTGTCTTATCTTGCTAATTCACGATGGGATTTTACTTAATTAAGTTTCCAAAGCAGTGGTTTCTTCAACTGGTCAAAGAAATCTCGGCTCGTATGGTAAGGTCACCCAGTCGCTCATATCGGAGCGAATCACATAGTACGATGTAACATGAGTTTCTGTCCCAAGATAATTTATATAGTGAATAGCCCTGACAATAACAAGTCCCTTTTAAATATTTGACAGATTTATCGCTGTTAAACTCATCACTCCTGCATATTACTCCTTTGCCAGAAACTTCACAAGCAATTAAACTGGCTACCGTTTGTGGTTGGAAAATATTGGGCAAAATATTTAGTCTTGTAATCTTTTAACAAATCAAAGACTTGGGTGAAGTACAGAATTTTCCGCGCTGGACGGTCAGTAGTTCATGTATGACCCCATGAAATGTCCTGGGGCACCAGTGCCATGTCGGGCCTCTAGGCACAGAAGTAACTGTATTGAATTTAACAAAGTGTAGTAGCTGTAGTACGTGTAGTAGCAGTAGTATCTGTAGTAAGTGTAGTAGCTGTAGTAAGTGTAGTAGCTGTAGTAAGTGTAGTAAGTGTAGTAGCTGTAGTAGCTGTAGTAGTTGTAGTACGTGTAGTAGCTGTAGTAAGTGTAGTAACTGTAGTAGTTGTAGTACGTGTAGTAGCTGTAGTAGCTGTAGTAAGTGTAGTAGCTGTAGTAGCTGTAGTAGTTGTAGTACGTGTAGTAGCTGTAGTAAGTGTGGTAACTGTAGTAGTTGTAGTACGTGTAGTAGCTGTAGTAGCTGTAGTAAGTGTAGTAGCTGTAGTAGCTGTAGTAGTTGTAGTAAGTGTAGTAGCTGTAGTAAGTGTAGTAAGTGTAGTAGCTGTAGTAAGTGTAGTGGGATCATACATGAACTACTGACCCGCTGGACTCCCACCGACACAGACTGATTGACCTCAAACATGATACACTGTGACCCTTAGCACAAAACATGAGCCAGCCCACGATCAATTGTTCGGGGGACGAAATTTCAAAATACATTTTATCTCGGTACTGCACTCGAGTCGGCGATGTGACCTCGTAGTATTGGTTAGCGTCATCCATATTTTGAGTTAACAAGCAAGGCCTGTATCGCTTAACCCTTTCAATGCCACAGGTGACCATGTATAAATTCTCCCTATAATTCCAATACACTACTGCACAAACAGACTATAAGAATTTAGAACATGATCAAACCAAGGATGCTAAATCGATCAACCGCCAAATTCTTCTAACTAGAACTTAAAGAACTGTATAGAACTTACTCAGACGAATTTATATAACCGATCTTGGCAGTGAAAGGGTTAAATAAAACAAAAGCGCATTTCACATCACTTCACTTTCTTTTAACAGTCGTGGTCAGTAAGCATTACCTTAAAAGTTTACTAGATTTTTAGCCAATTTGTATTCACATTCGAGGACTTAGTTGTCAGTTATAACCTTTGTAGCTTAAACTCAAAGAGAGAGGATTATCTTAGTTTGTACAGCAACTGCTTCGTCCACGATGACTAATAATATTTTCCATATGATACCATGGGATCAGGTTTGTAATAAAATTGCAGAAGCCGACTAGTGACGAAAAACCAACAGAAAGAGGTCCTCACAAAAGCCTGGTTTTCACTACAACGCAAGCATAAGGATTAGCAGAAAACAAAGGACAACACAAAGGAATGAAGTCAAGCGTATGACTTAGACATCGACATAAGTGTAAGACATCGACCTAAGACCAAGCATAAGCAAAGTAAAGAAAAAGTAACAAACAAAGGAAAACTCCGTCCTTTTGTCTTCTAAAGCGCCTCGGGACACGTTTTTCTTTGTTTTTATTTGCTTATGCTTGCGGCGAAGCGAAAACCAGGCTTTAAGATCTCAGGTCACGTGTAAATGATAACTGTATATAACAACTTTATGTAAAAACTTAATATGAACAAGTTTTACTAACAAGCTAGAAATAACGACATCATCCACGATCACTTATGCATATTCCATAACACGATCAGGTTGATCTTTACCGAACTTGCAGACGACCGACAAAGAAAGAGGTCCTCAGTTAAGATTTCAAGAGACTTTTCTTCACAAATTTTTTTTTTAAGGATGTGCTAAAACAAAAGATTGTAGGGTTTTATAATTAGAATGCATTTATTACAAGGGTGAAAAAATTGTCTCCTAATGTACAGAATGACAGTCATTCTCACTTAGTTTACACATAAGTGACAGTTCTTCGCGAAAATGGTCATTGAAGCATTTTGAATGATTGGGCCTGAATCAGTTGCAACGGGAAGCGGGTCTCCATGAGTCATTGCTATCGGCTTATATTTTGTAGCATCAAAGTTAGCGACAAAATCTTCTGCGAAGACGAAAGCACAATTGATACTTCTTAACGGATAGTACAATATATTGGTTGATATAGTTTCAACTACCGTATACGGTACATCTTTGTAATGCTGTGAAATAATAATAAAGAGGATATGTGTCGAGCCTGGCGAATTTGGAAAAGACGTACTTCACAAATTCACGACAAGTAATATCGGCTTTAATTCACTTTGGCATTCTAATCCTAGCATTATCCTGGATGTCTGTCCCATGAACCTTGTTCAATGGCCTTGTTCTCAAGGATCTATAGCTCAGTGGTGGAGCACCCGAACTAGTGATCGGAAGATCGTATGTTCGACTCCTATTGAGAGAACTCAGATTTGATTTTTCAAGCTTCAATTTGTTGTTGTTGTTGTTGAGCTTGTCTGTGACATTGTAAACGGTTGTTCAGCACGGCAAGAGCTTGAAGTTGACGTCAAAGCTGCATTCACGGCACATACGGGTGGTCGGCCTATCAGAGTACTAGTTACATCAATTATATTTTGTAAATAAGTTCTCCATCAAACATAATTTTATAGCAGGAGGAAAGGAGAATGCAAAAACGAGGATGTTCACCGATCGCCCTACACGGCTAACTGAGTTTCTTGGGGTTTTTTTCTTCACAATCATCTATTACTTAATACACAATGAGGTTGCCATAACTGTTACAGGGCGGTTCTCTGTTCACAAACGAAAGTAATTTCACACTTACTTTGGCACTGCCATTACTTGTTGTGATAGGTGATTGGCTAAAAAAATTTCGCGCTGGTTTCTTAACCAATCCGACATAACGATAAACCCACGCGAGTTTTTTCTTAATTAATCGTTCAGTGTTCTGATTGGTTATTGGACAGTGGACATATGTTATGATTGGTCAGAATAATTATATGATTGTCGTGTTTGGTCAGATTAATCCTGTCGTATGGCTTCCCGACAATGAATTCAATGACTGCAATAATGTTGCAAAAGCAAAGAGGAAAATCGCTGTTAGTGACGAAAGTAGCCGCGATATTGCTTTTCAGCTTAAAAGTTATCAATCAGGCCTTTTTATCAATTTGTGGCCATTGTTGCAATTGCAAGTGTTAATTAAGGCGTGATGACGATAGCAGAAGTCATAACGAAAAAAGGATTTTCAACGTGTACTTACTTCATACAAGAAACTTCTTCACAATGTCAGGTTTGTTCTCTCTCTATTTACAACGTCTCTTAGTTTCTTTGTTCCAAATTGTGAACAAGGGTCTTCATAAGGACGGAAGTTTAGGTTAAAACTAGCCCTCATCGATGTTCTAAAGGTTTCTTTCTTATACTGAATGTATCAAAAGTTTAGGAAGCGCCAAAACTTTGATAGGTGTTGGTCAAGGTCAACTTGAAGCTGATTGGAAGTGCTGAACGTATTTCTCGAAACATCAGGTTTGACTTTGAGAGTGAACTGATTACTTGTGTTACTGTGGACCTTTGAGGGTGTCCACAAGAAAAAATGATATCACGCTGCTTAAAGAGCTGCCATCATCAAGTGAAACTTAATGACCTGCTCTGTCCGAAAAAAATGGTTTCATAAGGACATCATGTAACCGAAAAACAAAACTTCGAAACAGCTGTTGTCTTTCGCAGTAAAAATTGTTGGGCATCAAACTTTACCACTCAAAGGAAAAAATGCATTATCATTTCATGCTGGCACTGCGGATTTATTTCGCTCTTTATGGCGCGTGGTTAAGCTCCGTTTTCGAACGAAATCAAATGCGAGCAGTGAGAACACTCGCACGGATCATAAACTGGCTTACACATTGGATAATGATAAACAAGGGGTTTTGTCACGTTCTAAAAGTCAAAATTTCAAATTCCGCCTTCATCTAGCGTGAGTTGCTTCGTGGTAACATGCTCCATACAACTGACGTGTAAATCTTTCGTTGTACTTAAGCCAGGCAATGTGGAAGCGACACATTCCACAATCAACGTGCATCAACTACCAATGAAACAGAACATGCTCCGCACAATATTCCGCACCTTGAGACGAATGCAGCCTCACTTAAGCCATCGATTATTGACATTGCACCACTATTACAAGGTGAGTGTCTTGATACGGGTATTTCAAGTCTGCTACGATTTTAAGCTGTACTTTGAAATGGCGGAAATTGATATGGTGAGTTGACTTCCAAGCGAGTTGAATGCCTCACACTTTAAAGATCGAATGAGGTGGTGTTAGTGAGTTATTAGTAATGGTCATCAACTAGCTAGGTGGCCTCCAATTATGACTGTAATGAAATAAAGGTGATAACAAAGTAGGAAGACTGCGAGGCGGTATCAAGGAAATGGTTAAACCGACTGGCTGACATCGGAACTGAGTCCACAGCGAGAGCTCGAACATTTTTTATGACAAGAATTCCTGTTACTAGTTACTTGAGGCTGCAGTGGGTTCTCAAGCAGGCACCGTAGAGGTAACGACCATTGGTCGCTTTATGTGGCGATTTGCAATAGTTTCTATGTGTATCACGTGTACATTTGTAGTGGGATTACCTAGGGGAAAAAGGTTTTTAGCGCAGATAGAAGGACGTCGAGCACATGTACGTTTGACTCCTACGTTAGGATCAAAATAATCCATGACGTTTACATTGTAAAAGTTCGATCGGAAAAAGAGGTACGATACTTTTCTAGTGATTCAGTTATTCGCTTTATCCCGTTTACAGTTGTAGTCTTAATTACACGCATGTAGTCGTCACCACATGCAACTGTGTATTGATTTACTAGTCCTCTATTCGCCTCTGATTTCCCCTTATGCTTATTGTAATAGAATCTTTCCTTAAATAATTGTTCTTTCAGTTTTTACGTGGTCCAATCTACATGACTTAAGAAATAAAAGGAGGAAAGATTAGGTTATGGCCTCAGTAAGACTCTCTCTGCGATACGAAAACATTACACTTTATTGCGGCTACTTAATAGAGGTTCGCCAGAAACTTGCACTGTTTTGCATTGTGACAAGGTGAATTGTTCATTTCCGAAAAAATCCTCCTGTTTTGAAGAGTTTTTGGACAAAACTTCTCTCATAACCACGGCAGCCATCCAAGATTGAAAGCAAAGCCACACTAAATGCACGAAAATCTTGGAGGCCGCTTGATAGCGGTGAAAACAATTGGAAAATTCTCATCGGAATGGCTCTGTGTTTGACGTGGCTGAAGAAGCTTAACTACAATATCATTCTACAGTTGTTTCGAAACTTTGATTACGGACCGTTTAATAAGTTAACTGAACAACTTTATTTCAATATTTTTTAACTGAACTGAACAACTTTATTTTGACACGAAGGGGTATTCAGCAGAGCTGGTGGGTCGTGCATCATACAGTCATAAAAATCAAAATTTGGATTATAATCCCAATCATAACTATAACAAAATTCTCAAATCTGATTGGCTATCAACTGCCCTGATTTCAGCCATAATAGGACAGTTTAATAGGACAGTACGCGTCATGCCTGAGTAATTGGACAGTACGCGCCATCACGCGCGCGCTTAAATGGCTTTTTTTCACTTCTGGCATAAAAAATATTGGAATTTCATGTGTTTTGATTTAAAAAAGAGAAGTTTATACATCACAAATTTTGTGAAAGTTATGATTAATTGGTAATAAGACTTTGTGTCGTCCGATTCGGTCTGCTATCATACTCGTGATTAAACAAATCGGACTCCCGCTACGCGGTCGTCCGATTTTGTTAATCACTCGAATGATTACAGACCGAATTGGACTCCACTCAGTCCTATTACCATTACTAATAGTATGTTTAAATGATGTGCTATGTACATTAAAACTGTAAATTTAAAATCCTAAAAGTATGTATAATCATCGTCTTTATGCTTAGGGACGGACCATTAGAAAAGTGATGGGGGAGGGGGGGTGGGGAATTTTCAGCTTGCACGAATTTTTTTTTTTTCACTCACTGCTTGTGCAGGAATTTTTTTTCAGGTGAATTCCTCTGCACGAATTATTTTACTACGCGTGGAAAAGTCACAATTGGACCTTCTTCTTTGCATAATTTTTTTCTTGGCGTTTTCCCTTGCATGAATTTTTTTTGTTTTTTTTCCCCACCCCCACCCCCCCTACCCCCCCATCACTTTTCTAATGGTCCGTCCCTTAACTACAGCGGCAACTGGATCAAAGTTTACTTTCCTAACGTCAAATTTTGATAGCAGACGCTTAAATTGGTTTACGTTATTTGCCGCTGATTCTTTGCTGGATAGGCTGTTTCAAGCTATTGATCCTCAACATTTGATGGAGTTCCTCAATAAAATTTGTCTCTGGGCTTGGGAGGACGAGTGGCCGCGCTTAGGGACCGTTCATTATTTATCGCCTGGGGGTGGGCGGAGGATTTTGGGGGGGGGATCACATGGTTTTCTGAGAACGGAAGGGGGATCAGGCGTAATTGACAGGCACTAAGGGGAGGACCAGAATAAGAAAATGGAATTTTTGGTGGCGGTGGGATAACCATGAATATTTAACGTTTAACACTGTTCAACCATTTGAGATTGTTATATTGAGGCATGTCAGCTGACAACAGATAATGGGATCCAGAGTAGAAAAGGACACGGATCAAGAGACACTTTTGAGACTGCGGGATAAGGGCCTCATTATACTGTAACGGTACATCATAGATTGAAATTTTACCTGAACGTTGAAAAACACTGATATACACCTCAAAAGTTGAATATGGGTGCGAAGACATGGGGGGAACACGACAGCTGTCAACAGTGTTGAGGGGGGATCACTTCGGTGATGTAATATTTAAAGGGGGGATCGGCTAAATTTCGCACTGTTCAGCCCAACATACTCCGCCCCCCCAGGCGATAAATAATGAAATAATATCCGGTCCCTTAGTAGAGGTTCTATTGTATGGCAGTAGAAAACAATAGGGAGATTGAGTCATCCGGCTGTTGACTATGACAAATTATCCAGGATGACAAATCATCCTGCTGTCATAGTCATAGTCATCCTGCTGACTACCTATGACACATTAGGGACGGACCATTAGAAACGTGATGGGGGGATGAGGGGGTGGGGAAAAAACCAAAAAAAAAAATTCATGCAAGGGAAAATGCAAAAAAAAAAAATTCATGCAAAGAAGAAGGTAAAAAAAAATATTCATGCAGAAGGAAGGTCCAATTGTGACTTTTTCACACGTAGTAAAAAAAATTCGTGCAGAGAGTTTCACCTGAAAAAAAAATTCCTGCACAAGCAGTGAGCGAAAAAAAAATTCGTGCAAGCTGAAAATTCCCCACCCCCCCCCCTAAATAGTCATCCTGCTGATTATGACAAATTATCCAGGATGACAAATTATCCTGCTGTCATAGTCAAAGTCATCCTGCTGACTAGCTATGACACATTACTCATCCTGTGACAAAATAGTCATCCTGCTGACTATGACAAATTATCCAGGATGACAAATTATCCTGCTGTCATAGTCATAGTCATCCTGCTGACTAGCTGTGACACATTACTCATCCTGTAACAAAATAGTCATCCTGCTGATTATGACAAATTATCCAGGATATATGACGTGGTAAACTAATCTCAGACAGAGTAATATCTTGAATGAATAGAAATGGAATTATAATATCAATTGTGCGATATTATACTTTTATAAAAGATTGCCGTCTTTCGCTTGCAGGAGAGAGCGATGTTTCCGAAGTGGTGACGAAAATTCACGAAGCTTGTAGAAATGTTGGCTTTTTCTACATCTCGGGACACGGAGTAGACAGACAAATTACGGAGAGCGTAATGCAAGCAGCGAAATGCTTCTTTAGTCTTCCTTTCGAGAAGAAACATGCCCTTAGTATCAGAAATAGTAATGCTTATCGAGGCTTCATACAGAAAGGTGAGCACTTGAAGGAGTCAGTGTTTCTTGATCGAGATACTTTTTTACCAAAGGCGCTCTTAAAATACAAAACAGGTTAAGGAGGAGAACAAACAAACGGTTTAATTTTGTTTCGGAAGCCTAGGAAACTTCTGTGAGAATTCTCCACTAAAATACATCTGCTCAATATTTTATTTATAACATAGTTTCAATTCCACAGAGCTTTTGCTAAAATTAGCTGGGTGATCAATAGATGATGTTACCCAATAGAGAGCGGGAATTTCTTTAGGTATGGCTACAATATTCTGTATACAATAAAGTAGAACTTTTATATAGCTAACACCAGAAACTATAGCTAACACTAGAAACCTAGTGGGCTCCCGCTAACACTGTATCCAAAGCAAAACCTAAGCAACTATGGCTTACCGATATGCTTATGTACAAAGATGAAGCCTAATATATAATGATTTCCATGATCAGGTTCCGAACGGACTGATGGGAAGGTTGACGTAAAAGAAGGATTCTACTTTGGACCTGATACCAGATCCGATGACCCGGATGTACTGTCTGGTACTCCAATGGTTGGCCCTAATCAGATCCCGGATGAGAAAGATCTACCAGGTTTTAACAGGACACTGAAACAATACCGGGAGCAGATGAAAAAGATTGGGTAAGACCCAATTTAATAGTACAGTATAATCCTTAATGGTTTATAAAGCATAGACAGACGTTTCGGGAAGAAGTAGAAACGGAGAGACTGGTCATTGTTGGTGATTGAGCTGCCCAAAGAAACACTGCGTTCCCTTCCACCTTTGTGTGCATCATTCTCTCTCTCTCTCTTTCTCTCTCTCCCCCTCTTTCGCTCTCTCTCTCTCTCTCTCTCTCTCTCTCTCTCTCTCGCTCTCTCTCTTTCGCTCTCTCTCTCTCTGGTTTCGCTCTCTCTCTCGCTCTCTCTCTTTCGCTCTCTCTCTCTCTGCAGCAAAAGACGGAGAAGTCTGAGTATGAAGTAGAGCTAATATCTATCTTTTTTTGCGCGAAATCCCTTATGCAGACAATCGCTTTAAACAAGCTTCAAAACATAGAGATCCAGTCAATAACAACCCTCTCGACAGTTGCTTAGAGTTTCGGGTCTTGAGTAACTCCTAGACTCTCTGATGTAACTGACAGGATGTGCCTGATGCAAGCCATAGCCCTGGGGCTACACCTGAAAAGAGACTTCTTTGACGACAAGTTCTCCAATCCTATCACTATGTTGGCCCTGTGGCACTACCCTGTCTACCCCTATGGGAACGACATGTGGGGAGTAGGGCCACATACTGATCATGAAGTACTCTCTATGGTCCTGCAAGATGATGTGGGAGGCTTACAAGCGCAGACCAGAAAAGGAGATTGGCTTAATGTTCCTCCCCTCCCAGGTGAACTATCATCTTCCCTTTCCCTCAGATACAAGAAAACGAATACACATTACTATTAACAGACCAAAACGTTTACTTTGTGAACAAAAATACGAGATACGAGTAAGATGGGTTCGTCTCGTCCACACTACCAGTTTGAATTTATAACATTTGGTTCAAGAGTGTCTATGATTGTATTTATATGGAATTAGGGATTAAAGTAATGTTAATGGGTCGAGATTAAAAAATAGTATATATTAGCAACAGTTAGGCCTCAATAAGCCTTGATTCTTATTGAGCGCAACTGTCCTTAGATTGTCAACAAGGCTGACATACAGAAAGGTACCTTAGCCGTATAGGTCGCTTCCGGGAAGTCAGGGGTTCGAACCCAGGTGATGGCATTGTGTTTCTACCTTAAAAATGGTACTCAAAACAGTCCAGTCTACGTCCATAAATGGGTACTGACAATAAAATGCTGGGGATAGCCCTGTTATAGCCTGATATACCATCCAGGGCTGAGTAACAATAATCCTGACATGAGTGCACCTTTAACTTCTCACATTGAGATAAGTGGAATGCCACACATATATTCTTGTAACATACCTAGTCATTTCAAGAATGCAGATTTTACCTTTTGGAGCTTAGAAGGCCTGCAACCCTGAGCTAATATTTCAATAACTGAATCCTCTGTTGTGTAGGAACCTTCGTTGTAATGTTGGGTGACCCAGCGGAGGCGTGGACCAACGGTTTTTATCGAGCACCCGTGCATCAAGTCAAAAGCTCTCCGAACCACGACAGATATTCCACAGTGTTCTTTTTCGCGCCAAACCCTGATTGTCTGATCAAACCGCTCGAAAGCGATCTGACAAAGGACATCAGTTTCAAGCCTGAGTTCCTGCTTAAGATGCCATTTCGGTTCGGCGACTATTACCACGCAAAATTCCAACAGAGTTTCGATTGGTTTTTGGAGGAACTTCCATAATACGCGACGCCTGGAAACTCCTAATGATTGAACCAAGGATAATTGACATATACGCTGGTGATTCATTCTATACAATCTGAGCTAATATAGCATTTCCTCTTAATGGTCTCCATACATTCGTCAATAGAGTAGTAGACAGAATTTCATCACATATACAAGTTTATATGTAATCAGTTCCTACGTTCTCACATGCTTTATCAATACATTCACAATAACATGGTAGGGAGAAGATTTTTGACAATCACTTTAAGGGGGATAAGGGAAAAGGGGATTTAAATCATGTTGGTTGGGGCTTACGTTAGGCCAGTGGAGACCTCGTGGGTAGTTTGTACGACATAATAGCAGGGTTTTGCCAGTGCTTTTTTAAAAAAATGGTACACAAACACGTATTCGTATACAGGACTCAATTCAATAAAACGTCTGCAAGTGGTTTGTTCCGCCCTTAAATAGACTGAAATAGAATTGGGCTAGACGGGGGCAGGTATAATTAGGAGGGGATTGTGAGTTTTTATGGTGCGCACACAAAAAAATATTTCCATTATTTGCTTTTAACATGGGCATTGGCGAAGTATCAATCAGATGTCTTATCCGGCAACCTTGCGCCATGAGCTCACTGATATGGCGCTATAAAAATCCTTCATCATTATATACAATATCATTATATCATCAAAGTTTATGACACGCTGGAGATAATTCTCAGTTACAAGAAGGAATAACAAAGATTACGCCAGGGAATGGAACCATGGTTCAATTCAATGTATGTATGTACGTATGTACGTATGTACGTATGTACGTATGTACGTATGTACTCATAATATATTCATAATATACTCCATTTATATTGCGCATATTCTATATTAATAATCATATGCGCATTACAATCAGACCAATAGACCATGACACCGGGAACACGCCCTTCTCTTTTCGAACAGTGCCATGGGACCTTTTGCGTCCCACATTACAGATAGAGTTGTGAGACGGGGCCTACGGTTTTCTCGTCCTTATCCGAGAAGACTAGAAAGTCTAACCATTTGCAGATGTTATTACAAAGGCAGCACTTTCTACTCAGTTATTTTAAGACCATGAGTGTTGGTCCGGCCGGGGTTTTAAACCCGCGACCTCCCGCACGGTAGTCCAGTGCTCTACCAACTGAGCTAACTGGTCGTACTTACGTGGTACGTACATACTTACGTATGTACGTAAGTATGTATGTATGTATGTATTGTCTGAAAGGTTTCCACCGGGTTGTTGAGTACATAGACTTTGTCTGTTTGGTAAGGCTCCCTCAATCCCAGGGCCTCGGCTGCTTCTTCGTTTAGAAACGACTCATTGGAGGCGTCGTCTAGCATTGCATTTACTCTCATCTTCCTTTCACGTGTCATAATTCATGCCGGATTAGTGCGCAGAGAAAAGCTTCGCATAGGCTCGTGTTGTTGGACTGCCTTCTACCTCTAGCGCAGTCGAATTGCCCACCTCCTCCCGTGCAATAAGTGGGGGGGGGGGGGGGCATGTGTTTCCTACTGTGTATACTGCCGAAGCTGTTATGGGTTTCCATCGTGCATCGCAGCCTTTTCGTTGAAAATCTTCGCACAACCATACGCCATGATGCGGGGAGCCACAACAAGCTAGAAGTGAGTTACGAGGCATCTGATTTTGCCATTCTGGTCGCCTCATGTTTCGGGTTGAAGTGTCCAGACCTATATGGAAGCTTCGGGACTTAGGTCTTGTGAACTGCTAGTTGTTTCTTTTCCTGAAAGGCCATGAGACATTTCCATTCCCTCTACACGTATGCGAACCTCCTCTTCTAGCCAGTCCTTCAAAAAGAGCACAGATCTTTCCCGACCCTCATCCTGAAGCCAACGACTGTATCTTTCCACTTGGCTCTCGGCGACTTTCTTCAGGAGCAGGCTGTTGAAGTTCCCTTCACCAAGCTATCCCTCTCGTCCATAGGCTCGTAGTTTTACTACGTTTATCCTAACTAGACCCGCCAAGTTCTCAAATCCATGCACGTCGTTGTTCCGTAGCTGAGTCATTTTCTCCAGCTGGTCTATGTAGGCCCTCAGTTGGTGTCGATGACTCCCTAATTTTGATTGCAAAATATCTGCCGCCTCTTCGTATTCTGGTTCACTGAAATACTAAGCCCTCTAATGGATTCCGGTGCTGTTCCATAAATACATTCCTCCAAATTCTTGAACCCCCAGAACTCCTCAAATTTCGTCTTGTCGCCAACATAAGAAGTACCTTTAGTGGTTTCAAGCAATTGTTAGTCGTAAAACTGCCTGGGGAACTCTCCGAAACCGCTGCCTTATTTGGATCGCTGTGCTCGCTTGGAGGAGCTGGAGGAGCGTAACTTCAATTGATGTGGCCTTCCACGACGACTGGCGAAGTTGGGATCCCTTGTAAAAGACTTGTTGACGCGACTTTATGGTCTCGAGGGCTTTCTCAATTGCACCTTAAATATCCGTTTCGAGTGATTGAGCTTCAGTTCATCGGTGGCCGCTTTTTGACTGATGGTGTCTCCCCTTTTTATATACAAAACACACAATTCGTCCAAAATCTCAAATGTTTCCTCCAGAAGCAACCAAAGTTTGTCGATAGCCTCTTCAACTGCGCCCACGTTCTTTGGCTCAACCGATAACTTCTCCACGTGATGGCGTGTTTTGGTTATGTCGGTTTTACGTCGTCGTTTGTCCCGTTTCAGCTTTAGAAGCGTCTTCTCCCCCTCTAATTTTTTTTTCCTGGTTACGTTTCACGGTTAGCTCGTTTTCGGCGTCCAGAGCATGTTCGGCATCAGAGTTTTCTCCATCTGACATCCTGAACGAAAACACAATTGTAATGAATTATGCACTAGTCAGTGGAAAGCCCAGCACCTCCATACCCGGGGAATAGTGGGGCATTAGACCAGGCCTCCCAAGTAAATGAAGCAAATTCTCCTCTATGCGGGGCAATTTCGTATGTCAAAACGTCCGCCCCCGGGGCAATACTTAAAAAATCACAAATGCACAACGTTGACCACAATAAATTTATTTCAAGAATTGCGCCTCAAATTGAACTCTTACAAAAACGTTTTCAATATCTTCACAAAATAGGTGGGGGAGTGAAACAAACAACTGAACAATTGATAAAAATTTGTCATTATCGAGGCGTGGTGAGGCATATACTTTACACTCGCTGGACATGAATAAACTGGAACTGAAAACGCTGACTCAAGCAACACGTCAAAACAAAACAAGTTAAAGATACACTCAAAATTCTAAATTTGGCAATAATTGGCTAAAACCACTCAGATCGTAAAAAGTAATACCAATTACAGGCTTGCAAAGAATGCATGTTAAATCGTACATACCTTCTTTTTGGCGGCCGCCATTTTGAAATCATACGCTTTCCCAGTAGTCTCTGCATGCCTATTCAAAATTGCTTCAAAAGCGAAATCCCAGCCAAAGGCCCGCTAACGGTCCCGGGTCGCTGTTGTTTGTGTCTAATGTTGTCGAAAACCCCGCACAATGGGACAAAGATGACCACTGAAACCCGCCAAAATCCCCCGCTAATGCCCCGCATTCCCCGGGTATGGGGGTGCGGGGCTTTCCACTGACTAGTGCATTACGATAATACTCATAATGTATACTCTGTTAGCCTTTCATCGCGAACGATAAACAGCTAAGCGTCCTGGCGGAGTCGCTAACAAATGTGTCCTAGATAATTCACGGAAAACGAGTTACTCCAAACAACGAAACGGTTTAATCACAGTACGAACTTAAAAGCTTTCACCGACCTGTGTTTCACCCCGAAAAACCAAATAACGCGAATGGCGAATCACGTTCCATTCTAGGCCCATGTGACAAAACTTGTCAATATTCTTATTTGGTTCTTTTCTACAGACTAATTTAGCCACGTGTAACTCAGTACCTATTCAAGCACGATATCTAATTTTACACCAGCCTAAGACATCTTTTAGCAGTTCAAAACACTTGCTTTCTACGAGCAGTTCACTTTCGGCGGAGGATATAGCTGTTGCGGTTCGTCAAGTTAGTTCAGTGAATTTCGCCATAAACAGATGGCTTATCAGTACGTATCGAACATTCGTTTGCTTGTGCAACCTTCAAAGGGTTGTCCAACAAACTTATGTATTGCATTTGTATTGCATCATACGGCCATAACAATAGTTCTACAATGCATTCTAGAACGACACAGTACAACACAATGCATTTTAATAAAATGCTGTGCATAAATTTGTCCGAGTATTGGACAAGTATGCGCCTTCAATGCACACACTGTTTGGGCTTCGTCAAGCAAGACGACGTATAATCAAACATCTTTCCACGTATCAATAAACAATGGTCCAACAAAGATTTATTGACAAGAAAGAAAACTAATGCAAGCTGATTGGACCATTGCCTCGCCGACGAGTAAGGGTGTGATAAGACCTGACGCCCAGCGAGCTGTCGGTTGCTAAACACAAGTTGGAGTCGAAAGAGCCAAGTTTGTTGATAGGCCTCATTGCACCCTTCTTGTCAGGTAAAGTGCTGATAAGTCAAACCATGTATAACCGACTGACTTGCGCACACATTCTCGTCAACGTTTGTTACTACTATAATTATGCAAGGTTTCTCACAAGATCTACCGCTAGCCGAACAGACCGAGCTAAAATGAGGCATAGTGAGGTTCATTTTGCGCGCTAAGATCGTTTTGTTTCCTCATTAGAATCATTTTAATCAAACCTGCATCTAATTTGGAAACTGCTGTGACCGTTGTGGATATTTTGAACACGAAACGACCTCCACGAATCGATATGAAGCCCAGACTGAATGACAGACTGTCTAATATAATTATAACTAGAAGTAATGAACCATCAAAAGTGCATTCGACATGAATTTTTGCCTTAGTTATGACAGTGAAGAGGGTGTAAATAATTGTACAATAAGCAGTAATGTTTATTCGGTATGAATCAGTGGTTTGGTTGTTGTTGGGAGGTGGTCGTCAGTACGAGTGCGCTGTACTTTCCATTCAACAAAAAATTCCGGACTGATGTTTAAAAATTTCCATAATGGAATATAATCTCCTTCGCAGCCATTCTTAATCTCGTCACGCAACGCTCCTTCCCTAAGAACGGCTGCGAAGGAGACTAAATGGAACACTCGACAGTGCTTTCAGGATACCTATGCTTGCAGTGATCTTGTGTAGATCTTAATTTATCCGGTTCCAGCCGTCGTCTATAAAATCGCCCAAGTTAATTTGAATGTCGATTATGCTTAACTATTAGAATCCGCAACGTTTTTGATTCACATGTATTCTATTTTATACTAGAAATACGACTCCCGCAAAACCTCGCGAAGCTAGTTTGTAAAGGACTCCTAATGGTTTTTCCTATGAGGTATAAAACCCCAATTTACGTAGTTACTTATTATTATATTATTTTTACTTTTTGTACTTTCTCATTTTTTGCAATTATCATGATTATTATTATCATATTATTATCATTATCATTTTTAATATTATTACTGGTATTGATATTATTATTAGTATTGTTATTTTTTATGTTTAACATAATATACTGTTATTGGGTTGGGGTGTATGTCCTAATCTGGGAAAAGGTATTGTTCCTCTACAACTACATGCAATTCTGTTTTTCTTGTGAATAGGGTTTGTATCATAGGAAGTAAAAATTACTCAACTCTGAACAATACCATTTCTTCTTTTAAGCTTAGAATCTAGTCATGGTTGCCACAGCCATAAGATCTTTAAATTTCCTGACTTTTCCCTGACAAATGTAAAATTTCCCTTACCAACTAAATTAGAAAAGTCACAAATTAGTCCTGGTAGTGACCTCCAACCTCCTCTCACAACCAACCTCTCCACCCATTTATTTAATATGCTTTCAGAAAGTCACATACAGTGTACGTGGATTGATAGTTTCTTACGATAACCAATTCATGGAAAAAGGATTGATTTTCTTGGAAACCCAAAATCAGCTTGTCATTTAATTCCACCAATCCAACACATTTCATGTCACATTCTTGACCACACCAAACCAAAGCTGAATTGGCAAGAAATAAATTAGTAGTATTAAATTTCACTTTTCCCTGACTTGATTTGAAATTCCCTTACTTTTCACTGACCTTGAAGAATTTTTTCCCTTACCATTTTCTGACCTGTGGCAATCATGCCAGTGCAGTCATTTGTCCATACAGTTAGTGTGGAAAATCATGATTGAAAGCATAGGGCATTTAGGAAACTTCAAAGACTTGTTATTACATACAGCACCCTTGCAATGAATACATAAAACAGCAAACAGAAAAACAGCTAAAACTTTTAGCATTTCAAACTTTAGTTTCTCCCTTGTAGAGTTTTTCCAATGTAAAAGGTCAACTGCATATTGTGGTTGTTATTAAATATTTGTATTTGACATCATTAAAATGAATTAAACAGCATTAAGGAAAAAGGTTAAGATGTTGTCTAATTTTGCAAATTAGGGCTTAAATTAACTTTTCATTTGTGGGAAAAGGGTGGGTGCTAAGAGAGTAATTCCCAGGAATGCATGGAACTCAAAGGTAAAAACCCATTTTGAAATGGCTATGGAACTTGTCTGTCCCAACGAAACTTTTTAATTACGTAATACATATATGTAGCAAAGAAATAGAGCAAAGAGAAATACTACTCAGAAGTCCGTAACGACATCTGCTTTATTTACAAATAATTGCATTGAACAGTGATAATATTGCAGAACCGGTAACTTATTGTTTGGTATCTATTCTGTTGAAAATGCTGAACATAACTGCTACATCAAACAAATCTACAATATATTTTCACTGTTGCAATGATATCAGATCACATAATTATAAATAATTGCTATCACAACTGCAATCTCTGTATTGGGAATTTCTTTCAAATGGAAGGCAAACGTTTCACTACGAAAAATACCTACTTGCATTCTCATTGCAGTATTAATACTACGTGACTGTCATCTTTCATTTCTTTGCGGTTGGTTTCTGTTTCCCCTTTCCTGGCACTTTTTTCACGACGATATGGTAATCTGTTTTGTCGTTCGTCTTCTGATTCTGGCTCCTACTCCGTGTACCGGCACAGATGACGTAAAACAAAGCCAGACAATAACAAACATGTTACTGAATAATTTTACACACAATGATGAAACAATGCGCTACGTCATCTGTGCCGGTACACGGAGTAGGAGCCCTGATTCTGTCTGCATGCTGGAAGTCGTTCCTACTCGGTTTCCGTTCTAAGTCATTTTGCTAAATTTTGTTCGCCAATTTCGTTATGTAATCGCTTGCTCATGTCCTGTATACCTAAAACGAGTCTTTGTTTCTATCCATAACAAATTCAATATCCAATCTAACTTGATGGTAACTTGATGGTATTCCTGGTCCTTTTCCTTGCTGATTCCTTTGTTTTTTTTGAGCGAGCAGTTCTTGTCTTAGCTGCGATGTCTCTTGTTATCGTCCCTACCGTCGTTTCTCAATCTCTGCTTTGAGTCGCCGCTTCCCGTGTGCATTTTTTGCGGCATTCAAACTTACTGGACGACGATCTCTCACCATTCTTTCTTGTATATGTCGGAGATCTTCTTGCTGGGATGTACTTCCAAGACGAGTGAAATCGGTTTCCACAAAATTCGCATTATTTTCAAAACGTCATTCAAGGAATTCGTAATGTCGGAATTTCACATGGAGTAATGTTGCCAGGTAACCTGGCCTGCGAACGGACACCTTTAAAATATAGATATATATTAAACAATTAGATTATGAGCTCGAGATTTCTATCGCGTGATAGTTGACGAGGGCGCAGCCCGAGTCAACTATCACGCATAGAAATCGAGAGCGAATAATCTAATTGTTTTAGTATAAATCTACTAGTCGTTCAAAACTTTGTCTTTTCTGGAACAGCCTCGACCAGTAAACTGTCTAAATCTTCTTCACGGACACTTCGTAAACGTGAAGAAGCGGCCGCCATTACGCTACTCACTATCTATCACAGAATAGATAGTGAGTAGCGTAGCCAATCAGAGCGCGGCATTTGTGATAGAACACTAGTAGATTTATACTAAAAACATATATATAACTAGAAATACGACTCCCGCAAAAACCTCGCGAAGCTAGTTTTTGAAGAAGTCACAATGCTTTTATATTTTATTATTTATTTTTTTTATATTTTGTATTTTACTTTTATATCAGCGTAATCCCCATTATTTTATTTCTTATGCTGTGTTTGGTACACAATTAGTGACACCTGGTGCAAATTACATGATCAGTATACCGCTCAACACAGTGCTTAAAAAATTGACCTTCACTGTCACTGAGATTGCACCAGAGGGAATAGAAGTAAAATTATTTATTATCTTGACAGGGAATACAGAGTCGATGAAGTATCACAATAATATTCACTTAACACAAATTGAAAATGATTGTAAATCTTTTGCAGGTGAAATCTTGAAGAGTTGATATGAATGCTTGTGTTTACCACGGTGTAAAAACCTGTGTTTTTTCTTTAGTTTTATTTTCTTAGTCTCTACTGCTTTGTCTTCTTTGTTGTACATTACTTTTAAACACAATATGTTCTTACACTGAGGATGATGTTGAATGCTCCAATTATTTTTTGTTTATGTTTTTTGGTTATAATTGCATGAGATTCATTGTAAGAAGAATCTTCTGATTAGATATTTTATTGTCTACTGCAGTCATTATTTCATTCCCGGGTAACCACAATTGAGAGCATTATGAATAGTGCATGTTTTAATTTGTGTACTCTTTTCAGTTGCAATGGTACCCCCAGTGGTAGATAGAAACATTCCTCTTCCCTCAAAAGAGATGCCATATCAACAGAAGTGTGAGATACAATGTCATTACATAAAAAAAATTGGGGGTAAAACAATTGGATTCTACAAAAACTTTGAATAAAGGTTTGGTAATAGTGAGTGCCGACTGTATAGTATGTGGTTGTGCTATTTTTAGGTCATATCATAAAAACAATACATGTAAGAAAGAGTTATTGAAATCTTAATATGTTCAAAAAGATTGCTGCACTACGTACTCCTGTAAAAAAATAATGTGAAATCAACATCAATCAGTCAAAAGTATATACCACATGAAAGTTTAATTGTGCTGTTACAGAAACAGGCAAAATATCCATACCCAACCACAGAAGATTATATTATTTTGAACATATGAAAATTTCTATTATAAAAACTGCAGAAGAAAGATTTAATATAAGGATGGTATTTCATCGAAAAAGTCATGGCAGCTCCAGGTATTCAATGACATATAGTAACAAAAATATTTATCATTATATTATTATTATTATTATTACTATTATTATTACTGGTATTGATATTATTATTATTATTATTATTATTTTTATTATTATTGTTATATTTTTCAAGTTAAACATAATATATTTTTATGGGGTGGGATGCATGTCCTAATCTTGGTAAAGGTATTGTTACTCTACTACTACAAGCAATACAAAAATCTTCTTAATAGGCTTTCCATCAGAGGTGGTAGTAATCAAAACAGCTCCAAACAATACCATTTCTTCTAAAAGGCTTAGAATCTAGTGCAGTCATTTGTCTAGAAAGTTTGTGTGGAAAATCATTATTGAAAGCATAGGGCATTTAGGAAACTTGAAACACTTGTTACTACATACAGCACACTTGCAATGAATATATGAGAAAGATCATAAACATTTTGGCATTACAAAATTTATTTTCTTCTTTATAAAGTTTTTCCAATGTAAAAGGTTAATTGCATGTTGTGGTTGTTATGAAATATTGATATTTGACATAAAAATAAAGTAAACGGCAGAAAGTAACAAAGTTAATATGTTATGTCTAACTTTGCAAATTAAGGCTTGAATTAACATTTCATTTGTGAAAAAAGGGCAGGGGTTCTAGATAGCAATATTATCAGGGGGGGGGGGGTCATTGCACTCTAAGGTAAAACTGACCCATTGTGAAAAGGCTATGAAACTTGTCTCTACACAATATTATTGAAACCTTTCAATCAGAGAATACATACATATATATATATATATATATATATATATATATATAGCAAAGAGAAATACTACTCAGAATTCAGTAATCACATTTGCTTTATTTTAAAATGATCACATTGATCACTGATAATATTGCAGAACCAGTACTTTATAGTGACACAGGGTATACATTCTGTTGAAAATGTTTAACATAACTGCTAGATCAAGAAAATTTACAATATTTTCACTGTTGCAATGATATCAGATCACATCGTTATAAATGATTGCTATAACAACTGCAACTCTCTGTGTTGGAAATTACTTCAAACTGGAAACGCTATCGTTTTATTATGAAAAATACCTATTTACATTCTCTTGTAATCTGTTGGTCGTCTTCCGATTCCGGTTTTAGACTAATAGAATTATTTTCCAGAGACATCTCCAATCGTTGAAGTCGTTCTTACTCGGTGTCCCTTCTAAGTCGTTTTGCTAAATGTAGTACACCAATATATTTCGTTATGTAATCGTTCATTCATGTCCTGTATTTCTATCAATAACACATTCAAATTCAAAACTAACTTGATTGAATTCCTGGTCATTTTCCCTGCTGTTTCGTTTGCCTTTTTCTGGAGCGAGCAGTTGTTGTCTTGGCTGCGATTTCTGTTGTTATTCTCCCTGCTGTCGTTTCTCTATCCCTGCTTTGAGTCGTGCTTTCCTCGTGTTGATTTTCACGGTATTCGAACTTACTCGGCGACGATCTCGTGCTAATATTTCTTCAATATCTTGGAGATCACCTTGCTGGGATGTACTTCCAGGACGAGTGAAATCGGTTTCCACAAAATTTACATTACTTTCAAAAAGGCATCACCGAATAATGGCGGAAATTCAGCGTTCTCAAGTGCGTTACTATTGCCAGGTAACCTGGCCTGCGAACGGACACCTTTAAAATATTTAACAATTATTCGCCGAAGGCGAAGTGATTATCGGTGAATATTCACCGAGACGAAGTCGAGGTGAATATTCATCGATAATCACTGAGCCTGAGGCGAATAATTGTTTTAGTATAAATACATAGGTGATTATTTCAAAAAAAGAAAAAAAAGGATTGTACATCACGAAAAAATTATATTTCATCAAAAGCGCGCGAACGACTGGCAGCCATTTTGTTCGTCGAGGTGATTATCGGCTGATAATCCGAGATAGCGAACCAATCAGAGCGCGCGGTTTTGTATAATCACCTGAGTATTTATACTAAAGATATATATAAACATATATATAAATATATATATATACATATATAAAAACTCTCGGCTCGATTTACTCGGGCTTGCGAGCCACGTGGTCTGACCGGAACCGACACGATTAGTAACCTCGCTACGCTCGGCCTTCGGCCTCGCTTCGCGAGGAAATATATATATATATATTAACAAATAAAGAAGCCTAAGCCGTGTATTACACTGTGATAAAACACGACGGGCATTTGAGAACACGAGTGAAATTTAGAAAACACGAGCCGCAGGCGAGTGTTTTCTACATTTCTCGAGTGTTCTCAAATGTCTGGAGTGTTTTAATCACAGTGTAATACACGGCTTAGGCTTCTTTATTCGCTTTATGATATAGATTTTACATGCCGCGAGTAGAAACAACAAAGCACACAGATCGACAAACCGACGCCATTTAATACCAAATTCTCGACTTTTTTCGCTTCTTCTTTATTTGTTTTATTATTCTCAGCTTCAAAACTTTCTGCTGCTTCCCAGAGAATTCCATCATGAATTTCTTCAAAGAAAAATGTTTTTCGCCATCTCTTAGAGAATTTTCGAGTGGAGGTAATGTGGCGAAAAACAATAAAACACACTTTTTCTATGTTTTATACTCTGATAAAACATAGGTTTTTGACCAATCAGAGCGCGCGTAAGAACGTAGCTATATTATAAATACATATATAAAAACTCCCGGCTCGATTTACTCGGGCTTGCGAGCCACGTGGTCTGACCGGAACCGACACGATTAGTAACCTCGCTACGCTCGGCCTTCGGCCTCGCTTCGCGAGGAAATATCCACATTATGGTCACTTTTGATTATCGTTTCATTTTCAAAACATATTTTCATTGTGGCGCGATGTTGGTGCCGCGCAGCATGTACAGTAGATGCATAAGTTGCTTTGTTCGAAAATCTTCATAACCAACTTCTTTTTTCTTAACTTTCTTAATGTGATAGGAGAGTTTGTACGAGAAGGAAGCTGAACTGATAAAAATTATTTTGCACACTCCTACTCCACTGTTTCCTATCCTGCGCCATCCATCATTTTGAGCTCTTCTACTACTGCCAGCAATATATTCTTACGCAGGCGTTATCCAGGTACAAAGATAACCGTTGCCTTCTATGTGAACAGCCTTCCTCAAATCATATACAGATATACTTTTAATAACCTATGATTATTTCATGCACTTTACGTCTAGATCTGCATCGTTTTTGGATGACATTTGCTCTATCATCGAAGTCAAAAGATAGTTAAACCGTGGGGCAATCGGTTGGCGAGTCGGGTCAATTTTAATTCATTCCCGCAGGCGAATTGGTCATGACCATGACCATGTCTATACATACATAATCACAAATATTTCAAATTCGCCTGGATTAGGATGCGTTCTCCTTCGTCGAACGCAATAAGGGTGAGACACAAGTGAGAAGTCAAATTAGTAAGCTGAAACTTTTGTGCAGTTGGCAGTTATCTCTTTTGAAAGCGGGAAGGCCAGAGAACTTGCACAGATTTTAAAAGCAGCTTTAGAGAGAGTTGCGTGATCCTGACTGAGCAGGAATCGTACGTATCTTTATTGTTGTTTAGCTTTCTGACAATTGCATACGCAAGATGTTCAATTGTCCTTCTTAAACTGATCCAGTCCTAGTCTTAGTTTTACCTGACAAAAATCTTTAAGTTGCACCCGAGTTTGTGCATTCCGTGTTAGGTATGTTAAGATTCATTGATCAGCAGTAATCTAATTATGTATAGAGTATGTGTGGAACATTTGCATAAAGCCCCGTTATGTACCGGTCAAATAGAAGCTCCAACATCAGCCCGGGCATTTGAATTTTGGGGCTTTTCACAGTTCAAATTCCGCTCTCCTGGGCCAGACTGCCGTTCAAATGCCCCATCATTGTATTGCATTGCAATAAAAAGTAATAACCGCAAAAAGTTTGTAGAAGCATTTTTCAATACCCCAGTTCAAATACAAAGCTTCTGTGACCCGTTCTTAGTCAGCCAAGCTGAAACGAAAGCGCAACCTAATCCTTTGAAATCGTGTACTGTGGCGGCTTCTGCCATCGTTTTCGTCTCGTGGAGAGGATGAACACGTAAACATGGAATCGGGGCTACGTGTTCAAGTTCCCCACCCGGGATGTTTGGTGGTCAAATTCCCCCAGCAAGGCCAAGCGATCAAATGACCGGGGTATGCCCTTGTTGAAGCTTCCAGTGACCGGTACATCACACCTATGTAGCGTTCATTTGTTAAAACCCTATTAAACGAAAATCAACTATGGTCAGTATTTTTTCCGCTATAATATTTGGTTTCCAAATTTCTAATTATTGAACTGAAACAATGCATGCTATGCCGCGCGACTACACATGGAAAGCCAATCAAGAGTTTTGCGGTGCGAGTCGCTAGTACTGAGCACTAGAAAAAGTAATTCTCGAATCTCATCTCTCTACAAAATCAAAAAATAACAAATCATGAAGTTTACTAGAATACATGCAGGACGTGATTACATACTGACACTTGTATTGACGCATGATGAATTTCTATATAAAAAATGGTGCTACGCTGTTGTTTACCATAAGCCATTTATAACGACTCTTCAATTGCATCTTCTTTTAGGTTTTGTTTCTTGTGTTTGCCATGGACAGTCAATACACGGTTGTAAAGGAACCCGGAGATAAGGGCTCTGGAAGAACGTTGCTTATTTTGAAGATCCTGGTAGTTGTCCTAGCAGTGATTTCTCTCGCCCTCCTCATCGCCCTGATTGTCGTGGCAACTAAAAGCAAAGCTGATAAAGCCGAGCCTGTAGAAAATAGAAGCAATGGATCGTCTTCTTCCTCTGGCCAGGCAGCCTACTGCCCTGAGAATTCGCAGTTGACATCTCCACCACCCCGATCAAAGGGCCTTTACGACGACTTATCGAAAGAAGAAATAATCGCTGTAAGGGACTACGTCCTTAGCCAGTCATCGCTGAATGTTACACCATACGAGGATGCGAACATCAGCAACAACTTCATCTACTTGATCGAGCTACAGCAGCCCAATAAAGATGAAGCACTCGCTTTCTTAGACAAAAACGCCCAGAAACCTGAACGTTCGGCGAGGGTCATTGTGTACGCTGGAGGAGAGAGTGTACCTGTCGTAAAAGAATATATTGTAAGCCCGGTAGAGAAACCAACCAAACATGTGAAGTCTCCAGGACCCGGACGAGATCCTATTCCCTTTAACTCAAGATTCCCTGATCCCAAAGAACTGGCCATTATAGAGGACATATTGCGTACGTTAACCAAAGACCTTTATACAATTCTGTATGAGAGCTACGATGGGTACACCTTTCACAACTGCACTGATCGATGCCTGACTTGGACTAATTCCGCTCCGAGCACTTTCAAGCCAAACGAACGCAAACACTGGATTTGGTTCATGCGAAAAGTACCGGGATATTACCTCCACCCAGTCGGACTCGAAGTCTTGGTTGACACTAGCGGAAATGACGTGTCAAATTGGGGGCCCAAGCTTATTTACTACAATAACGCAACCTATGACAGCTACGAAGCTTTGTGGAACGCATACTACGCTGGAGCTAAGATGGTATTGAAAGCGCCCAAAGATCATACCTTTTCGTCTTACGAGCGTCGAGGAGATCCTCAGCCAGCCAAACGTCTCAGAAAACCTCAACTCTTTGAGCCAGATGGCAAACGCTATACCGTCAACGGTCGTCATGTTGAGTACATGGGATGGAGCTTTGATTTTCGTGCACGTTCCTCTACTGGAATTCAAATCTTTAATATCAAATACAAGAACGAAAGTGTTGTCTACGAGCTCAGCATCCAGGAAGCAGAGGCGTTTTATTCTGGCTGGGCCCCTAAACAACTGTTTACCAACTACCTTGACACCGCCTGGAACATGGGCTCAATGACATTTGAGCTGTTACGTGGCATCGACTGTCCGAACACAGCCACCTTCTTTGACCTTGTCCACTTCGTTGGAAGAAGCGACCCAGCAACTTACAAGAATGCAGTGTGTCTATTTGAACAGGACATTGGTATTCCACTGCGTCGACATTACGATACCAATTTCAACGGCGGTTATCACTTCTATGGAGGGATGCCAGGTAGCGCCTTGATCCTGCGTACAGCGGCAACAACCTACAACTACGATTACATATACGACTACATTTTCTACCCAAATGCTGTTCTAGAAGTTCGAGTGTCCGCCAGTGGCTACACTCAGGCCACCTTTTGGACACCGGAGGAAAAGCCGTATGCAACTCAGATTCACCCCAAGATGGCTGGCAGCATACATGATCACATTTTTAACTTCAAAGTTGACATGGATGTACTAGGAACAAAGAACTCTTATGAAGTCATTGAAGTAGGAATCGAGAACATCACGAATCCTTGGTTTGCCGGTGAGTACCACGTGCAGAAAGTTCTTCATCGTCGCCTCAAGAAAAATGAGACAGATGCGATCTATCGCTACGACTTTGACAAGCCCACGTACATGAACTTCTTTAAGAAGGACAAGCTAAATGATTACGGCGTCCACCGAGGCTATCGCATCCAAATCCGAGACATGATGAAGCAGATGTACCCGGACACCTGGCCTGTGGTAAAGGGCGCTGCGTGGTCCCTCAACCAAATGTCCGTCACCAAAAGAAAGGAGAATGAGGAGAAAAGCTCCAGTATCTACAACCAAAACGATATGTCTGACCCTGTGGTAGACTTCAGCAAGTTCATAGATGGCGAAAACATCGAGCATGAAGATCTGGTTGCCTGGGTAACGATGGGAATGATGCATCTTCCACACTCAGAAGATGTTCCCAACACAGCTACGCCTGGTAGCACGGCCAGTTTCCTGCTTCGACCCTTTAACTTCTTTAAAGAGGATCCTTCCATGGCATCTTATGATGCAGTGTTGATAAAGCCTTCTGCGAGCGGTGCTAAGGTCGACACGTTTGGAACTCCCACAGGCCCGGCATGCATCCCTAAAAACACGACCTACCAGTACACTGGAGTCTATGGGGACTTTTAAGGGTTTCATCTACTAACTTACCCTTTAAAGCAAGCAGAACTGGGAGAAAGTGCTATCTGTATTTTCAAGGGTGGGTTTAGCGGTGGACTGTAGTGCATAACAGCTTTCTGTGAATGAGTCCTGTCGGCTGGCCATATTGCATGATGTGGACGTAGACGTTAAAGTGTAAAGCTAGTTCTCTGACGCCAAGTGTAGAACTGGGATTGATATGGAATAAACTGTTTGATTGGTTAACAATAAAAATGTGTAACAAGTCGATCAAGGTTTTGCTTGCTGTTTAGTAATGTACGAAAACTAGAGTATAGGATTACTATTGAGTGCGGTAAATCCAAAACAAAACCCGGTACAGAATCACAAAAGGAGTTGAAACAACAAGGAGGGGATGGCGAGAAGGGGGAATTAATTAACTGTGAGGTGCAGCAAATTGGAAGATGAAAGAAAACCCCGCAATCTCCCTTTATTTTCTCCCTTACCCGGTCACACTACACGAACCATGACTTCGTGAATCACGTTCAAAGAAACAGGAATAACAGACTGCTCGCTGTCTACCACGATAGTGTCCTCATTTGAAATCGCTCAAATGCCAAAAGATCAATAAAATATGCTAATAGGGAACAATTGATACGCCACGGAAATAAGATCAGGCTTTTTGCGTGGTTTATGAAAAGTCTGTCAGAGTTGCAATACTAAGAATTAGTTAGATTTTGCATGTTTTTGGGGTCCTGGAGTTTGGCGAGTGTCCCAATTTCAAATTATAATAACTGGAATGTTTGAACACGCCCTTGTAGATGAGGAGATCGTCGCTGCTTTAAGTTAATAACTTCGTACCACCAGCCGCGAGAGAAAGTGACATATCGCGCAAGGCTGAAAGAAAGCCTTGGGGAAAGCCCATATGGTATACCTGCCAACTCTTTCCGAGTCAAATAAATTGGCTGTTCGTTTCGTCATGACCGGGATTTCCGGAAATGTCCCTGCGACTTCAGAAGATTTCCGAACGTTACCAAAAGTACCCTACGATGTTTTCTCAACCTTTGAACAGTTCACGATACTGGAGTGCGGAATTCTGTATTTAATGCGCTGAAGGATAATTAGTTCGAAATTTGTGAGTCAGGCGTGAGATATTTTCCTCAATGCGCGAGATCGATGGGTTAAATCCGCATGCGTGAGACGCACTCATACTGCACCTAAGAATTTTAGGCTAACCGCGGCAATTTGATGGCGAGGTCTGTCCTCAGGGTAGGGATTTTGACAGAGGATTGTTTACAACGACCACAGAGGGTCCATACCAAAGAATTTCAGTCTATTGCTCTTCTGAACTGACCGTCTGTACAAAGGATTTCTTTTCCGAGACTTCTTTAACTCTAGTAAAGGAAATGAACTAACGGCGCCACATATTTAATTTGCAATCAGAAAGTCGAGAAAATAATGAAACGAACGGCAAAGATGCATAAAATTCAGAAACATGAGAAACCCTTACTTTGGGACGAGCTATGCCTTGACTGTTAACCCTTTGAGACTGACATTATTCCTTTGAAGAAGTTGCCTGAGTTCCCCCACATGCATCTTCTCTACGGGCCTGTACATGCTCTTCACAAGTCTGAACATTTTCAGGTTTCATGAAAAGAAAACATACATTGGAGATCAACGAGGAATTTAATGAAGTACTTCGTCACGATTCCGTTTACCGCCACAACACATTTACATAACAGTGGAAAAGCTGACATGCATTCTTTGCAAGCCTGTAATTGGTATTACTTTTTACGATCTGAGTGGTTTTAGCCAATTATTGCCAAATTTAGAATTTTGAGTGTATCTTTAACTTGTTTTGTTTTGACGTGTTGCTTGAGTCAGCGTTTTCAGTTCCAGTTTATTCATGTCCAGCGAGTGTAAAGTATATGCCTCACCACGCCTCGATAATGACAAATTTTTATCAATTGTTCAGTTGTTTGTTTCACTCCCCCACCTATTTTGTGAAGATATTGAAAACGTTTTTGTAAGAGTTCAATTTGAGGCGCAATTCTTGAAATAAATTTATTGTGGTCAACGTTGTGCATTTGTGATTTTTTAAGTATTGCCCCGGGGGCGGACGTTTTGACATACGAAATTGCCCCGCATAGAGGAGAATTTGCTTCATTTACTTGGGAGGCCTGGTCTAATGCCCCACTATTCCCCGGGTATGGAGGTGCTGGGCTTTCCACTGACTAGTGCATAATTCATTACAATTGTGTTTTCGTTCAGGATGTCAGATGGAGAAAACTCTGATGCCGAACATGCTCTGGACGCCGAAAACGAGCTAACCGTGAAACGTAACCAGGAAAAAAAAATTAGAGGGGGAGAAGACGCTTCTAAAGCTGAAACGGGACAAACGACGACGTAAAACCGACATAACCAAAACACGCCATCACGTGGAGAAGTTATCGGTTGAGCCAAAGAACGTGGGCGCAGTTGAAGAGGCTATCGACAAACTTTGGTTGCTTCTGGAGGAAACATTTGAGATTTTGGACGAATTGTGTGTTTTGTATATAAAAAGGGGAGACACCATCAGTCAAAAAGCGGCCACCGATGAACTGAAGCTCAATCACTCGAAACGGATATTTAAGGTGCAATTGAGAAAGCCCTCGAGACCATAAAGTCGCGTCAACAAGTCTTTTACAAGGGATCCCAACTTCCATCCCAACAGATGTAAGTAGAATGATTCTACTTACATCTGGGCCCTAAGTTTTCCCTAAGCGGATTTTTTCTCGATGTCTTCAAGAGTAAAAGCTGTAAGATACACTTGAAAGGTTCTACACAGGCTCATTAGAAAAACAGAACCGCTCAGCCCTTAGCAACGGTTGCTACTGAAGAGTCTCACTTTGGTGCGGTCGCCGCCATATTTGCAATCGGTCTATTGTTGACCAAAAACACCATAAAATTAAAATCATGTTGAAACACCAAGAGATAAATTAAACTTTATTTGATTCTCATTGAGAAAACCAAACTCACCACCTTGAGATGTCAATTAATTAAACTATAAAAATAAACGATACAATAAACCTTTATTGAGCAGTCATTGGCAAATTACTTTCAAAAAAAACTCCTGGTGTATGGGAGACTATTATTACTCGGGCTACCCCCTGGGGAAGACCGAGGTATAAAATGTGGGTGGTTTTTCCGTTTATTTTTTTCCTGCGTCAGAAATGAAAAGGTTGCGCAATTTGCTGTCACTCAATCGCCTGTCACTCCCTAGGGCACGGTGGAATATTTACTGAATTACTTGCAATTAGTTGCAATGGCATGGATTTAGTAAAAGCAAGAATGCTTCTTTTATTTGTTACTTGCGCAAAATATACCCATATGGAGCTGGAGAATGGAACGTTCATTCGATGACAACACAAGCGGTGGAAAAGTGAACCTCTGAAGTCTTAAAGACAACGAATGATGGACCTCGACAGCAAATGATCAGTACATCCATTGTGGTAGGTAAACATTAGGGAGTTTAAGCACGCGCGTTTTTGAGACGCGGACGGTAACCGGAAGAGAACATTTCACGTGCCAGGACAGTGGTGTCTCCCAGATTTTTATAGTCTATCTCTATATCTTATCTCTAATGGAGAAAAGATACTAATCAATGTAAATGTCGTTGTGTGAAGATAAATTAAAAGGGGAAACAGCTCACTTCCGGTTGCCGTCCGCGTCTCAAAAACGCGCGTGCTTAAGCTCCCTATTACATGGAACGGGGCTGCCACTAGCTCAAAATGATCTAATGGTATACAATTTATGCTGTTATGTGCAACACTAAAACCAACTGGCAAATGCTTTGGTAGTTCTGATGGTTATAGATTTAACAAGTTGAGAGAAGGAATGGAACACCTTGAATGCATCGGTATGTGGCTTAGGTACGCGCGCCTTTAGGATCCTATTGCTAAAGTCGAATCCGTGGTGTTGTTTGACTATTCTTTCCTTTTATTTTAAGCTAAGACATGCTACAACATCGAATGGTATGACCGCTTAAAGATCCAGCTCTATCCGTTCTGCGTAGCTTTGACGAACTCCCCTCGTCAGCTGATATGCATTGCTCTGAATTACACGATTTATTTGGGAAAGAAACGGAAAATACTTCAAATGAGGAAAGAAGGCAAGATGTCATCGATAAACAATCCCCACATTGTTGAATGGTTTTTCACTAAACGATTGGAAAGTTTCGTCAAGCACTGGCTCTACAGAACTCTTGATGCTCAATGGCATTGGTGTAGATATGAATACCAACACAGAGATGGTATTCACTGTTATGGTACTGCAAAACTCAGCAATGACCCAGGATTGTGTAAATTAGCTACATGAAATTGCCCTTGCTGGATTCTTAGCTCAAAAGTATAAATATGAAAATCAATCCTCCGACACAAAAAATAGATGAAGTTATTAAGAAAGGAAAGGAAGCTTCCAAGAAAGTCTGGCCGCAATATGTTGATTGGTTTATTGCTATCAACAATTTACCCAGATCCACCCGAGCAAGAAATATGGATGAAACCCACAATTCATTCACCCATGTCAAAAACGACACAAAGATGTTTCAAGTTATGAACAGGATTCAGATTAATATATTGATCTTTTAAATACTGTCCAACGTCATACCAAATGCAGCACAAATTACTGTCTTCGAAAGAAAGCTAATGAATCAGCGTTAAAATGTACACTTCACTTTCAATTCTACTGATCACAAACAACAAACACATTTGAAGAAATAAATTCTAAAGGTAAGCATACCAAAGACGGGGCAAAATTTAATCACCAGGAGGAATGATTCAAGACTAAACAATCATCAACGTTTGCAATTACTAGGTTGGAGAGCTAATTGTGACATACAAGTTCTTATTGCTTGACTATGCTTGTGTTGAATATCTGACAAAATATGCAGCAAAAGGTGAACCAAGATCGCAAATATTGAAACATGCATTTACTTCAGTAATTTAAACTACAGAAACAAACACTACACGAAACATTGCAACGAAGACACTTGGAGAAAGAGATTATTCTGCGAAAGACACAATGTATCATTTGTTTTCACTGAAGCTTAACTCTTCACCTTTCAATGTTATTCCAGTAGGTCGTGATGGCTCACGAAGGATACGCTGTAATCCCCAGAACCAGGAAGATAACATTTGCACCGATAACTCACTTCTTGACGTATACGCGAATCGGGAAAAGTATGATTTCTCATCTGAAACTTTGAAAATTAATTTTTGTAGAATTTGCTACTAAGTGAAAAGTTATCAATAAGAAACTGCAAAGGCGGCCACATTATATTGTTCCTAGAATATTTCCAACTAATTCATGTAATCCCAAAGGATCGAACTACCATCTTTACTGTAAATAGCAACTTCTGACAACCTGTTTCAAGTTCCGTTTCAATCCACCGTTTATTAGTTTGCGACCCAGTACAAGACACACTAATGTAACTCGAACCTAGCCTAGTTAACTATCGGCAGTAATCACGCGCATATTGTAACATCTTCCTTTCCGAAAGATTAAAAAAAAAGAAACTGTCAGTGTAATTTGAGTCAGGAGTCAATGGGTCCATAAGACAAATCTATCAGTTGAAGAGTTTGATATGAAACTATCAAAAAACGGCAATGCCAATCACTACAACAACGGTAACGAAAAGTTGAAAATTACAAGTCCAGTCACAGACGTAGTCCTTGAGGTATGCTGGACTCTTTCTGACTCGCTGCGACCTCCGACACTGTTCTGGGACGGTCACCTCCTCAGCGGGTGACTCACATTGGGCACTACTCTGGCAGGGGTCAATGCGGTAGTTGAAGTCGTCTCCTCCCCTGCGCTGGCCATATCCGGTTCTAGCTCTGAGATAAAATGTTCAGCTGGTGGTTCAGACGTTTTTCGCAGATGCTGTCGGTTCCTACGGTACACTGCTCCGTCATATGCATCTCTCTCAACGGTGAGCGACCGCTCGTCAAGTCTTGCCGTAACCTGAGCTTTGTGCCAAGACTTGTCGCCAAGCTTGAATGGCTTCATTTTCACGAAGTCACCCTCCGAGAGGCTGGGCAAGTCCTTTGCTGAACGGTTGTAGTATTTGGCTTGGGCCCGTTGGTGTTGTCGTAGCACATTCTTCTCTTTCTCCAGCTTCGTAGCCCTGGGCAGTAATAGGCTCTGAGTGGTAGGAAGGAGTGTCTTGGTCCTCCGGCTCATTAAACATTGTGCTGGGCTGGTTGTCATTACTTGTGTGGGTGTAGGTCGAGTATGGCGAGGTATGAGTCGGTCCCAGCCCTGATTGATTTCTTCAGAATGCGCTTGGCTGTCTTCACCTCAGACTCGGTCTTGCCATTGGCCTAGCTATTTCCAGGGTTACTGGTAAGGTGTTCAAAATCCCATGTTCTCGCGAAATCAGCAAACTCGGTGGGTGTAAATTGCGGCCCATTGTCGCTGATCACTTGATCAGGTATTCCGGCCATAGTGGGCAAAATGACTCTTCAGTTTGCCCTTGGTGTCTAGGCAGTACTACCACAACGTGTCCATCTCTCAAAAGTTGCTGTAATAGTCTATCGTGACCAGGTAATCCTTGTCATCCAAGCTAAAGATGTCTGTGACGATATTCTCCCAAGGACGAGATGGGACCTCATGAGACATCAGGGTCTCTCGTGTGTGTCGTGCTGTCGAGTTCTCTACAGGGTACACACGCTGAGACGTACTATTTCATTTCAGCAGACATTCCTGGCCAGTAAATACATTCACAAGCACGTCCTGGACATGCCTCTATTCCGAGGTGGGACGAGTGAATCTTCGTCTTCAGATTTGCTCGAAGACTCCTGGATATTACGACGGAATTCCCTTTGAAGGTCAGCCCATCTTGTACAGTCAGCTCGTCACCCATGTTGGAGTAAGAGTACGTCAGTGCCGGAGAATCTTTCTTGTCTTCAGGCCATCCTACAAGAATAATCTCTGACAAATCTCTCATTGACTGGTCCTTCCGGGTCTCTGCTCTTATTTCGTCTTAACGCTAATCAGATATGGGCAGATAACAGACCATGTTGACTGATTCTAAGTCATCTACTTCTTTGCCGTTGTAAGGCAGGTCAGTCCATGACAGCATGTTGGCCAACTGCATGTTCTTGCCACGCTCATGGTGCACGGTCAAATCATACTTTTCAGTGTAGCCTCATCATCATTACCTGGAGGCGTTGTACTTATGGTTAAGTTCACTTGAGGTTGTAGCACTTTTATATGTAACAGACTTGAAAATATACTGCTCACATATGATCATATGGAAACAAATGTAGCTTAAGGTGATGTCATGCGCTAATGATATAAATCTTAAAACTTAGAAAAAGAATTTTCAAGCAAAATAATCATTTATAGTTTATAACTTAGAAAAAACTAAATGCATTTTGCTTACCACTGCTTTATAACCTGAGCTTCGTTGACTGTGATTTCTTCTGTAAATTTCACTCGACAACACTTTTCTGAATTGCTTGTTTTTCAGCCACGCTTCTGGACTGCCATAGACGATGGAAAAAATCCCTCTCTCAACGCCCTTCACATTCTCTTCGTCTACATCACTAAGCGAAACGGCAGTAACTCCTAGTTTGAAAAGTTTGTCGACCTGGTCTTTCATAATGTTGACAAGTGGCAAGACAACAACAACAATGTGGCATGTAGTTCCGGGCATGGTGTCCAAAATCAACGGTAACGTTTGGTATACAAGGAATTTGCCAAATCCAGTCGGAAGATAAATATATCAGTGTTTTTCTCCACAAAGTGTTCTGTGACTTGTCTCTTATGCGTATTTATCGACCGGGTGGCGAATTTTTCGCAAACGCGATCTAGAGCCGTGTCTAAGTCCGCCATGTCGTCGCGAGATAATCTACACGTGGTCTGGGGTCGTTTATCTAAGTCCGGTAAACGTTCTGTGATTGATCTACGGAGAAAGCTTTTGATGTAAGCAGGCCTTCGTGGGGAGGATCACGTGACGAGCGGTTCCCCACGCGGCTTCTCTTTGACTTGTCACCGTGACTGGTGCTTATCTTTCACGGCATGTACATCTTCGTTCTGCGCGCCGGAGATTGTTTTCAACTGCAAATGCGTCGCTTCGGAACTCTTGCAATGATCGAACACTTCGACAGAGTGAGATTACGTTCTTGTAAGAGCCGTTTGCGAGTACGGTGGCCTTGGACGCCCAGGACGATCCTGTTGCGAATGTCTGAATCACACATCCAGTCACAAACATGACATGTTTTCGCGAGTGTGCGAAGGTATGGGGCGCCGTTTGTAAATTTATTATTTGACCTATTTTGGGAGGATTTTCTTATAATTTACTTCTATTATTTATGATAATTTGCTCAGCAGTTAAATTATCATAAATAACCATTTTTACTCAAATTGGTTATTTCATATAACCAATTTTGTTACTATTGGTTATTTGATAAAACCGATCTTGTTTCCCACTGGTTATTTGATAAAACCAATATTCCGGCTCTGGACTCAACTGCCTATAAACTGAAAAACGAGGCTTTTGTGTGTTTTCTTGTGAATTTCTCAGTAGAAGTGGTGGCTGCCTTTCTCAAAATAGTTTTATGGTTTGAAGTGTGAATGATGTGACACTTAACATATCAGGCTCAGATGTTGAAAAACAAAACAAAAAGACGAAATACCTCTTTTATATTTCTTGGATACGTTCGAAAGGGCAGTTCTGAAATCAATCTTGTGTTCTGAGAAGCTACAAATTATCGCACGAGTTTTGATTATCTTTTTTTTTCACGAGTAGAAAATAATTTATGAGTGATAATAGTTAATCAGTCGGTTCTCCGTCGGTGTAACCCGAGTATCAGTCTCGGCACGTCCACTGAAACTCTGCGTTTCACTCGCCGTGTTCGGGTTTCAGAAATTATCAAGCCCTGACGTGTGAGTGATATTCTACATTCATTCCCCAAAGGTTTCAGTGATTCTTACTGTGAGATCTGTCATCAAATTATATTGTGTTTTCTGAGGTGGGGATCAAAGTTCGGTCATTTCAAATGACCGAGCGACGCGTATCTAAGGCTTGCGGGTGCTCACGCTAGTAAAATCACTGTGTTGCAATAGCGACATACGATCGAGCAACTTAGCATTGGACGACCGAGCAACTAAGAGTCAAAAATCTACCCAGAGACGATATTTTGTTCTGACTGTCAGTTCATATCTGTAAAATGGCACAGTGGAGAAGAACATACGCAGATGTTGTATCAGGTAGGTGCAAAGGGAAAGGGTGCTATTTGCGAGGGCATTCCCCGTTTGAGATTTAGCCTGTGTATTTACTGTAATTTCCTTTCAAATCCTTCTAGGAAAATCCTCCTCCTCTTCTTCGGAGAGTGACACAGACCTAGGGAAAAGGTGAGATGTACGCGCTTATACTTGTGAAGAGATAGCGTTACGAGTTCTTAAAACTAGGGGCATGATCATGTTCTGAAACACTGAATTGTAATATGTCTACAAACGACAAACGTTTTATTTTTTCCTCTGAAGATCAGCCGAACGGGCGCGCGAGCGAGTGAAAGTTTACCCCCCCCCCCCCCACCCCGCCCCCTTGCGTTCGCGGTCATTAATCTCTCGCCTTTTTCTTTTCTTCCGCGCGACAGACTAACACTGAATGAAATTCTAGAATTCCTTTATCCGACGTATTCTATATAACGTACCCTCGATATAACGAACGAATTTCCCCAGTCCCCCGGCACTTCATTAAATCGAGGTTCCACTGTATTTACGTCTTCCACACGAAACGATTTTTATTACTTATCTTTGTGTAGCGAATTTTGTGTATTGAATATCTACAGCAGAGTAAATTTTTGCGGGAATTTTTTTTTTATGCGGGAACTTTTTTTGCGGACCGCGAAAAAAACTGCAAAAACCACAAAAATTAGTCCCTTCTTCGGGATTGGAAGGTAGTAATTTCCTTTATGAATGATTCATCTTTTCATTCTATTTTCAGCCCTTTTGCTCTCGAAGTGAACGAGCCAATGCGCCATCGCTCCCGTAGGCAAAAGAAAAGAAAAGCAACCGCAGGTATGATGTCTCTGATATCTAGATGTATCTTGAATCAAGTACTGTAGGTCTCTTCGATTCATCAACCTTGTTTCGTCATTTCGTGAGCTTTGAACAACTTCAGGCTCAAATTGCTATTCTTCTGCTCAAAGGCGCTGTCCATGTGGCTTGCTTGCGAGAGCATCCGTATCTTGCGCCTTTAATTTCGGCCGGTGGGTGTTTAAGAGCCGCAAAAAAAAACGGATGCTGTCGCAAAGGTATTCATACTGCTAGCCCCAAGCGATAATTAACCTGAGTGCGGACGAAATTTTGCAAAAATAATTTATCTTTATTTTCTATTCTCCTTTTAACATTCCAGTGGTGAAGAAAGAAGCAGAAGAAGAAAGCTGTTCTCGTGGCGGAGACAGTGATAACCCAATAGTTATCAGTGATTCCCCAGAGAAGAGTGGATGCCCAGAGAAGAAGAAAAGTCTCAGATATGATGGGTGCGGTCCCAAGATTTTGAAGGCCCGAATTGGCGCGAAATGGAATTTAAATGTGACATCAAAATTTCAGATGCCAAAACTGAAGAGGTCACATTCCAGTGACGAGTCCATGTCCACAACATCCGACGATGATATCTCATCCGAAGACATCCATGAAACGCCAACATTTCACGATGAGAACAAGGAAATGCCGCTCTTTCCCACTCAACCAAGAAATGGAAAGAGTTTTAAAGCTCGAGAAGTCTTGGACATTGTGTATAAAGACCAGCCAGGCGATGTAAAGTGTACACGTCAACCCATGAAAGTACAGTACAACTCAGCTTTTTTGGTTGACGTTCGCGTCATTCCCCTTGATGATCTGCCAGCTGACGGAAATGGACGGTATGTAAATAACGGACAAGTTACTCACACCTACACCAAGCGTCCAGGCGGAAAATGGAAGAAAAAGGGAGGCTCACGCCTTACCCTAAAAACAGAAAACGACTACCATCTCACGCGGGAATACAGAAAGCAAGGAGACTTTCGTCAGACAATTTTTTATCTTAACGATATTCATGGTGATATCGTTAATAATGTTGCGTTACTGCAATACACTTTCACAGGAAAAGAACACGACCTCGCCCCTACTGTTCATGGGAATGCGAAAAGAAAGAAGGTTTTCACCAGAACAAAACCATCTGTTCGAAGGAAACTGCAAGAAAATCTTTCGCGTCACTCTGTGAGCGAAGCGGTAGCGAAAACGAGACGAGAGCTAGGAGGCCCACTTTCCTTAAGTTCAGATGCTGAAATGCCACGTGGAAGAACTCAGGCGTATGACATGAAGCGAGCACGTGTTGGAGTCAGCTCAACCGGTTCCCAGCACAAATGTAGAGAAACGGATGAGATGACAAGTCTCAACTGGTTCGCTCACACAGAAGGATAGGACTTTGTGCGCAAACAGGAGTTGTCTGGAGAGCCCCTCATTTTGTTGGCAACTGATCATCAACTGGCCGACGTATCGCGATTCTGCACTCAAGAGGTGGACTTTAGTCACCTGTCAGTTGATCCAACGTTTAATTTTGGAAATTTTAGCGTAACACCAACGTCGTACAGAAACGTCCTTTTAAACTCTGTTAAGACTGGCAAGTGCCCTGTGTTCATTGGTCCTATTTTTATCCACCACACAAAATCTAAGCAAACTTACACAAGGTAAAGAGCTAGGTGAAACTGCATTTGCAAAAGCGGTTAAAGAAATGATTGAGGACGAACAAGAAGCAGAGGTCATTTTAGCCCTATTTGGAGCCTCTGAGAGATATGAACTTCGCGAGCAATTCAAACGATTTGAGCTGTCAGCGGATAAGTGGTGGGCTATGAACGAACGGCAAAGAAAGGATTACGTGAAGAAAATGTATGATCTATCCGTTGATGATATCTACGCTGGAAATTCCCAGCAAGCAAACCTGTTTTCAACGAAAACTCAACTGCTTTCTGGAGCAGACACATCATCAGAATTATCGCTTTCGCATAACTGCCTCACAGGAAGTCTAGATCTCCATATCGCTGAGTGGATGTGGAAGAAGGCAGGAAGGATGATTGCTCAACCAAACGCCATCTTCCCTGCACCATCAAAAGATACCAAAATACAGTCATTCTCTGTAGTTTCAGAATCAGGAAATATTCCTAACTATGTTCAGATCTACCCAAACTTTAAGGCGACATGCCCGTGCAGAAATTTCAAACCCAAACAAATCTGTTCGCACCCTATTGCCGTTACTGAAAAGGAGGGTACTCTAAATAAATTCGTGGCATGGTACAAGCAGCAAAGGATTAAAAGTGGACTTTCATCAGTGGCGACTCTTGACGTGGACATGAGAGCTTCTGGACGAAAGCAAGGCCTAAAGCGGCAAAGAAAACCTAAAGAAAATGTAGACATTGTTCTTCCTATGCTCTCTTCCCTCCTACGCATTGCAACGGTTACAACAACAGGGTCAGGTGCACCAATTTCGACAAGAGCAACCCAACGACTGATACAATGTTACCCTCAACTCTGGCTCTATCCAGCACAAGCAATGCTTGGAACACGCCTAATTTTGCTACTTTTTCTTCACGCACACCTCAAACACAGCCGTTGTTTAATACCTCGGCTAGCCAGTCATTGTATCAGAGCGGACAACTGCAACCTCCACATCAGGTTTTTCCCCTGAGCACTGAATTATCTCGCATTCCAACAGCAGTGGGAGGGGCTGGCCAAGACTATCCTTTCGGATATCCAGGGCTATTGCCCCAGCTATTTTCTACATCGACGTTTACTCCAAGGCTATCACCGGCTATACCCCTTACTCAGCAGCATTCGTTTAGTGGTGTGCGCCCATTCCAACCATCCGTACCCCAAGGTTTTCCCTTGCCGCCTAAACCTACCATTCCCCATTCGTCCAACCCTTTCTTTTTAATGAAACTAAGGGGAATATTTCGAAATGTAACGGATGCGAGGGAAGTTTTCAGAAGAGCTCCCAATTTCCTGATAGCATGGCAGTCATTGGACGTTCAGAGATTGACTGGTATCCAAATTTGTATTTAGATGGCACAAAGTGTTGGAAGTTGGGAAGAGAACAAAGGAGGTACTACCATCTAAGCGTGGCATGTCTGCGGAAACGGCGCCCGTGGTCTCAGGTAGGCCACTTAGAAGGTCTATTGAGGAGGACAGAGGGAGGCCTGACTTTGACGCAATAACTAACAGCTTTCCTTAAGCACTGCTTTCCGGGAATTGTAATCGAGTAAACGACAGTGATTTAACCAGGTCAGAATTAAAGGAACGCTGTCGAGGTTAATCGTTTTTCCCTCGTATGATTCTCTGTCTATTATTTTAATAAGCATCAATAGAAAAAATAAAGGTGGCTTCAAGATCGAACTAGGAGGAAGGAGTCAGAGAGAGGGGGGGGGGTTCCTCTGACCTATAAAAGCTTTCGTTGATAAATTGTTATAAGTGTCGGCCCAAGTGCAGCAGCCCTTAGGATTTCATCTGATACTTTCGGGTGATTTTCGGTAGTCTTCAGCATCCTTCGTTTTTACTTCAGTGTTGTCTGGGTGATTTCGGCAATCTTCGCTTATACTTCGGTGATCTTCGGGTGACGTCGGCAATCTTCGGCTGGCCTTCGTAAATCTTCGGATGAAGGTTAAGCTGTCGATCACTTTCAGCTAAAAACAGACTTAAAACAGTCTTCAGTAATCTTCGTTTATACTTCGGCGATCTACGGGTGACGTCGGCAATCTTCGGCCGGGCCTTCGTAAGTCTTCGGATGAACTTCGGAGGCTGACATTAAGCTGTCAATCACTTTCAGCTAAATAAACCGACTTGAAACAGTTTTCACTAATCTTCGTCTATACTTCGGCGGTCTTCGGGTGACATCGGCAACCTTCGGCTGACCTTCGTAAGTCTTCGGATGACCTTCGGAGGCTGATCTTAAGCTGTCAATCACTTTCAGCCCGAAAAACAGACTTAAAAATATTCCGCCGGAGTTCCGCTGGAATTCCGTATTCCTGGAATTCCGGATTCCTGGAATTCCGGATTCCTGGTCTTCCAGCTTGCCCGTTTCATGAAACTGGTTATTACTCGGGCTACCTGTGGTAGCACGAGTCTAGGTTTCGGTTTCCTATAAGTCTATCGTCGACGTCGAGAATGAGCAAGCCTGCGCTGCTCGCGGTCTGCGGTGTCCCTGAAGCCATGAAAGCGAGGCGCCGTATTCGCAGACATCCTCGTCCTGCGAAGAGTTTATGTACTGTACAGGCCCCGAAATGATCCCGACCCTGAAATGATCCCCAACCCCGAAATGATCCCCAAATTTACCCTGAAATGATCCCGACCCCGAACTGATCCCCACATTTTTCTCACGCT
>OX453277.1:11603177-11638177 GCA_949710005.1 Ricordea florida
CGTCGCAAGTTACTTTAACAATGAACTCTGATCGGAGCAAGAACAAACGAGGGACTTTCAGGGAGAGGCTTCCCTTTATATACGATTGTCAGTAGTTTGCACGGTAGTTTGCGTCCTGGATAGCCAATCACAATCGAGTTTGAGTAGTTCGCAAGACAATGCGAGTGATTCTAGCCAATAGAGGAGGGTTTTGAGTGATTTGTGGAAAGATCGATAAACTAACCACTCCCACCCACTGCGTACAAATTTTGTCCGGTCGTGCCTACGAATTTTTTCGTGTTGTTCTCCGAAGTCTCGACAAAGGGCGAAAGCGCACGAACGGAGATTCGTCAAATTCGTTCGGAAAGGACTGGGTTTGCTGTGTAATCGACGGTATAACGAGATTCGACGATTTTTTTCTTTGTTTTATTTCATAATAAACACTGCAACAAGAAGGATAATTGATTTCTTGAGCTTCAAGAAACAACCTGAGAAGTAACAAACCCAGGTTTGGAAACATTTGAGTGATTTCTGGAAATCACTTGAACTACTCTGGATCCGCCCCTGATCCTCCTCTTCCAACATTTCAAGCAGAGCAAGAGCGGCTAAATACCTCTTCACAGTCGATCGATCGCGCGCCATTTTTTGAGAAAACCAATATGGCGCGCGTTTGTTTTGTGAGGATTCTGGGTAACTTTTGGACCCAGACCTCTCGAGCCCAAGTGTTGAATCCAACATGTTGCATTCGTTTGGCCACCTCGTCCAACACTGAGCAACATCGTCCAACAATGTTGGATTCAACAATGTTGGATGATGTTGGATCCGTTTGGCCGGGCCTTAAAACTACAAATTCCGCCAAGATCTTGAATAACCCATTGTTTCCGTGAAGTTACGTGATCAGTATGCGGGTCAACAAAGTCACGAATGCAATAGTGTCAAACATCCTGACACTTTGGTTATTTCAAATAACCAGTTTCATGAAATGGCGCATAAAATGGTTTTATCAAACTGATAACCAAATGTGGCCGCGTTGGTTATATCAAATACACTGTAACCAAAGACACAATATTGGTTTTATCAAATAACCAGTGGGAAACAAGATCGGTTTTATCAAATAACCAATGGAAACAAAATTGGTTATATGAAATAACCAATTTGAGTAAAAATGGTTATTTATGATAATTAAACCGCTGATGTTAATTATCATAAATAATACAAGTAAATCATAAGAAAATCCTCCCAAAATAGGTCAAATAATAAATTTACAAACGGCGCCCCATAGATACCGGTATCGCAGAGGTCATGGGTTCGAATCCCGTTCAGGCCTGAGTTTTCTTTTTTCAGGCTTTTAATAATTTTCATAGCGGTGCATAACTGCGATGATCAATTAATGTCATTACAGTTCCAATTGATATTGAAGAGCAAGGGTAAATTTTGCAATAAAGGAGTACAGTTGTTGTTTAATGTTAACATTTGCGTGATGTGTTTTTATTTTCTTCACCTGTCGCCATGACTTACTTTCACATTGAATCCCTAGTCATTGTTTATCACATTCCCAAAAGTTTTCACAAGCGAAACTTGAAACCCAAATTCTTAAGAAATCAATCACGCGTGACTGGAAGAAGGAGACAATTACAGGATACACGTCGAGGCAAGGCCGCTTAAGTGACGGTTCGCAGACATGCCTAAGAAAGGAGAAAGAACAGTGCTCATTTTAAAGATCCTGGTAGCTGTTCTAGCTGTGTTTTCACTTGCACTTTTCATTGCACTGATTGTAGTAGCCACCAGAAAGGATGAATCCTCGTCTCACGTAACGTATTGTCGAGAGAACACATTGACCTCTACGCTACCCCGATCTGCAGGCCTTTACGACGACTTATCCAAAGAAGAGATCATCGCTGTAAGGGACTACGTCCTCAAACAATCGTCACTGAATGTTACACCGTACGAGAAAGCGACCGTTAATGACAACTACATTTACCTGATCGAGCTGCAGCAGCCGCAGAAGGACAAAGCCATTGACTATTTGGAAAACAACAAAGCAAAACCAGAAAGGACAGCGCGAGTGATCATCTATTCCGGAGGAGAACCCGTGGCCGTGGTTAAAGAATTTCTAGTGAGCCCGGCCGGCAAACCCACAAGGCACGTAAAAAGAACTGGCCCCGGTCAGACACAGACGATCCCTTTCAATGCGCGGCCTAATGATAACAAGGAATACGCTGTTATTGATGGTATTCTTACAAGTGTGACAAAGCAGGCCGAAAGAATTTTGCACGAGAGCTTCGATGGCTACACGTACAGTGGATGCACACAGCGATGTTTAAAGTGGTCGAGTAGCGCACCAGGAATATTAAGAAATGGGGAACGTAAAATGTGGGTCTGGTTTTTACGTGATCTTCAAGGAAGCTCACCCTGCACCCTGTTGGCTTTGAGGTTTACATCAACAATGGTGGTTCTGACGCATCGTTATGGGGTGTGGAAAAGATTTTCTATCACAATCAATCATTTGACAGTGTAGACGACCTTGTACACGCCTATGACAGCGGCTCCATCCACAAAATATTTCTTGTAGCACCTTCTCATTCAAGTAAAAAGCCCTTATTTTCGTCGATGGAGAGGCGTAGACGGTCACAGTTTCCGAAGCCATTGAGGCGACCTGAACTGTTCGAGCCCGATGGCAAACGCTATACTGTCAGTGGTCGCCACGTGGAATACATGAGGTGGAGTTTCGATTTCCGATCCCGAACTTCTTCCGGCCTCCAGCTCTTTGACATCAGATTTGACGGCCAGCGAATTGTATACGAACTGAGTTTGCAGGAAGCCGCGGCGTTTTACTCAGGGTGGACTCCCATGCAAATGTTTACAGAATACCTAGACACCACTTGGGGTATGGGTTCCAGTAAGTTTGAGCTAGTTCCAGGAATAGATTGTCCAAACACGGCCACCTTCTTTGACATCGTACACTACGTAGACAGAAGCGAGCCAGCTAAATATAGAAATGCCGTGTGCTTATTCGAACATGATCTTGGCATTCCTTTTCGTAGACATTTTGAGAATGACTTCGAAGGTGGTTACAATTTCTATGGAGGAATGGCGGGAAATGCACTGGTCTTACGCTCCATATCGTCACCGTACAACTATGATTACATCTTCGACTATTTGTTTTATCCAAACGGTATGATCGAGGTCCGAATGGCCACTACTGGTTATGTACAGGCTACGCTCTGGACTTCCAAAGAGGCCCCGTATGGCAACCAGCTCCATCCTCACGTCGCAGGCACCATACACGATCATTTAATTAACTACAAAGTCGACCTCGATATTGGTGGAACGAAGAACTCCTATGAAACTATCGATATTGAAGTAGAAAACATCACTAATCCTTGGTTTCCCAGCTACTATCGCACGCAAAAGGTGCTGCGACATCGCCTGAAGAAAACAGAGCAAGAAGCCATTTATCATTTCGACTTTGACCACCCAAAGTATCTGAACTTCTTCACCGAGGGCAACGTCAACAACATGGGCGCCACCCGAGGATACCGCATCCAAATTCGAGACATGACCAAGCAAATGTACCCCGAGAACTGGGAACTAATGAAAGGCGCTGCCTGGACCCTGAACCAGATGACCGTTACCAAACGCCACGAATCAGAAATAGCCAGCTCATCTATCTACAACCAAAACAGCATGTTTGATCCCGTGGTCGATTTTGGTCAATTCGTAGCCGATAATGAAGAAATCGTCAATGAGGACCTGGTTGCCTGGGTAACAATGGGGGTTATGCACATTCCTCATTCAGAAGACATACCGGTCACTGTCACAGGAGCCAATTCTGCGAGCTTTTTCCTGCGGCCATACAACTATTTCGAAGAGGATCCTTCTATGACCTCCCATGATGCCGTGTTGATTCTACCCTCAAACGATGGCACAGCGAAGATTGAGAGGTTCGGAACTTTGACGGGGCCTGCGTGCGCACCAAGAAACAAGTCCATGGAGTTCACAGGAGCTTATGGAGATTTTTAACCAGACCAACCTAAAACTCTTTTGTTTTGATGATTTGTTAACTGCTGATCTATCTTTGTCTTGGTTGCTTTGTTCTTCGTTAAGAAACCTTCCTTTTCTTGAGATCATTAACTGCTATTGATCTGTGATGTATATTGTTGCTTTCTGTTTTACTTGGTAGTGCTGCTAAAACCTTTCCATCTGTAGGCCAAGCCATACAGTGCAGCCATTTCTGAAAGTTGGCCGCAAAGTACTGCCTTGTGGTACTCTTTATTTTACTCTGCAGAACCATTAGCTAAAAACGGATGACCTCTATCAGGTGCCACTTCCGTGTGACTGCACACCATGGTTGACTTTTCTATTGGAGGAAACCATTGTGTTCAGTTTACCCACACACAGTCAACACGTTTTTTTAACGACTGATTGCCACACATAGTCCATCATTTTGTAATCTTTATTTTTCGGTCGGTGACTCGTCCCCTTCAGAGGTCACTATTTCGTTCAGTTTGCCTCGACAGTCAGCTCCTTTCGTTAGGACTGAATCCGGTTGATGTGAGTAAGCGTTTAGATGAAGAAATTGATTAAATTTGAGGATATTCTGGAACCGTCAACTCTAATCCTGACGAGACCGTTGTTAACCAAAATGTTTTCCGCGGCAGTGGGCTATTTTCCTGTAGATGCTCATAGACAGTGAAGGGGACTTAATCCAGGCGAAACTCAAAATTTAAACTTACTACAACGAGACAGTAATCCTCTTGCGTAACAAAGGCCCTAAATAAGACGACTCCACCAATTACTGGACTATCCGTGAAGGGGAAAATCCATTCAATGATTGGGTCGTTTCTCGGCGTCAGTAACCAAACTCCGATAGAACGTTTTAGCTTTTGTGAGATTTCAGTCATTGACTTCAAAGTTATCCCATAGACGTGTATTATGTTGCGTGTTTTGATTGACTTCAAATTTGAATGATCTTTTTCAGCATCAGTACACGTAGGATAAATTAGTTGATATCTTTTGACTGTGAATAGCGTGTGTTGCCTTCAGTGGCGAATATGAAGTGACATGAATGTTTCAAGGTATTGTCGATGCAGTCCCTCGTGAATGGAAACAAATTATCAAACAGAGTTGAACACGTTTTTGTTCGGAGATCAGTGACATCATTTATCTGAAGATGGAGAACTCTGAGGTAGCTCTTTCAAGAGTCTCATCCAAATCACTTTACATTGCATTTAAGGGTAGAAAACAAACCCCTCCAACCCCACAAAAGAAAATTCAGGAGAAATTTCCTTAACTACAAATTGATTGGAAAGAAATATACTCTTTACTTTTCACTGTTACAATAGAGAACAGAATTCGAGAATTCCAGTGTAAAATTCTGAATATTATAGTGTTTACAAATGAGAAGCTGTATAGATTAAAAATGATTGATTCACCTTTATGTTTTTTTTGCGAAACAGAAATCGAATCCATTAAACATTTATTTTTTGATTGCAATGTTACAAAGATACTTTGGGAAGCTTTTCGTTCTTGGCGTAGAAATTGTAAAATTCAATTGCAACCTTTTTCGTTAATGGATATTTTGTTTGGAGTTTTCAATATAGGAGATGATTTTAATATTGTAAATCACCTGTTTCTTGAAGCCAAATTCCATATCTATAAATGTAAGTTAAATAGAGTCCATCCATCTTTGCGTGTTTATAAGGTCAAGATCAAGGCTGTTTACCAAGTTGAACATAAAATAGCAAGAAGGCGGAACAAATTAACGAAACATTTAAGTAAGTGGGAAAGGCTTTTGCTGCGCATGAGCTCTTAGGGTGGGCGTCCTCCACATTTGTCTCCTCGTTTTCCTTTTCCTTTTTTTTGTATTGTGAATTGCATATAGTATGATGTATGGTTTAGGTCATTTTTTATACTGTGTACTTATTCTTAAAAGTAAAAAAAAAAAAATTATAAAAAATGTTTCAAGCTGTCAAAGCTTTTAAAGAGTACACATGATGGACGCCGGGGAACGTTTAGGAACTTTCTCACGAAATTTATTTCGAAGTCTCGAGTCAACAGGAGTGTCAACACCTTCATTGGGAGCTGACTCGATGCGTTTTGGTGATTTGTACGGGGCGCTTCGAAACGAAAGCTTTTTTTCTTACGACAAGAAGCATCCACCCACTGCAATTTTTTTCTGTTGGGAGCAGGATTGGTGCAGTGTTGGGGAGCATGGTTGGCGCAGTGTTGGAGAGCAGGGTTGGTGCAGTATTGGGGAGCAGGGTTGGCGCAGTGTTGGGGAGCAGGGTTGGTGCAGTGGTGAGAGCGCTCACCTTCCATCAATGTTGCCCGGGTTCGATTCCCGGCCCCGGCGTAATATGTGGACTGAGTTTGTTGGTTCTCTATTCTGCTCCGAGAGGTTTTTCTCCAGGTACTCCGGTTTTCCCCTCTTCACAAAAACTAGCATGTGATTTGATTGATTTAATTTAATATGATTTGATTTGACTTGTGCTTTACAGTGTCCCCAATTAGTGCGTCAGTGCTAAATACAGTTGACACTCAAATAAAGGTTATTGTTATTTATTATCATTATTACTATTCGCTTAAATAGCAACCGTGAAAAGCGTCTCAGTAAACTCACAATGAAGAAGAAAATGATCATACATTTGCATGAAAAAATTATCACCAAACCCCAGTCGGGGCCGTGCGCTTCCGAAATGAAAGTAGAACCGATGTTTTCTCTGGAACAGGTTTGGATGCGAAAGAATTGCATCTTCAACGAAACCTAGTATTTCACCCACTCCAGAAAACACAATGCGTTTCTCAACGCGCGTGTATGGTGGTATTGCGCACCAAAAAACGCTACTTTAAAACGTACAAAGTCGACCTTCGTTTTTCACCTCGGAGCAACCGACATTATAATTGTGAGTCAATCAAAATCGTAGATATTACACAGTTCTGGTGCCATTTAGCGTGGAAAGTCACCTTCACTTACATGTCTGCTCAATCGAAACGTTGCTGCTCGCTGGGATGTTCGTGCTGTCCTCCTTTTAAATATACGCATTTACATGAAACATTTTTCTGATTCAGTCCACTCGTCTACTTCTATAGCACCAGCAAACAGCTTAATATTTTCCGTGTGGTTACTTGGAAAGTGTGTTGTTTCCTTAGACAAGAAACTTTACTCCACACTGTCTCTCTCCACCCAGGTGTATAAATGGGTACCAACGATATGATGCTAGGGGGAACCCTGCGATAGACTAGCATCCCATCCAGGGGGGAGTAATAATACTTCCAGGTGCTTCATGCTCCTTTACCTTTACTTGGAAAGTATAACACTTAAGATGGGTTTATCAGACGACTTGATAATGTAAGTTGTATCACCATAAGAAAAGAGAGAGGCGACGTGACGAGCTTAAGTCTTTCTTCAGGGGCCCTTTCCCACAAATGTAGCATCAGTTTCTTTGGAAGCTAACCCCTTCATCCTTGAAAAGTAACTGACGTGGTTTGAACTACATCGCCTGAGTACAGTGCGACTGCAGCGAAACGGATGGGACCTCCGTAACAACTGTGATCCTAACGCGTCATAGAACGATGTAGCCAATAGGCTGTGATGAATGAAGATGTGCCATTTTCCGACCTGTTATACCATGGCATATAACAGGGCCTACTATTGGCCAATGATATTCATGACGTATATTCCCATAGAGGTCACAAATATCATACTACATGCGACCACTCGAACCAAGGTCAGCCAATCAAATTTTCATACAAATCATCCAATCACGATAGAATATCTAAACAATAGAACCTAGAAATGTTTGATATTCGGCTTAAACTGCATATAATTTGCTCTACAACTGTACAAAAAAAAGCAAGATTGAAAGAGAATCATCTTAGTAGAGAGAAACTCGCCACAAACCTGTTGGTCAGAGTCAAAAACAGACATTTAAAATTTCTCAATATGAAATCTATTTAGGTGGCCTTGGTTTGCATTGTCAACAAATCTCGCAGAGTTATACAAAGTTCACACTTCGTTAATCATGAGAAATGTAGATCGTTCTTCGACCTATACAACCTGTTACTCTTTTGACAGACGATTTGACTCTTGCAATATTAATTAATGCAATTTTAGCAATTGCGATTCAGTCTGTCACTCTTTTCTCGGAAAGCGTGTTAGCATCGAGATTTCCGATATAATTAGAATCTATCTTAGTTATCACGTCCCTCAATTACCCCTGAAAAACACCTGTAGGTTCTCTGCTTTTGCTTTTCCGAAATACAAACATCTCCGACATTGCAAGCAATTTCTCGGTGATGCCTACTCTGGGACCTCAAGTCGCCATGTTCTGTTTCACTCGAGGCCATACATTAAGTGTATAATGTTTGGTGATTCTTTATTAAGTTGTTGTTTGGATGAGAAACTGCTTTGTAATAATCAGATAACGGTCCCTTTCAGGTTCAGTTGTTGCCGCATGTGATTACAACTTGATTAAGAGCGGGGAAACCCGAGCGATTTTTACGCCACCCCTGAGGTGCCAGTTCTGTTTCATTAACAGTTACCGTGAATTTTTCCGGCTTTTCCACCAATGTAGCACCATATGCTACATGATCAATTTTGGCTTCCTCTTCAGAAGGTCGAGCACAATTCGCAAGAATCCTTCAACGTGTTGATGGAAAAAGGAATTTCAAACACGATTCTTCAGGTTCAAATCGGAAAATTCTACACTGTAAAAACAGTGATGTGTAAGGCAAGCTTCCCTTTTAGACATGTTACTATGAGCCGGTACTGGGTGGTGTAAAAAGAATGGCGAGTCTTAAGTGGAAAATATCAGCGGACTTTCGAGTTCTCAGAATTCAAAATCAAGATCTCTAACTCAACAAAATTCTTACCGTCTTGCAATTTTGGCACTGGAGCATTACAATCCGAAGCCTGAATGAGCCGTACTATGATTTGAACTGCTAAATTCTAAAGTCACAACTTGTTTTGCAGAAATTATGGTTAAAAGTTGAACTATGGGAGCTATGACTCCAAAGTACTCACAACTTTAGCCGTTACCGAGTCTAGATTATCTTGATACAAATGATTCAAAGAGTTTCAAGTTGAGCTCCAAAGACTATTATTTGTGAAGGGTCAAACCCCGGGCTCCGATTCGATGGAGCTCGATAGGAAAATAAATCTCGGACGAATTTTCAAAAGAACGATCTCGCAAAGTCTTTAGTTTGTAGCCCTACATCCCAAGTAAATATATATCTCGTTTTATAAAGCCTTCCATCTGGTCCAAAGGAGACAAACGTTAGCCACTGCTGGTATTCATTTCCCAAAGAGAGCTTTCCAGAAGGAAAGTTAGTTAACAATTATTCGCCGAAGGCGAAGTGATTATCGGTGAATATTCACCGAGACGAAGTCGAGGTGAATATTCATCGATAATCACTGAGCCTGAGGCGAATAATTGTTTTAGTATAAATACATAGGTGATTATTTCAAAAAAAGAAAAAAAAGCATTGTACAACACGAAAAAATTATATTTCATCAAAAGCGCGCGAACGACTGGCAGCCATTTTGTTCGTCGAGGTGATTATCGGCTGATAATCCGAGATAGCGAACCAATCAGAGCGCGCGGTTTTGTATAATCACCTGAGTATTTATACTAACATTTGATAACAAAAAAAACTAAGAGAATCTACACGTGGTGCCAACATAGGTTGCAGAGCATTAGCCCTCCGTGTTTTTGAGGCAACGTGCTCCTAAGGAATAATAACAACCCAAAACACAGTTGGAACATCAGCAGGGATTTGCATGGAACATGAATTTTAGGCAAACAATTACCGCTCTCACTACCGTTGGCATCGATGGTACGAGTCCAAACCACCGAAAGTTGAATAAAAATTTCCGGACGACGAATTTCAACGCCAGTTCATCGGGATCATCGGCCCAGGCATTGATGTTTGTTTGCTGTGGCATGGGCTGAGTACTGCATGTACGAACCTGCAGAGTGTCGGCACGCTGCCTGTGAGGCGAGGAGCAGGTCCTTACTTGGTGTTTACATTGAGGAACGTAAAACATCTGTTGAAGATAATCTAGTGATTCAGACACCTGTTTAAGTCTGTAAAACTTCATAGCTTGCTCTTTTGTTTCGGAATTTCAATCACTGATTTCGCAAAGAACTGAACACACTTTCCTCTGTGGATCTTCTTTGTCCAAACGTAGCCACAGCCCTGATAGTCCACCGCTTATACATCTTTCAATGTTTGTATTACACTGCCAACGGATCTTTCTGTTTTATAACGTTCTATGGTCCCCGGTTCCTAAATAGGATCGGAATGACGATTTTGACGATCTTAACATTTTCTCTCCCAAGATATTAGCAGCAATTCTCTTGAACGAGTGCCATACACTTCCTCATTTACCAGCTGAGAGAATTTAGGGTTAAATAAACTCAATATCCTCGGGTTGATCGCTTGCCCAATTCTCATCATCAGTTTTCTAGCTAATGTATTGATATTGAAAGGGTAAGTTGGCAAAAGCCATTAGTGATAATGATGTCAATGATAATGACAGTGATGAAAATAGTGGTGCTAATAAATCTTTTAAGAAGACGCGCCCATCACAAATGAGGGAAGGTTCCCCACCAAAAGAAAAATTAACATGAACAAAAAGCTAATTAACATTTTCAACGTTCATAAAATGTTTGAACTGACCGTAAATGAAAGTAATGAAATTAATAAAAATTACTCATAAAACATCATTAACAGTTCTTCTCAAGACTACCTACTGTACAACAGAGCGATCGAAATCGACAAATAACGACCCCAAACTTCTATTGCTTGAAATATAATACGTTAAAATATTTTGTTGAAATAGTTAGTAGCATTTGTTTGTTCGCTCCACGATGCGGAGGAATGAGTTTTCGTCTACCTCGTCGATTTTTTTCAAAGTGCTTAAAGACGCACAAGAAAGTTCAGTTGATCGACCTCGGAGCTTTTCGCCAACAATTCTTACACGCTGCGCACCGACAGACATTGGTATGGCAAAAAAAAATTAACTTTTTGTCGACTATCTCAAAAGTAATAATTAAACGTAAGAATAAGTAAGCTTGTTACAGACAGAACCAGGAAAGCCGTAGAATAAAGACAGCTACATCAGCATAACTATTGCACCAAACAGCTGAACAGCGGGTACCGTTTTAAATCCAAGTGAATTTCCGCACGTCAAACGACGTCTGTGCGAAACAGTGCTAAACAGTTCTAAGCCACGTGTGTGGAAGTGAGAGACCAAAAACAATTTCCAAACTCCGTTGCTGAAATATTGTGAAACAAACGACACAGAGTCAAAGTGGTTTTTGACAGCTTTCAAACGAGAGATATGTAAACATCCAAGGTTTCGCTTATTAGTGGAAGAAGTGAGGACTACTGGACACTTTAGTACTGTGATTCACGACGTCTCAAAGGGTAGAAAAATGTTCGGATGTGTTTCCAGAACAATCGGAAAAGACTACAGCATGGTTAAATAAACGAGCAACCGACTAACTTGGAAGGTACAAAAGCAGATTAAAAGAAGAGCCCAGAAGGCTAGTCTTGAATAAACATGATCGGCCAGGGGCTGGCTACGTCGGGGAATCTGTGAGGGCCGGAAAAAGGAAAATAAACCCAACCTTAGTGAACACACTGACAAGGAGGAAGGTACTGGAAAAGGCACATAGCTAGAGAGGTGAATATTGAGTTGGAAGCCGGGAAGAAGAAATACATCGACGGGTTCAGTTCTCGAACGACCTGGCAAAGGTGAAACGAGGCGTAACAGATGATTAACACACGATGAATTATGAAACAGTTTCCATGTAACACATTGTGTTTTAGTGAAAGCCGGGTGTTCCTCTTCGTTTATTATTGACTGCGTTTGGAAAGCTGTTTCCGCTTTTCAATGAAATAATGGATAAAACTTAGTCGACAAGTTTTTTCCTTCTGACAAGTTTGAACTCTTAAAATTAAATGCTAACTTGATAATCGAAAGTTGCTCTGAGCTTAGATACTACTGGACTAAATTTCAACAATAATCTTGCACCTACAATGACGCTTAAGCCCATGCAGGACAACATTCTCATAGGTGTGCAATTTGAACAAAACTCTGAATCGTACAATGTGGTATAATCTTTTTACCTCCTCACTTCCAATATTCGGTGGGAAAATGTTGCTCTAAAGCTTGAAGTTTATCCTTGAAGTTTAAGTTCATACTTGAGTGTCACGAATGATTCATGGCTGAGATGAGTGCAGGGTACTTTCCCAGACTGAATCTAACATCATTTTCTCAATATTATTGTGCACCGTGAAGCCAAAAGCGCTAAAAGGAGAGTTTGGCTTACAAACTAACAACAGGGCAGTTGGGGCATATTGTTACAAAAGAAGAAGCTCTACGACAAAGTGAAACGTCTTTTATGTCTTTCATGAACTGAGAATTCTTACTCGTTATATGTATAGCTATAGGGAGATTCCAGTATATTAAGTTTGTGTGTTGCAAGAGAATTCAATCCAAATTCATGAAAAGTTTAATACAAAGAATAATAAGCGATTTTCGTTGCATTGTGCATTTCTAGAGGCAAGGGTTTTTTGCTCCCTTTAAAACAAATGGGTTTTACAAATTACTTTTTCTAATAGAAGAAACGCAACAAAGTACTCATTTGCTTTGAAGTAGCAAAATAAACCAAGAACAAAAAAAAAACGCAATGACCAATGGCTCTAAGCGATTGTGGAAGACTGAAGTTGTTAGAAAAAGACGCACTTTTGAACAAACATTGGCCCGCTTATTTTGAGTTTCTTACGCTTTATTCTACCACCGGTTCCTACATTGTCAGGTAGGAATTAGAAATGACATAAACTTAACGTGTCATTGCCGTTTGGTTTTTATCGTCTTCCATAGCTAGACGATTTGAGATACGTTCAAACGTACTCAGAACCGTGATTATTGAGCCTGTGGCAAGCTGCGTTTTGCCACCAGCCTCATGGACAAAGCAGGGACGGCTTAAATCAGGTACCAGATGTTTTCACGTTCCACTGTTTGTTGCAAATCAACACATTCCATTCTTGATTGTTTGTGGCGGATTAAAAATGGCGTTACAAAAATCGCCAAGTCATTAAAAAACAATCTCAAATTAATGCTGGCTCATTGTTCGTCTTCAATGAACAGCTGCTAAATAACTTTACAACAAAGATCAAGTTAGTAATAAAGCCGAGTTCCGTAACTATTTGTATAGGTAATAGCATGGTTTGTAGTGATATTTGGTATAAATACCACGAGAGATATTTCAAAATTGTTGTACGTAATTTCAAGAGCCGTTAGGCGAGTGAAATTTGAGACAGTTTTGAAATATCTCGAGTGGTATTTATGCCAAATATCACGTACAAATCATGCAATTATTTGTTTATACTACTACTGGCAAAAGGTTTGTAATTTTCACATGTAGGTATTTCAAATTAAGCAGAAATACCACTGCTCTTAGCCAATCAAATAACAGAAATTTCTCATGTAGTAGTATAACAATAGTAATAAAAAAAGATCGTTATTCTGACAACTCTGTTATGTAAAAGGTACCGCCATCTTCTATGAGTGCCGTGTTTAACATTGATTCACAGAGGAGGAATTCTCCACAACAAAATAACTCAAACCATCTGCCTTTTTAATGTGCATTGCCTAACACAAATCACGTCCATCAATGTACTTCTAACTACAGCGAACTCTTCATTCACCAGCCGGCAGCGTCAGACCTTGGGCCGCTGAACGGAATGCGATTCTCTGACTTTAAGTTTTCTCACTTTCACAGTTAAAGTACGTTCGGTTGTACAATGTGGTTCTAACGTTTAGCTCTTCCATTACACGAGCTAAACGATGCGTTCTACTGTGTGGTTCTGTCTTTTTGCATTCTCACAGAGGACGGCGGAGCGTAGTGTAAAGTGGAGTTTTCCTCCAGAAAATTTTGAAATCTAGAGGCTCGGAAATGGTATTTTCAACATTCTCCATGAGATATTTCTTAAAAAAGGACAACCTGAATAAGTGTAAAATGTCATCGTCGTAAAAAGTGGGGGGGGGGGGGGGTGGGACGAGGGGTCTAAAGCCCCAGAGCCCCCCCGCTCTGCCGTCCCTGTCTCTCTACCACAGTCGAACACTGAGAAGTACAATGTGGTTGTGTCTCTTAGCCCATTCACTTCCCGAGTAAAAACCCCGAAACAATTGCAATGTCAAGTTCAATTCCTGTCCTTTTGCTTTCTTGCTACCCTAGTCAAACCCCAATTTGCACAAAGTGGTTCTGACTTTCGGACTTTTTACTGTCCGAGTCAAACAAAGAGTTCTCATTACCCATAGTTAAGCCCTAGCATGTACATTGCGGCTCTAAGTGTCTGAAGGCCTTCTCACTGCGTATTGTGGTACTATCTTCTTGCTTTGTTAGTCTCGCTACCTCAGTCAAACTCCGAGATGTACAATGTGACTAACTTTTATCCCTCTTATTGCTAGAGTCAAACAGTTGCACAAAGTGTAAAGTAATTAGTTTCTGAAAAAACTGGTGGTACTGACGTCTGTGGGAAATTGAAACCGGCAACGAGTTGATACAATACGTTTTACCACCTTAAGTAAGATCCAAGGAAAGCTGGCATTTCGAGCGTTAGCCCTTCGTTTAACCGTTAACAATGTGGTTTTGTCTATTTGCTCTCTCACTACCTCAGTTGCTTAGCGTGACTCTAACTTTTAGCCCGTTCAATCTTTCCCTCTAAATTGTACATCTGTTTCTGCGCTCTATCGATCCCATCGTCCAACAGAAAGTTTTTTTTTTATAACTTTGAGCCTTTCAAATCTCACAGTCAAACCCTAAATTGTACAATGTGGCTGGTTCTTAACCGTTTCACTTCGAGAGTCAATACCCAAATTGTACAAAGTGATCCCGAAATTTTTGTCTCTTTTCACTTCCAGGTGGAAGCGGACACCGTGTGTGACTACAGTAAAAACCCGCGTATAAGAACCTAACATTTAAGAACCTGTTAGGCTAAAATTTCAGTTTTAAGCACCCTTCACATAAGAACCATTTTAGGCTAAAATGCTAAAACAGGTTCTTATTTTCAAAAAACAAAAAATAATCTTCTCTAAAATATAGAATTAAAAAACCTTCTCAAAATATATTTACCATACAGTAACACAGCCTGTACACAATATGTGTAGTTTACACTATATGTTTGATTTTAACAGAATCAGATTAAAATAGTACAGTATTTTGCTTACCGAAGCATCCAAGAATACAGTACTGTTACATTGGACATTAAAGATCATTTATAAATTCAGGGGCGGATGCAGGGGAGGGGTGCAGGGGGTGCGCACCCTACCTCAAACAACTTTACGACCCCTCCCTGGACAAAATCCTGGATCCGCCACTGAAATTCTACTTTATTTCTTAACAAAAAGTTAAGAACCTAATTAAGAACCTAGTTAGCCTAATTTTACACTAAATACCATTTATATAAGAACCTGTTTAGGCTAACTTGAAAAAACCTAGGTTCTTATAAGCGGGTTTTTACTGTATTCATTTACAGCCACTTAACTGGTTCACGTGATTACGATTTCCCCCCAAAACTGGTGTCAAGAAGCGTGCTGGGAAGTTAAATACTTGAACCCCTGAATGGCCGGTTTCCTCATCGTCGGTCGTTCATATCGAAGGAGCCGATTACGTGACTAAAGCGCCTCGTGTAGAGACTGTTACCTTGGAATCAACTGAGGACAAACCTTTAGTTTGACATGCAGCCGTGGGCTTTTTAAGACAAATTGAGCTGGTGTTCTTGTATGGGGCTCTCTGTGATAATCTCTTACAGCAGTTGGGGGCGCCAGTCGAACGTGAATAAACACGGAATTATGCACGCTACAATGTGCTTTTCATGCATTTGGCGGAGATAACGCCGGTCAAGAATTGAGCGATTGAGCGACTGATACGGTATGTTATCTCTCGGTGATACGTCTCTTTATCAGGTGCAAAGCCAATGAACAGTGATAACCTAACTAGAGACGGCAAACGTTGGTCATTTTTCTTACATATTCTACACAAATCGCGGTTTTTTGTTTTCGAGGCGCGCCTAGAACTGGGATTTTCGAGAAAAAATTCGTTAAACCGAGTTTCAATTCTTTTATCCACCATGCAGGTGTTTTGTTTTGTTTTTTTTTTTACGGCTCCCACACTGAAGCTACATGAGAGAGCGGTGTCTTGGATGTTAAATCTACACGTGATATTTTCCTTCAGAGCCTTTATTTCCCTTTTTCTACTCTCTCACGAACACCTCTTTATTTAATAGTTGTCAGTTAATTTTCTTATATTTGCCGATTATCGTGATTGGGTAGCTCTGAAAAACCTGAATTCTGCCTTCTCGTCATTGGTTCTATCCTCGCATAACGAAACCCAACCTCACGTTTTTGTCAGCTGGACACACTAAGAGGTATCGATTTAAATCTCTCACAGTTCATAATGGATGTTAGCCCTGCTCAAGCTTTGAAAAATAGTGATAATAAAAACGACGAATTTACACCCACTCCCCAGCTGTAAAAACAAACATCTCAAAAACTCAGTTTGGGGGCCAATTTGTAATTCCTTAGGAATTTCTAAAGCTGTTTCTGTTTTCCTTAATTCTGTTGGTGTCATGAATAATTTAATAACGCACACTTCATGTCTTCTTTGAGGAAACCCCGAGTTAAGCTTCACTGAATGGACATCTTAGTACATAATAGCTGGTAAAACGTTACTTTATCGCCCATGAATTGACTTGCTATGTAATTCTAGATCTACGATCAAACAGTTTTCGATTTCACTTCTTCATCTCTTATGCTCGTAAAAAATAGAATTAGACTTGTTATTGATGTTGAAATACCAGCCAAGTGAAACTTCGTGAAGTCGCAACTTGACTTTGAAGATCTACTTCGAATTCTCGCAATCACGTCACCTCACTCAGCTTTGATTTACCAAACAGATTCGATGTGTTAGACACAACTGATTACCGAGCAAAAGACAAGTAAAAACACCTGCAAGCAGAAACTGTTGAATACGTTTCTAACAAACAGACTCTGGCCAAAGTCTGCTGCGTTCGCACCTTCGTCTTCACGTACCGATAAGCTCGTGAACAAAAATCGTACGCCGCATTTTATAATAAAAACTACTTAGTTCCATAAAGTTATCTACAGCTATGGATGAAAGCATGCAATGCTACCATCCCTATGAAAGCTATTGAATAGTACTGTGGTGTGGCACTGTTGGTTTACTGGCAAGTGTAGTTCTAACCACGCTACAAACTCTGGATCTAGCCATGGCGTATGACCACTATTTGGAACTGTACTATTCTTTGGAACAGCCAAACAAAGTGATTCTAGCATTTTCCTATGTGGATAAGACATCGAAATGCGATCACTATTTAGGAAGCTATTGAACAGTACTGGGGTTTGATATTGGTTCTATTTTGTATGTTTTTTTTCTTTGTGTGCGCGTGTGCGTGCGTGGTTTCCTGTGTGTTTCTATCTTTTTTCATATGATGAACAGGGAAGACAAGTAGGGTGACCATCCTTGAAAAAAGCTACTGCGCAGCACTATACGACCAAACGGGCTCTGAACTGTGGTATTTTGTCCGTTTTACTGTACAGTGATTCTAACTTTTTCATTTGTAGAAGAAGTGTGACCATTCTTTGTAAAGCTACTGAACAGTACTGTACTGTGGTACTGTTTGTTTTACTATACAGTGTGGTTCTAACTTTTTCATCTGTGGATCAAACCATGCAGTGTGACCATTCTTTGTAAAGCTACTGAACAGTACTGTACTGTGATACTGCTTGTTTTACTATACAGTGCGCTTCTAACGTTTTGGCTTGTTGATAAAACCATAAACTGTCATGCACCACTCCTTGCAAAGCTGCGGAACAATACAGCACCGTAATGCTATTTTCTTTACTTTACAGTGTAGTTTTAACTTTTGCACCTGTTGATAGACTTGCATTGCTACCATTGGCTTTGAAAAGCTACTGAACACTACTGTTCTGTTATACTGTTTGCTTTACTATACAGTGTGGTTCTGACTTTTTTCTTTTGTGGATCAAACCATGCAGTATGACCATTCTTTGTACGACTACTGAACAGTACTGTACTGTGGTACTGTTTGTTTTACTATACAGTGTGGTTCTAACTTTTTCACCTGTGGATCAAACCATGCATTGTTACCACATTCTTTGAAACTGAAGCTACTGAACAGTGCTGTACAGGGGAATTGATTGTTTTTCTGTACAGTTCAGTACAGGCTCTAACTTTCTCATTTGTGGACGAAACCGTGTAGTGCGACCATTCCATGGAAAGCTACTGAATAGTGAATAGTGTCGCATTGGTCAGTACTGCAGTACCCTCCGACTATCGAGATTTGTCCTGTTTTTGTACTCTGGCAGCTAATTCAACCATTTAAGCCGTTCAAACTACGCACGGTGAACAATTTCCCAAGCCTTGGACTTCTCCCCTACTGGTTTTTAAGCTTTTTTAACGTTAAAGATCTTAAGAGCAATTTTCCAAACCGAGAGTCAAGCTTTTTCAGTTCTCATTGCCTGTTTGCTCTACATTGCAACGATAATGTAAGGAGAACTTACAGGTTCGGATTACTGGTAAAAGAGGAAAAACTCAAAGAGAATTTAGTGCCTGCAAAAGTGAACTTAATTCATCTGTAACAATACAATTCTCAACAGGTAAAACGAATACCACAGCTTTGTTCCAAAGTCTATTTTGCCGTGAGTTGCCCTTTTCGGTTACTGAGTGATTTGCCTTGATCACAGCCCAGCACCCAGAAACATTAACACTTTACAGATACAGTAAAAAACCCCAACTAAGAATCTACATTTTTGGGAAGTAGCCTAAACAGGTTCTTATATAAATGGTAGTTGACACAATTTTAGGCTACTTAGGTTCTTAAAGTAGGTTCTTAATTCTGGAGAAAGCAAATAAAACTCAGCTGCAAAACAAGATGGTTATTGGCCTATTTTATTTAAAAAAACTCACTTTTACAGTAAAGAGAAGCTGCTTTTATCTTCAAATAGGATTCTTGCACTGCAGCTGTAATGTACTAATATGATTTTAGAAAATAAGAACCTGTTTTCAGTTAGGCTAAATAGGTTCTTTTTTATAGAGGGTATAAAATCCAAATTTTAGGCTAACAGGTTCTTCATTTTCAGGTTCTTAGTTGCGGGTTTTTACTGTATATGGACCACGGTTAAGCTCCTTATGTGTTAGTGAAAGATTGTTTTCCTAAGATAGCGCCACAACAAAACGAAACCAATGAGCTGACAGCTACAACTGAAAAGCGACCAACACTGCATGAAATAAGGAAGTTAACGTTCAGTAACAAACTTAACTTTATGCCTCACTGTTATACAAGTCACGGTTAAGCTCCATACCTGTTAGTGAAAGGCTACTTTCCAAAGCTAGCGTCACCTTACAAGACCCAAGCTATCAAAGTTGCAAAATGACCAACACAACACTGTACAATGAGACAAAATAGTTTACCTTCACAAAATTTAACTTTACAACTGATCAATGCACAGCCCACAGTTTAGCTCCAGATCTGGTAGTGAGAAGGCTGCTTCCAAAGCTAGCACAAAATTCCAAACCCAAGATCCAAACGTTACAAAACGACCAACAATGTATGAGCCAATGAAGTTTGGCATCAGTCAGACCAAAGCTTTGACGAACGCACGCCAGCACTCTTTAAATCTAATCGCGCCGCTAAAACCCGGCTCCTTTATCAACTCGTTTGGCAGACCATTTCACTTTGTTCTTGTTCTAAGAGTGAAAGATTCTAAAAGCAGACTGCAGTACTCATGGTTTGAATGCAAAGATTGAGCGAGCCACGGTTTTCCTCTACGTCTCGCTAGTTAGAAATTACAAGGTTCTCCGAGTAACGGTATGTCATTCTTGGCAGGTGTGAAAACGTTAAGAACAAAAACATTCCTAGCAACACAAACCAGGCCGCTAAAAGTATGACCGACTACGATTTATGCGATTCAAAGTACATAACAATCCTGGGAAGTTAGACTGCACTGTATTGTACAGTAACTAGTAGTTTGCACAGCTGTGGTGGACTCAAGGTTTGACTGTGTGAGTAAAATGTTCAAGAACCAGAGCTGTATATGAAATAAAGGTTCATCCCCAGAACTGTGGTCCGACTGAAAGAGTTTCAAGCTCAACGCCACGGTCATTGCAAGACTTACTGGCGCGATTGGAATCAGAAAGTAAGACTTGATCAAAACATTTGACTCTAGAAGCTCATATACTTAATACAACTGTATTGCATCGCTCACAAAGACTTCCCTCATCGGCGATTCGTTTCTGGGAGAAAAAGAGTGAAAAGTCAGGGAAAAACTTCACTATGGCTAAAAGGTTGCCATTCTCTATAGTATGAAAGGAAAGAATTAAAAGTAAGAAACCCATACATTGCACATTCAGTGCATTCAATCCTTTTTCGCTTCTATCTCGCAAGCCTTAACTGAGAAAAGAAACATTCAGTTTTGCCGGTTCACGACACTGCCTACCAGTTCAACCTTTTCGTCTGTTACAACAGACGTTTTGAAGAAATCCACCAGTGACAAGAAAACAACAGTCTGCCAAACAGGACCAAAACACATTTAAAAATTAAAATCATTTCCACATTGTACCTGGTTTTCAAACGCTTTATTGTTCTATCGTTTCTGCGCATACAAGGATAAACTTGGAAATGCTATTTCGGAACATATCCTACACCAAACCATCTCAGTGAGCTGTAAAGATTTACCCTTAAGTAAAAACAATCAACATTGCTTTATCGCTGGGGCTCGACCTTAAATTATATCCGACTATTTAGAATCTATGGTAGTTGAAAAAAATGTGCTCGAAACAAATGCCCTCCGGGTACGTTTCTGCTTGCTCAGAGCTTTTTCAAATATGAAGGTTTAAACAAAGGGAATTTGATGTAGTTTACTTCAAAGGTGCACAACACACTTTATGTTTCACTGGCTTTTAAAAACTTCCAAGTCTTGGATTTCAACGACAAACCACCGGCAAAACCTTAAAAAGCTAGAAAACAGTTCTGTAGCGTGATATTCTTTGTTCCACTGACCACAGTTTCGATTAAACTATGTTAACTGGCTGTCGATGAAATCACATCGTGATACAATTTGTCGAAAAGGTACCGAAAAGTAATGTATATTGATACGATCTACAAGTATGCACTACTGTACTGTGATGCTACACTGCCCTATAAATTGGTACAGTTTACAATACAGCAAAGTATTGTGCTTTAGTGTACTATACGTTCTAGTTCTAACATTCTCGGCACCGTGTAAGAATCCATGCCTTGTTGATAGTACTCGTTGAAAGTAACTGAACAATACTCCAATGTTTGTGTGCAGCGTCTGGTGCCAAATTCATACTTCAATTTATGTTCAATAGTGATAGGAAACTAATAGATTGAATAATAATAGAGTATGAAAAACTTCGGAAAACGGGAAAGCAGCATTGGCAATTTTGCCACGAAATATGGGATCCACTGTGATCCTCGTTTTAAAATGTCTCCCTTCCTCATTTGTGGTCCTTCTTCTTTTGTACATTGCTAGCATGTAGGATGTACTCACTCCGTATCGTGTCAGGGGCTAGTTCAAGCACATGCATCCACAAACATGCCACTTTTCACTTAGCTTCAAAGAAGACTAAATGGAAGGGGCAAAATCCCCCAACAGTTGTTCCAAGGTGAGCAATAAATGCGTACCCCTGCCGTGCCTGGCATTTGTAGACTTGGATTCATAACGGGAAGAAACGCAGGAAAGGTCGAATACTCCTACATGCATATGTGAAAGATTGAGTAAAAATAAAAGCAGCACAGCTGTGGAACTAACAAAACAACAAAACTATTTAATATTGACCCTGAATCAGTAGCTCGCCTTTGAAATGTGAAAGTTATCACAGCCCTTCCAAAATCAGACTTAAACAATTCACATAATGCATCTAAAGCTTTTCATCTGTGCACCAAACATTGCAAAACGACTGACAGTCTAAAGAAAAGTGTCCGAGACAAGGGGCATGTATTGTTAATATTTACCACAAAATAAAATACGGGAATCCCGATTGTTCATCAGCGTGGTTTGGCTCCACGGAAACAAAAGGAATGAAGTACAATCGTGTTCAGCTTTGTGATTTTCATGGTTTTGCTCCACTAGACGACCTCGTGTTGTCCTTTCTGGTAAACAAGAAAAGAATATGGCACCAACTTCGGCCAATGTCGTCCTGCTTTTGTCTCCTTTGAAACCGGGAAAAATAAACACCACTACATATGCCAACAACCAAGTCAGAAATGCCAAGCGTACAGTGAACCGTAGTCACGGCTCCGTCAGTTTGTTTTGTTCTTCAAGCCAACCTTCTAATTGTGTTTGTTCTTAACGTTTAGCAGGTCTTGCATAGCAAGGATGTAATGAATATCTTTGTTAATTCCCTTCCTAGAGCGTTTATAGAAAAGGGATTTCTTTCTCCAAAGGAGGAAATCGTGCTCCAAATTAAATTAAGTGGATCTTCTAAGAAATTCAGTTATATACTTATGGCCACTTCAAAAAAGTAAAACCCATCGCCAAACTATTCTACAACACATGTGGACGCTTCTATGTCGTTTGTATCAATCGAAAGTATGCAGATAAACACTATTTCTTCTCAAAACGCAGAGAGAATTTATCAAGACACTGCCATGCATGAGTTCCATTCGCAAGGGACACAAAACACATAAAACCAACAGTTTGCAAATGCTAAAACTTTAAACCAGGAACAATTATATTTGGTCACGTACTTGGGTAGAGAAACTGAAAATTCTTTGTTGAACAAGGAACCTAATATCTAGCGTTCGTTGGTTGAGGTAACATTTCACACATACAGAGCTTGACTTTTTGATAGTAAAGGAACAATTCTGTTCCCCATAGACACACACAGATTACATTGTCTCGTTTCACAGTCTGATAGAGGCACCCTTTGTCGCCACAAAGTGTCTTTGTTATGGGTACACACCGGGACAATCAAGACAGATTTCTCTTTTTGCATAGAACAAAAACAGTTAAAAGAATTTGCACGTACTCCTTAAAAAAATGATCTATATGAAAAGAGCATTAACTTTCACCATACAACGCAATGACTGAGATAGATTTATTTCGTTTGTCTTCAGAGACAAGGACACCTCGACATAGCCTAAAGGCCACAATGGAACCTTAAGTAATCACATTTTTTTCGAGCTGGTATCCTCTTCAAGACTATAGTATTTAAAACGCAGTGATTGGTAGCATTTGAAACATAAAAAGTGTGATCTAAATCAATGCTTCTTGCTTTCGTACCTAAATGTCACTGTACGAACAATAAGTCACGTTTAAGACTTCTTATAAAAATGAGGCTCTCGGGCGACCTGCAATACACTCACTAAAACCAACGGCGACTGGGAGAGTCTTATGCTACAGTTTCAGGACCAATATAAGCGTCCTATTCTCGGCTTTCACTGTTGAGGTCTAGCTGCTGCTGCCAACGAAGAATTCCCCGCGCTAACAGATTCCATCGATCGTGTCGAACTTTATTTACTTTCTCTACGTTAAAACCAAGCACAGCCACTGCCATTGTTGCAGTCAGTTACTCGCCTTTTTTTACAGGAAGACCTTCAAGGTCAGCCCCAAATTCAAACAAAGTCTACGGTTCTGATAATACAACTCAACAGAAACGTTGAACTTCTACAACGGCCAGCCATACCAACCTTCGATGCCGCAAAATACGCTTAAATTCTCGGTCGGATGGGACTGCATGGAACTGGACGAAAAGGAGACGGTACAGTAAACGGTCGCGCGGAATTTATGGCGATGAGATGTGCTGACTAGGCCACCTACAGTTCCTTCGAGCTTCACCGCATCAGTGCACTGACTTCTACTCCTACAGCCCACTGCCAAGAGTATTGAGGGCGAAGTATCGGTAAACAGAACCTTTTTTTTTCTCAGTCTGTCATCCTACAATAAGCCGTATAGCAAGGACTTGGAACTTCACAGTTGCTTCGGAAATGCGATTCTCCAGCCCAACTTAAATTCGCTCAACAATGGATGACTCATGGTTTATATTCTACTCAAAGCCCACGGAGACATGATATCAGTTAGTATCTCTGCTGAATCTAAGGCAGGACAGTTGGATATGATGTGATGTGATTTACTGCAAGTTGCAACATCGTCTTCTTATGAAACCCTCCGCCTATTGCCAAGCGACTCAAGCCCGTTTGTATTATCTCGTTGTGCTGACCCTCAAAGGCAATGACTGGGAGTTCTTCCTCTCACCGTGTGCCTGCCAGTAAGTCTTTGAAGTTACAAACGAGTGTCGAAACGTTCAAAGCGCAACTTTGGATGGTTTATTGGGCGCCAAACATTGCTCACAATTCAGAAATCTCGCCATCACATGACCCCAGGCTGCGCTTATTGAACAAAGGATTCGTTGTCAGAACCTCGGCACCAAGATAAGCGTCTTAGACCCTCGGTAAACAAACTGTGAAGTGAACTACAATGAACAAACGAATAGCAGACAAGCCGAGGTTCACCGGTACCCCACCGTATGTGATGCGCCCCGAGAGCGCGCGCACAGAACGCTACCATATAACTGGAAACGAAGGGGTAAAAACAAGTGAAAGATTCTTTTGACGCAGCTTTTAAATACATGCAAGCACTGTTCACTACCTTCAGTCCAAATGAGAACACAGTAAAGTTTAATGTAGCAACGTTGTAGTCAGTGACATAGAGGACAGAACTGCGTTTTGCTACTCATGGTTTTAGTCAACCAATGAGCAAATTTGTAAACTGCGTAGTGGCACGGCAAAAAAAAATCAACTTGGAGGTGTGTCATGATTTTGAAACATTTCTTCCTCATCTTCTCTATTCTAATACAATTAAAACTCGATCGTCACTTTAGCTTGTCCTTTTTGGCACGCAATAGCGGTTACTTCTAAGGCTCCTGATGATGGAGAGTGAGGTGTTGGTGCTCCTTATAAAGTACAGTAGCTATGCGATTTTATGCTCGAATGGCAGTGACCTGCGTCGATGTACAAAGCAATAGAGTTTACAAACAAAAAGCATTTTCAGTTGACGTTGGTGGAAATTTTTTTCCACCAGTAGTTCCTTTAAAAACATAAGCTCCATGCTAATTAAAACTAACGTCCGCCCCCGCAACTCTTGCCCCAAGAGATGCGGTGATTCCTCATGGTCCTTGTACTTTCAGACAGCTTAAGGAGCCCTTGCTGCAGGGACCTGCCGATCAACTGGTTGAGTCAAAAGCGCAAGATCGCGGAACTTGGGCTATTTTTTTAAAGCACAACGTTATTTAGACGTCGTTCACTAATCCACACCCCGTTCCCACCTAAACGCTGTTTCGATAACACCGCTGGCGTGATCACCCTAAAAACTTGCCCCTGAACCCCGCAGCAACAACGAAATGAGTAACAACAGCGTGAGAAATTCAACACGGGAAGTAGGCGTGAGCCATAAAATGGGCGCAAGAGGTGTTATAGGCGAACCGCTTTTATTTTTCAATTTATGAACCAAACGGCCGCTCCCGCTTCGTCGAATTCATGTGTATGGTGGCCTCATTTCCTTCTCTGAGCCACGTTATGTGAATAGATAATGCTGTTTCTGGGTTGCACTACAATAGAGTTCTTGACACAAGAGAACAATTAGCGTGCTGTAGTGTAAAGTGTTTTCATTTTGACGTTATGTGTTTTGTCCCCAAGGGTAATATGGCTGCATTTTCAGAAAATTCGAAACTTTTCAACGTTGACTGCTAAAAGAGGGAATCGACCGGAACAATATCGCTTTGATTCTTGTCTGCCCCGTGTACAGGGTACCTGCTAATACAAACCGCTATCCTTCAGATTTTCGAAGGGAGATTCTCTCAGTTCCCTTAGTCTCCTTTGTGCGGCTGTTGTTTACCGATATTACGTAGACACAATTGCATGTTCCTCCTCATAAAAATTTTAATCACGAGAGGCCAGCAAAACAATATATTTTATTCAGTATTCTTCGAATGCCAGTCGCTTGCACTGTGGTCTTGATCGTGGTTCGGGTCTGAGCTGTTTTCTCGTGTGCAAGCTCGAGTTAAATCTACGCTGTGTTTTGGAGCGGTCAAGTTTAAATTTGCAACATAAAGAGCAGGCAAAGTCCTTAGTCTGTGTTGGTAATTTATTCGTCTTCCTGAGGACATCAGCTGTCAAATTGATTGGCAGATTTTCGAGGGCCTCTAAACTTTGACCCAATGAAAGAGACGAAGAACCGACAGGCGTGGTGCGGGACAAAGAAGGAGGCGGGTCCCATTGAAAGAAGTGTCAGGTGACTGATGGCTTCTAACGGCGTCGCGAGGGAGATTCGCGTGGGCCAATCACAAGCGACCACAGTTCACAATCAATCAACAACATAGGTGCCAGTTCCAAATGGCGCCAAATTACCACCCATCACGAACCAATCCGAATATAATATCCACGTGTCGGCATTCGTGGGCCTATCTCTTGTTTAGTTGTAGTTGTAGGAAAATGGAGGCGGATAGCCCACAGCCCTCTGGAGCCTCCAAAGTCGACCTCGCGAACGATCCCGGGTAAGTCGCTGTGAATTTCCGCCCGCCCGTTCTGCGTTTAGTACGCACGATATGATGGTGTGACTTAAGCTGGTAGCAAATTTCTTACAAGCATAAATTTCATCTGGCGCTCTTCTCCTTCATGCAGGAAGATGTTCGTTGGAGGCTTGAGTTGGGAAACTACCGCAGGTTAGAGCATTTCTTTAGTACTTCTAAGACCGCACGTGTGCTTGTCGTGGCTTTATTTTATGCTCCTTCAGAATCGACGATCGGGTTTTGTTTTCTTTCTTTATGCTCGCTACAAATGAGCTGGGATAAGTCACGGTCGAAACGATCGGTCGTTGGTTTATTCCATAACGGTCCGCTTTGAACCATTTCTTTCAGAGGGACTTCAGGCTTACTTCAGTAAATACGGCGACTTAAAGGAGTGTATGGTTATGCGGGATCCGAGCACAAAACAGTCAAGGTAGGCGCAAACTTGAACCTTAGATTTTCTGCTAGCTCAGACGCGACCAGCTTTGTGTTGTAAATGGTATGTCTGAAAAATATGCAATATGCAAGATAATGACGAAGGCTTCTGTTTTTGTGTCCATGTTGCAGGGGGTTTGGGTTTGTAACTTTTTCCGATCCAGCCGCTGTAGAGATGGTACTACAAGCGGGACCGCACGAGCTTGATAATAAGAAGGTTAGCTAAGAATTTTCATTAGTTTTACCGCTTTATGCGCTCGCCATAGAGATGGATTCGGGGAAGACTCATTTTCACGCTTCATCTGCTAACGTCTGGCGTGTCTGTATTTTGATGAAGTCAGGACATCGTTTGCTGTGAATAAAAGCGCTTTAATTAACACCAAACGACGAGTTTTAGCTGGCAAAATATTTCCATTTTTTTTACTCTAGCGCATTTTCGCTCGAATTGAGATGATTTCACTTTGAAACCGGACTTCATGTCTGAAGCAAATTTAATTCACACCAGCTATTGTAATCGCAAGACCTCTCTAAGCCGAGCCGTAAGGCAGTTAGTTAGTTGAATGCTGACACCTTGTAAATTTCTTGAAACGTACATACAGATCGACCCGAAAATCGCAGTCCCCAAAAGACCACAGCCAAAGGTAAGACTCTGTAGGCTTCAAATGAGCTAAATACAGCGTGCAAGCGCATCTAAATATCGTGTAATGTGTGTCTGGATCAAAAGATCAGAGTCTCGAAAACTGTTTGCTTGACAACAGTGCCGGAACCGCGTACCGGTTCCGTACTTTGAGAAACTCTCGAAGAGTTGCCCTGGCAAGAGCGCACAGTTTCCGTGTGACTAATAGAACGTTCTCGAGGCAATTTGTAAAGCGTTAGCCATTTCAAGGCCAAGCAAAACTAACGCTCTTAAAATGACTTGCTCACGCAAGCCTATTCAAACTTGCTAACACTCGACTGGCTCGCGTCGGTCCCTGATTGCATTACTGCGGAAGAGTCGAGGTGGGTTTCGCCGGTCCACTTGCAACACGAATCGACACCAAATATATATCCTTACGCTGTGAAACACGGTTCTTAGTGAGTTTATTCTTATTGAGAAGTCACTACGCCCACTCGAAAATAAACATATTGGGCGAGAATCGTGTGATACGGCAAAGCTCACCTCCTACGGGGCAAGGCTTCTCGACAGCAAAGTGAGTTTATTGCTTCTCGAGACACGCGATAAATCTGGGTTTTTTTCCGAAACATGGCTTCAACGGGGTGCCGAGTTGTATGGTCCAGTGTGCTTCTTCTTGGCTCAGGTGTTTTGGTAAAATTGAATGATTACTGGTTCTCAAAGTCGATTTTAATGAGAGAGAACAAAGACAGCGCTGCAACTGCTTGTGCTTCCGCGGTTCGCTACGCGCGAGGTGTCCCGCCACAAGCAAGTCTCGAATTGATTGAAGGCAGTTAATTTGCTCGTGCGGTTAAATTAGGATCGTTTTTTCCCTTCTATGGGCTGGTTTTTTACACGCCAAACCCGTGAAAACCAGTTCATAATTTATTTTACGTTAAACAAACAGTGTTTTGTAAAGCTATGATGTAGTGCTCGCTTGTTGCCCCACTACAAGTTGTTTTCTTTTCAACCGGTGTGTGTTCGCGAACACAAATAAGCAAAACTCAGGTGTCGATCTTTGTATTGTTTCAAAAGATCTTATAAATTATTGCTGGTTGTAGCTACATGTACGTTGAAGCTGCCGTGTCGTCGGCGTCTTAGACCGGCAGGTTGGTGCATAATAGATTCGAAAGGCAACTAACACAACCAACGGGTTCGAGAAAGAGCAACATGGTACGCTATTTGTGAGCGGTTTAGGCTGAACTAATGAATTTGTTCTTCCGATACTTTATCATACGAATTAAAGAGGCCTAATTTTGTGAGGCCAGCTCCAATTGTTGCAAGCAAAACTATACAAAGTTCAGTACATTTCACTCCTGCGAAGTACATTGCCATTCATGTCGGTCAAGTAAATTACCTACATTCTCCTGAGAAAAAGACGCCCTTGTAAAATCGGGAAGTGAACTTAAAATTCATTAATTTCTTACTGCTCACGGCTCGTTGCATTATCTGTTCTTTATTGAACTGTTCCATTCTCACCTTGTTGATACGAAAGTAAATATATTCAAATTGCCATTTCCTGCATGGACCTATTTGAACTTCCTGACTGCAAAACGATAAATTGTAGTTTCAGTAGTTAGATGCAGTTGGGGCACTTCGTTGTGTGACATTGGATAAACGCACTTTAAGTCGCGTTTTGAGATCTTGCAACAGATTTGCACAGTGTTAAGCTCTGCAGTGATAAACAATGAATATTCATTGCAAATCATTATGGCTTCGTATTTAAGGCGCTATTCAAAATTTCCTCGCGTCGCGCAGCATTGAACCAGAACTGTTTAATTACCCAAACCGTAGCCCTATTTTGTCGTCCGAACGCAAATGTGTCTGTGCAACAAAATACATGTCGATACGGTCGAATTAATCCGCGTACGAAGTGTTTACTTGAACGACCTTGAGTAAGCAGTCTCATTTACTTTTCTAGCGTATAAATTGATGATGCAATATCCAGCTAAACACGGACATCCTATAGGGACGAAGGGGTAACCTAGCAGAGCGGAATCTTCCGGGTTTCTTACTGACAAACGTTGAACAACAAAGCAAAATGTATAATACCATACCACATGAGAAAAATTGCAACGTTACTCCTAACAAATTAGCATTCTATATGTTGTTTTTTTTTTTTTTAATTTCCTGCAGTGCTGTGTTCTTTCTGGTAGTCATCGATGTCTAGTCTGTGCAAAACGTCCCTTATTTTCTAAACATGAAAAAATTCTCAGCTCTGCAAGATAGACTGTGAAAGGACACCAGCCCATGAGACAGGCTCCAATACCTCTCGCATTTGCGCATCGGAACAGTCAATAAAAGCAGCGCAATAACACATCTACATGTATTACTGCACTTTGCGGTTAAACCGTCAAGAATCAACCAAGCATGTCTGCTCCGTTCAATGGCTGAGCTGTGATCCATATTTCTAAACACGCTGCTTAAAATTCGCAAATAAAGCTCCTAATCGCAAGATACTTCAGTTCTCCAGCGCATTATAATTATCGGTCCGATATCTAGCAGGTAATTTAAATACTGCCTCCCAGCTGTACGCTGAAAAGAGTTTTTAGTATTCGTATTTAAATCCGCTGTAGTTTCACCACACACACTTCCCCTATGAGTGACTCTCTTCAAAATCTAATTGACAAGTTCAACTTGCTGGGATACTTTTATTTTACAATATCTCTCTCGCATTTTTCAGCTGGTCGTGCGACAAACCACGAACGCTCTACCAAGAAAAGAATATATGTCACAAAATTAGCAAGACCGACCTGACAAGCAAATTATTTACCTATCGCTTATCAGCTGAACCAAAATTCTTTCTGTTCCGCAGCGAAAAATGAAACGGAGAGAAGTATTCTTCATTTAGAGCAATAACGTTTGCCAAATGAATTGTTTTTCTTATGCTTTTGAAAAGGTTTTCAATTACCAAAAGAATGCTGGTTGAACTTGCAAGAATAATTACGTTAACTAAATGTGACACGATCTATATCTCTGTGATAATCATATTGCATAACTGTTTGTAGAAGCTTAGTGGTGTACATCAATTGTAATATAGAACAGAATAATATTTCAACTGCTGTATCTACATCCAATCACCCATGACAGGTTTTGCAGCAACACTAGAACACATTGTTTGTTTGGAAAGGCAACTCAATAACGCAGTCATTCTCACCACTGAGCAGAGCAAAATGTTGTTGTTTCCTAGATGGTTACAAGAACCAAGAAAATATTTGTAGGAGGAGTATCTGCTTCTACCACTGAGGAAGATTTGACAAACCACTTTAAGCAACATGGAACGGTTGGTGTATTTAGACTATCTTGTCTTTAAATTTATCTAATGATGAAAAGGTGCTGTAATGGTGGAATACTGGAACAGTGTGGTTTAACTGGAGACGTTGGCCTGGGATACCATACCACTATAGTTTTTTGCTTTTCATTCCAAATTTTGATCTGAAATTATATCAAACCAATTAATTTTTGCTCTTTATTCCAAATTGTGATCTAAAATAACATCAAACCAAACTAGTTTTTGCTATAAGATAGTATCAAACCAAAATAATATCTTGCTTTTTATTCTAAATTATGTTCCAAAATATCAGTTTCAACCATATTTGAATATATACTAAATCTTTAGCTTGATCAGAATTTAGCTACTATGCATTGAATGAATATATTGCATTGTTACTTTCTCATTGCCTGTATGGCATGCTATTCCATTCTTAAAATGACGAGGACATTTTCATGAGTATACAAATGTTTAATGTTCCATTTAACGAGATAATTCCAGTTGAATTGCAAGCAAGACCTTTTGAGGAATAATCTCATCTTTGCATGCAAAACATTTTCCATATTTCATTTGACTAATGAATAAATTCTTGTCATTCAACACAATTAAAAGAGCACACAAGAAGCAAGTCATTGCATAGTCATGTGTTGTTATGGAAACATGCAATACTCTTGTCCCATTACATAATACTTACACAGAAAATGATGTAATTATACAACAAAGTATTTTGCAATAGGATGAGGCAAATAATGTCATGTGATTGCCAATCTACCAATCAGACGACAAGATTATTTGCCTGTCAGATAAAATAAGACCTACCAGACTGATGGACAACCTACTAAGAATAAATCATATGACTAGAATATAATTATTTTCCTGTCATGTAAAATAAAATAACATCTATTTTTAACAATAAAAACAATGCTGGGAAGATGTCATTCCATATTCCTGCAAAAATATTCCACTGGTAAAATGATGTGTATCATATGACAAGGATGGATATGTTTCGGCAATAATTTAAAAATAGATGATTAAGACTTTCTCAGTAAAACTTTTATTACATTATAGAGTGTGATGATGTTCTTATTTTAAAAGTTTCACTTTCCCCAGTGTTAAGACCAATTTTTTGTTTACCAGCTTATCAATCAATGAATAAAAAATTAATTGGAAGTGCCAGTGGACATTAGCTTGGAAGACCCTCTACTAACACTAAATATTAACAGGGGAATAAAATAATAATGTAGGTTTTTACAATTACTGTGTGAAATTTGGTTGAGAGCTATGGAACGTCAGAGTACACATCATAAAATTCACTCACATAACATGCACTGAACATCAAATTTGGTTATATCATCAAAAACGCAAACTATTCTAAAATGTCACTTATATCCTGTGTGATTCAAGAAGACAAAAGCATGACTCAGTTACAATTTGAGAAGCAGGTTATGGAAAGGGGGAGAAGTAGTAGGGTGGTTCTATAAATTTGTCCAGGAATTTGAAAGGGGAGATGGTAGAGTAGTGTACAGGGTGTGTGCATATAGAGAAAGAGGCTGGTAGGATAGTTATATAAATTTGTCCAGGAATTTGAAAGGGCGGGAAGGTAGGGTGTGTGCATATAGAGGAGGGTAGTAGGGTAGTTCTATACATTTATCCAGGAATTTGAAAGGGGAGATGGTAGAGTAGTGTAGAGGGTGTGTGCATATAGAGAAGGAGGGTAGTAGGGTAGTTCTATAAATGTATCCAGGAATTTAAAAGAGGGAGATGGTAGAGTAGTGTGCAGGGTGTGTGCATATAGAGAAGGGTGGTAGTAGGGTAGTTCTATAAATTTATCCAGGAATTTAAAAGAGGGGGATGGTAGAGTAGTGTAGAGGGTGTGTGCATATAGAGAACGAGGGGTAGTAAGGTAGTTCTATAAATTTGCCCAGGATACGAGGGTGAGGCGATATAGGTTGTATGCATGTGGGAAAGGGAGAAGGGTGAACACCATACAAGAGTTAAACTAGCTCAAAGTAATTATGGTCACTTTCAAATGAATGGCACATAAATTATATTGCTAATATATATGTAGCAGAGTGGAACCAAGATATGGGTTACCATTAACCATATCTCATTACCCAGTGGTAAAAACAACATTTTAGGAAGGAGCACTCAAAGTGAGAAAAATATTATCTTAAACATGAAGGATCAAAATTCCTATCTTCAAGCCATGGTGAATTATTCTCTTTATTGTATACCAAACATACACAAATTTACCCTTTGCACTTTTAAACAACCAAGAACTGCAGGGCATGATGTATTTTTTAATTTATATCCTCACTGTTAAGGATATGGACTTCAACAGTGGTGTATTTAGATGTAAAACACTTTGAGCTGGGTGGCTATACAATGGCTGACTCAAAAAGAAAACACCAGAGCATGATTTTACCAAGTTCTTTATGTCTCAAATGATATACAGTATTACACAGAGATCGATAAAATCTTGGTATGATTTGAATTCTCACTGGTCCCACTTGTACAGAAAAATAGTAATAATAATTATCATTATTATCCTTTAGTTTTAGTTTTCTTTGCCATAATAATGAGAATTATATAAACTTTAAAAACATACATTAAGCAGCAAGTAGACCTCTAAAAACCACAAGGCTGATGAATGGGATAACTGAATGCCTGCCTCCACTATTTTTGACCTATAATTATTGGATATCAACTGAAAGCTTTAAATTCAAATGAGTTCAGTTAATCACACAATGTTTGAAGAATTGTATACTGCCCTCTTTATCATGATCATGGTAATTTCAAAGCAAATCTGCAATTAATTAAACAATGCAGACATAATGAAAGTGAAACAAAATCCACTTAGCTAGCTTTTATTTTAAGAAAGTCTAGAATTGATGTACTCAAAATTCTTGACGTTTGTTGACCCAATGGAAATTAGCTGTGCTACTTCATCTGCCAGACATCAATGGCAAAATCTTAAACCATTTTCACTTTGCTTTAATTATAGACAAGGCTTTTTGACAGTCTTGCTTATGCATGCTCGAGTAATCCTCAAGTGTCTGGTTGGCCATTGTTTATGGCACTGCATGCACTTACCTGTACGCAGTGTGATGGCCAGAAATAATTAAACTTACTGTCTCACTCTGCTATTGTGAGCTTCAAAGCCGCTGTCACCTAATACCGTGTAGGGATGCAGACGCAGGGCAAGATTTGACAAACACAAAACATGTAGACAATTAACCTGTATTCAAAAGCTTGAGATGATTTTAATGGAAATGCTAATAAGTAGAAACACACTCAATCTCTGTAATATAGCTATTGTTGAGGTTTTTTCCTACAGTGTATCATTATAACCAACACAAAAGATGACCTTTAGACTCTGCTCTGAATAGATATTGGGCTAAGAATAGGCAATATTTCTCGAAGATTAGGTGACACCTAGATGACAAGCATTATTTTTTACATACTGCTTTTGAATTATTGCATATAGCTTTATTTTACCCCATACTACAAACTGTGCACTCATATTTGTTAATTCTTAACTTGATTTTTGGCAAGAACAAGTCACCTTTCTTTTGGCCAGCCAATAATCCATTGCTGTTTTTTTATATTTAATAAGAAGATAATCTTTGCTGTATAACTGCTGTATATTGGGCTGGAGTGATGAAAATTTGCTGCAAGTTGCACAAGTCTGTCTTAACTTTGCCTAATAATGTACACACTATCATTTCCATGTGTACCTACATGCAAATTCAAGCTATAGATTCTAATATAAAGGATATGAAATTGACAGTCTAAGGGATGGTAAACTGTTCAACAAGGTTTTGACTTCAAGAGCCATGAATTCAAAATAGTTCTATCAATTAACTCCTAACAAAACAAACACCTAGCAAGCAGCCATCAGACCCAGCTTGATCAGCTGTTAAATTAGTTAGGTAAGGATAAATGTTTTTTGTTTTCAATTGTAACACTACTGTTTAATTTTTCAAGGTTGCATTCAGCCATCAGGAAAACCATTTAT
>OX453277.1:11643177-11675677 GCA_949710005.1 Ricordea florida
GCAAACTGCCTTCAACTTTATGCCAATGCTTGTCTGTCATACATGAATCAATTTTTTGTTAATTGCTGTGTATTTTTTATTAAAAGGTGTGCTTTTTTACTATTAGCTTTCTATTACAAATTAGATATCCAATCAGATTGTAGGATTTATGATAGTATTTGTGGACCTCTACTAAAACATTAGTAGTATTAATATCCATAAAATAACAATATTATTATTGTTATTGACATTAATATTATTTTTTTGTAGCTTGTTGAAGAGTTTGGATCATTTGTTACAACATGTAAAGCACTACAGTCCCTCTGCTTTACAATCAACTGATTAATATTTTATTAAAAAATGAAGTGGTTTGTGTGGTCTTTCTTCAGACAGAGGTAAAGAAAGCACAACCTAGAGAGGTGATGCAGAGTTTGCAGGGGGGACGAGGTAGAGTTGGGAGAGGTTTGGCTGCAAGGGGATTCTGTAAGTAACTGCAAAAAAACACATGTACTTACAGATGAGGTTAAAATTTTGGGTAACCAGTACGTGTACATAGCTGTTCCTTATCTCACCCCACCTCCCCCTTATGACAAATCAAGCATGAGTGTTCACAGACCAACTAGATTTTCTTCAGAGTTCTTTTTGATTTACCAAGCACTGTTAGCATATGCCATTCTCCAGATAACTCTACTCAAGATCACAGAACATAATAATTATGTTTCACATGCTATATTATTAAGTTGTTTAGATGATGAGAGAATTTCTAGAAGCAGCGGGATATTTTGTTTGCTTTCTAGCTCTAAAAGAGACAAACATATAGTCTGCATGTGTCTTTCTGTAATGATTACTCTTTTCTGCAGGACTTTTATAAAAAAATTTATATGTGTATTATTTTATCGGGCTGCATGCCCAAGAGAGCCACAACCTGTTCCCATGATTAGCTAGATCACAGGTTCAGTGCCAATACATTCTCAAGGAACTAGTCCCAGTTGTCTTATACATATACAGCATACATGTGCATTAATTAAGAAATAGAAAACATGTACCATGTTTCTATCGAGTTATAAAAACATGAGTGTATGTTTGGGAGAACGAGAAATGCTGTGGGAACATGAGCCACAGGTGAGTGTTTCCACAGCTTTTTCGAGTTCTCCCAAACTTTCACGACTATAACTCAACAGAAACACAAAGAACATGTAAATTCTATTTCTTTTAGAAAACACCGGGACGTAAAAAGGGAAAACAACTTTTTAATTTTGATGACCAAAATGTAAATTCTCTTTGGTCACCTCATCATTACGTCAACAGCTCGTGCTAATTCTGTGTTTCTATCGAGTTTTAGTATAAATCTACTAGTGTTCTATCACAAATGCCGCGCTCTGAATTTGGCTACGCTACTCACTATCTATTCTGTGATAGATAGTGAGTAGCGTAATGGCGGCCGCTTCTTCACGTTTTCGAAGTGTCCGTGTAGAAGATTTAGGCAGTTTACTGGTCGAGGCTGTTCCAGAAAAGACAAAATTTTGAAGGACTAGTAGATTTATACTAAAACAATTAGATTATTCGCTCTCGATTTCTATGCGTGATAGTTGACTCGGGCTGCGCCCTCGTCAACTATCGCGCGATAGAAATCTCGAGCTCATAATCTAATTGTTTAATAGAAACATGAATTCTAACCAATCAGCACGCATATTTTCTTATGACTGTTTTCTAAACCATTATGTGCCTTACCCCTTTATCACAGTGTATCCATTTCCTCCTGGATATCCACGTGGTTTCCATCCATCTGCTTTTGGGCCTGGCTTCGGTGGCTACCCTTTTCCAGGTAATTTAGCTGCAAAATAATGACAGATTGTTCTAATCAATATTTTAAAATCAAAACTCTATGATGTTATTCATACCTTTGACTGACACAATAGTAACTTGAGACATTCTTTGTGTTTGTTATTCCAGTCTGTTGATAGCACAGTATACTAAACTTGTAACCACTACAACACTACAGTGAAGTTTGGCCTTTGAAATACTGTTTTGGTAATTTTTATTCTCGGTTTGACTTAAGAAACTGCTATTAAGCTAAAGTAGTATTTCAGAAGGCGGAACAAATTAACGAAACATTTAAGAAAGAGGGAAAGGCTTTTGCCATGCATAAGCTCTTAGGGTGGGCATCCTCCACATTTGTATCCTCGTTTTCTTTTTTCTTTTCCTTTTTTTGTATTGTGATTTGTATACCAAGAGATGTATGGTTTAGGTTATTTGTTATTCTGTGTACTTATTCTTAAAAGTAAAAAAATAAAAATGTAGTGTTTTGCCTGCACCTACAATATTCAATAATATTATAATTATGGCTAGTTTCATGAGTTTGCAAAATGAGGCAAATCCTGGCTTCTGACTGGCTACTCCAGCAGATAAGATGGATCTATCTTGTCCACTCATGATTGCCCTTTTTGTCTTGTGCAACAAAACAAAATGGCCATACACTGTACAGTATAATGAATCTTTCATCAAACAAACTTGTTTGGTCAAAGTGGCTGGATGTTGGCCTCATTCTTTTTTAGAATTTCTATAGAGCGTTTTCACATGATGTCACAGCAGCCATATTGGTGTTCCAAAACAATGAAACGGTGGCCATGTTGGTGTTCCAAACTAATCCTCTGGGAGTTGAACTCAATTCTCATGTAAAAACTTTCTTTTGTTCCAAAAAATTTGCACTCTATTGACCTTGACTACATCTCAGTCCAAAAAAATGTACAAAAGAACTATTAAAGGGCCACAATATTGCTGTAGCAATGTATGAGAGGTGGAAAATCCCTGTGAATGTAGCAGTTTTGGTCAATACTCCTTCTCTTTCTTTTTAAGGTATGAACCCTGCCACAGCTGCTGCAGTGTTTGCAGCGCAGAACAGGCCAGTCAGAGGAAAAGGGAGAGGATACCTTGGGAGCTATCCAGGAATGCTTGGTGAGTCCATGTCGATCTGCACATTATGGGTGCTGTAGCTGCCCATGAAATATGCCGCCTTAGTTTTGTAGAAACTTCATGGTGTCTAGAGATCTGAATTAACAATGCAAACCACAATAATTAGTATTAATATATGAATATGACTGAGATCCATGATCCAAATGATCAAAATCCAAACTTACTATCCTTTGAATATATATATAGACAAAGTAAATCTGTTACAACTGCAATACCCAATATTTCAACAAATTTGTACTATGAATTTTGTCTATAAAGCATTTGCATTGGTTTCACTTTGAGAACAGGAAGCTTGATTCAAGTCGCAATCTTTTACCGGTCTGACCAAAGTTCAGACTACTGCCACAGCATTAGACTCGACTTGGTTATCAGGTTCACATCTTAGTTCTTGTTCTTTATTTAACTTGGGTTCCCAATCCTCTTTATAGACATCATACCCACGAATAAAAGTTATTACAGGGGTTTAGATAGATGGGAATTGGTGCAAAGTCTCTGCAGTTACCATACGCTAATGAGGCAAAATTTTGACCCAATATTACCAAATTTCTCGTAAGTGACCGCCTCCAGTAAGCAGTCACCCAGGCCTGACATTTTGGGTGGTCGCTTATGAGAGGTTCGACTGTATTGCGTGTAAGCTTATAATCCAGTGGTACCATTCAGGTTATCCTGGCTATCCTGCTGGGTTTATGAATCCACCTGATCAGCGGCGAACACCTGGAGGACAGTATTATGCAGAATATGCAACCATTAGTAATCAAGCAGGAAGGTCTGGGCATAACAGACCACCAGACATACCACAAGTGAATCCTGCTATGCAAGATTTTTCTGACTATGGTAAGTTGATGATATTAGGTCTTAGACATCTCAGTAGTCAAATTGATTTCTCTTTTAATTTTTTTCTGTGGCCTACAAGTTGTCATATTGCAGTAGCAGGTTTTCCCTGTAATTAACTGCTGGAATCTCTGTTGAAAGACATTGTTATAATTGTTGTTTTTCGGCAGTTTCACGTTGAGTGACCTGGTTACATGTATATGTGTCAATAGACTTAACTAAACATAAAGTGCAGCGTGAAGTGATAATGATGATGATGATAATAATAAACGTCTTTAAAAGAGAGAAAGAATGTATAGATTATGTCTACAAAAAAGGGACATTTACACCTTTAAAAAGCAGTGAAGGTGCCCTTGTTTTTGTGAAAAAAAAACTGATATTGCACGGTCACTGGTCCAAAATTATTGAATTAATAATTATTTGTTTAATAACACCGTTCGTTATTGCATGGCCACGTTGGTATTGAAACACGTGGTTGAACGAGGCAGGCATCTTTGGGAGCAATCCAGCGATGTTTTGAATAATTAACTATTTCACCAGCCGCACAGATGAATGCAAATTTGGCCTGAGAATGAGAATAGTGAATCAAGACCAAAAAGAGTTTATTTAGTGAACTGAAAACGCTAAAAGTTAAAATATCACAAGCTATACGCAAACTATTTGGGGAGGTGAATTCGAATGAATGACTCACTGACCTCTTTCGGTGCTTTTGCTGCTGAATTTTTCCTTTAAACAAATATCTTTCTACTCCCAAAGAAATTAGTTCACTGAAACGAGCGATATGCTTGGAAGGCCACTATCAAAAGCGGATGACTAAGTTGCAGTTTCAAACGAGAACATCACGCGGGAAGAAAGATAGGAACAACTTTTAGAGGGAGGGGCTGGGGAGAAACTCGCCCCAACCTACTTCGGACAGGGATATTCCTGGGAATTTACGGTTGGAAAGTAATTGGTACACGCTGATCGATTCCTACCACCGGAATTTTTCCAGATTGATCAGAAGATTTGAAAAGATATTCCTGTTTTCCCCTGAAGACTTTCCGGTTGGTTTTGCACGTTTTTCACCAATTTCAAGCTCTTTAATTTTCGCAGCCAATATAGTTCTACACTTTAGCGATCTTCCGGAACTCTGTCAAATGGTACACAAACTTTCTTAGCGAAAAATGAAACCGGAAAATTTCGCATCAATTCTGTGAATGGAAAGCACCCGCATTGGTACTAGATGGGAGGTCTGTTCGCAGAAAATGAATCCTTGACACTAACCCTTTAGTAATTTTCTAAAATGGCTTAGCCATCTGTGCTCGGCAGGTACAAGGTCACAGGTCACAGGAAATAAAATCAAAACAAGTTAGACATTCCGTTAGTGACATTAGGTTTTGCATGTCTATTTATTTGTTTCATTTCTTTTTACGTCACAGTCATACATATGTTTTGCATGGACCATGCTTCCTGGTTTAGTTTTGAGAGTAAAACAACAAAATGGAGAAAGTTACACATTGTACTGGAACTTAAAGAGTTCTTTGTCTCGTTCGTAAGTGTGGAGACATCGAAACGAAACAATGTACGCAGTCACAAATCGTAATCAGTAACTCAAGATTGCAGTTCATTTAATAGTTAGCAAACTAGACGTGTGCTGATAATTCATTAGCTCATTTTTCAGTTATTCGGTGCTGACGTTTCGAGCGTCCCGTTCGTCAGACGAAGGGACTAACGCTCGAAACTTCAGCACCCCCCTCTTATATCTTACGGTAGTACAAATTACTTTATCAACTTGTTTGATTATCCCAATTTCTTGTTCTTTTATTCATGTACTCTCACAAAACAATTAGTCTGAGTGGTCGCCATTCTGGGTGTTTTTTTTTAACGGGAACGAAAATTTGTTATTGTAACGAACAGGTGGAATGAACTACCATGCACAGCAGTTTGGTCCACCACCGGCATCGCCTGTATCGAGAGTATTTACCACCGCTGCGAGTCCCGGGCCAGTCCAGGACCTAACCAGCTATATCTCTTCTGCTGCCGGTAACTCTGCTGACATGGGATACACGGCCACTAGTCCCCAGCCTGCTGGGTTCGGGCACGCCATGGCGGTAAGATAGCAAACGTGTTTCAAGGGCTGGGTGGGTAAGGTAGAGAACGTGTTGCAAGGGTGGATAGGTAAGATAGCAAACGTTTGGCAAAGAGTCTGAGGGTGAGGTCTTTTCGACAGTCTTGTTTAAAACAAGTTAGAAATATCGGGTTACCCATGCACATTTCCCCTTGTAATTTTCATGTTTGGTTGTCGAGAGAAAGGCTTTTTGGTGTCTGGGACCTACACAGAAATATCATACGTATTCACTCCTGCTTTAGATGAAAAAGTTCTAAGTTCTACAGGTGCGGATCCAGGATTTTGTGAGAGGTGGCGGGGGGGGGGGGGGGTGAGCCTTTTCTGTGACACAGTACACTTAAAACAAAGAGTTACACAAGGGACTTTTGATGTGCTTATATTAAATGTACCCACTCTATTTTTCTGTATAGTTGAAGACATTTTGCAAACTGACAGCTACTTTGTTTTATCGTTTTTAGGCATTTCCCCTCATAATCGATCAAATATGAAGACTTGACTTCCCGAAATGGGTTGGGGGGGATGGCTAGGCACCCAATGCACCCCCTGGATCCGCCCCTGGTTCTGTTTTTATTGATTAGCTGGCTATTGGGTTGTTTCTCTTTGGACTGACAGGAGAACGGGTTTTAACGTCTGTAACATCTGCATAGTCCCTCGGTGCAGAAAAAGGGCGGGAATTTTTGGCGCCAAAGTTGCGGCCTGGTTTGGCTTGATTGAGCGAAACTAGTCTACGTAGATGGAAACAGCCTTTTGTTTTATTTGTTAAATTTAAACAGTACAACCATAGCTACTTCTTTTAAGCTCTTCATGTATAATATTATTTTAGGAAAACCGTTTGTTATACTAATTAAAGCGCCTGTTTTGTTTTCTTTTATTTTTTTTTTCAGTTTTAATGCTCAACTGCTTGGCTCTAAACTAAACTAAAGTAAACTCAAACTTCATGTTGTAATCTTCACCAATCAATTTGTAAGCTGGCAGCGGGGACTATGTTAACTTATTCCCATCCCTATAAATCGGTCCGTCGTTGTTATTCTAGGATTGCTACATCAAAGCTAAAACAAATTCTCATCGTATATAAAGAAAGATCAAAACTTTGAATGCAAATGTTGAAGCGGCAACTTACGATACGTGACGCAAGGTGCCGCGTCACACAATCCTATCTTGCTGATTGAAGTTTAGGTTCTATCGCCAACAGTACCTCTAGATCTACCTAAAAATAATTAAACAGGCTTTGTCTTGTTAATGCCTCCCTCCGTCAAATTCCCTGACTACACTGCTTTGCTTAAAAATGTTAAACTTAAAGATAAACTTCCAAGCAAAATTCAAGGTTATCATAGAGCATATGTGTTGTAAGTTCAATCTCATGTAATTCTAAAACTATAACATTTATATAAATCTTTAACTTGATTTTTGTAAAATGTACCCAATTGACTTTGACTTTTCGATTTGTTTTGGCAGTTCTGACGGAGGAGTGCATCCTTGTAAGTATTTCGTTTTATTTGCAAGGTGCAGTTCCACTTTTTAAATTGTGTTAATTTTTTCTAGTGTATCAATCAACTTTTTTCAATAAACGAAAATAAGCTGTGTCTTCTTTCCTGAAAAAAGTCAGCTATCTAAGCATAAAACATGTTTTTTTTTTTTAGATGCCGTTTCAGGTTTGAATAAGTAAATAATAAGTTAAGAACAGTCAAGGTTAGGTCGGATTTTCAGTGAGCGAAACCAAACCAGTATATATAGAGGATATTACACGGTGGCGAGAAGATATGAATTTTATGTTCGAGTGGCAAGAAAAATATCTCACGAGTGAGCGAAGCGAACGAGTGAGATATTGTTCTTGCGACGAATAGAAACCAATTCAACAAAAGCAAAAGGCGGGAATCGTGACGTCATTGAACGATACGACACTCACAAAGGTGACATACGGAAAATACGCCACTCGCGTCCCGGATGAAGTGGCGTATGGAATCTACGAGTGGTTTAGTTCCCAGTAAAACACTCTTCTCCATATAATAATTCACAATATCGAATACTGTTTTATTCTTTCACTACCAGGTGTGATCCAAAGTTAGTCTTCCAAGGTTATACACAGCCAAGCAGATAGTTGATGAGGGTGTAGAAAATATTACTATTCCCTGAAATCTATTCTATTAACAACCGAAATTCTCACAACTGAAACGTCAGAAACTGTGTGGCACCATTAGGGAGAATTATTGCTTATATCGGGAGTGTACGTGTTAAGTTGCCATTCAACTGACTAGAACGTTTTCGTCCTTGTTTCAGATTGCTGTGAGGCACTGAAATAACAGTGGTAGGTGGTAACATTAATTTTGATGACCTAAGTCTTTTCTTTGATTCGCAAAATGTAACGTGGCAAAGGGATGTTTTAAGGAACAGGCGCCACAATCACATCGGTTCCGTGCAACTGTGACCTTGTTGGTCAGATTTGCAAGCCAGTTTGAATAAAAAGCGGTTTCTTGTTTTGTGCAGTACTTAAAACCGCGATGGCATGTCGTTGAAGCATCACGAAAATCAGGTTCTGCCTATGCACTAAGCGCAAAAAGTGCAAGCTATGCACTAAGCGCAAAAAGTGCAAGAATCAAAGAATTAATTTAATAAATTAATAAAGAATTTCCATTACCAGATTTCGACGTTGTTAACTTTTTTTATGAGCGTGCACGTGCCTGTAAGAAACACCGCGGATGGGCTGTACCGCCGGTGAATGCAAAACAAAATTGCAGTGCGTTGCCCTCACCTCAGGCGACAGTTCAAATACAGGAACGGCGCGCGAAAAGAATTGAGCAATGATAAGAGTGGGAGAGTGGAGAGGAGAAGGAAATTGATCCACTGTCCCCAGTCTTCCCACCCTTTTCAACAAAAGCTATTTTTCTCGCGCCGCTGCTATGTTAGATCGCCTGGAACAAGCCTCTGTTGTAAATGTGATGATGATGATCATTAAAATGATGATGGTAATCATTATGATGATGATAATAATAATGTTGATGATGATGCTGATGATGTCTTGATTATAGTAACAATCGCATAGAAAATTGAATAATAATGTGGTTGCAAAAGAAATAGATTTTTTCTCCGTTCAATAAACTTACAGATCTCGCAAGATCTAACTTAATGGAGACTGACTGACTACATTCAGATGGACGAGTAACTATCGAAGATTACAAGCTTGTAACGTTCCTTTCCAGTCAGTTGTGAGATCCTCTGGTTTAGCTGTTGAAAAAGGCTTGCCTTTGACTACGAGGTACAGATGCGCAAGATGCTATTAATGGCATCTCATGGCATCTTATCAATTAATTTCTTTTTATGATCATTTTCCACTACAATGAAACGTTTGTTTTTTGTAGTTGCATTTCAGTGTGGTTTTGCGTTTGATCATTTTTATTTAAAGTTTTGGTAGTATGTTCTATTGATGTAGAAAGTTAATCATTTTAATGTTGTAGATGCAATAATTACAGTTTTGGCCATTTATTTCGCTAGCTACTCGGGTAGAGCTGGTAGGTTCGGTGATGGAGGAGAGGCGTTTATATGGGTTGGTGTGTTTTGGAATGTTATGGGCCAATTCTTTCAGACTTTTGTATAAGACTTTCAACTCGACTCCACTCAAGAGTTCAGATTCACCATGACTAAGGTTTCTCTCGTTGATAACTGGCTTAAAAGTAAGCAGTGGTTATATTTTAAGCGTCCTTTTCTTCCTTACTACCCCACCAATGGAAAGAGAGTTGACTGACTTTAGAAATCGCATGATCAGTTACATTGTGCATACGCGGAAAGGTCAGTTCTTTTGAACGGCCACTGACTCCAGAGAAATCTGTAATTTTGTCTTCTGTCACCAATCAGCCATTTTACCCTTCGCAGTATTTAGGAACGCTATCTTAGTTTCGTATTTTCAATGAGTCAAAAATCCTCCCTAGGGCAGGGTAGGAGAATAGGGGGACAGGGAAAAATGGCATTACATCCCATTCCACTCCTCCGTAGCCTTGGGCATTTAATCTTTCCAAGATGACGTCGAACTGTATAATCGCAGGGATAAACAGGGAATTGGAAAAAATCTAACACTATTTGAACGTAAAAGCATGGCTGACTTTCCTAAAAAGGAGCCTTCCCATCATTCCCGATATGCGAGTTTCCAGTCTTCAGGTAAATTAAAATTTTCTACCACGCTTTCTTCATTACAACTAAAAAGTTATAACAATTACCTCAGAAAAGAGGAGAGTATACCGTGGATTCCTATTCTTTGGTGACGTAGTTAGGACGCGTTAAAGGTAAATTCAATGTTTAGGGTTCAGCACTAGCCTTAGGTTAGCTTTGTTTAAGACTTGTAGACTACAATTTAGCGTCATAGGACTAGAAACAACAGGTTGTAGCAATTCCCTCACGCCCCCAAACTTCATTTCCGTGTCTTCAGAAATGGCATCAAATGTCACTCTTCAATTTTTTCTTTGGTTGCTTTTTTGTTTCTTTTTGATTCACCGTGCGAAAAAAACATTTTTTATTTTGTCAGTTTGAAAAACTGGCTCGTTGCATTGTTGAGGGGTAGATGGTAGCAAACGTTAGCTCAGATTACCCGGTATCCACTGGGAGCATACGTGCCTTACGAACTTGTTTCCAGTTTCCACGCGGTCGGTTTCGCTGTAGTATGTTATACTAATTATACTTAAGATCGCTTTTTACCATTCCTCTTTGAACTATCAAGAGTCGAAAGAAGAGGCTTTGGTGCTTTGCCCCCCTCTACCCTTCTACTTTGAGAAAACTTAGACGCATTGATAGTGATAGGTTTTGTGAGGAAAATTCAATTGTCGCTTCAACGCCGCTTTGAAAGCAGCGTTTATTCACGAGTAAAAAAGAACACGTGTAATGTAGTTAGACGTAACCCACGAACGAGTGAAGTTATTTAAGTTTTCTCAAAAGAAAAAATTCTAAAATTATGGAAGAGATTTTATGCCGTGAGCATCCGGTGGCGGTGAAGGCCACGCTCAGAATGTCAAGCGAGTTTGTTTCGCCACTCTAATAAGTTATCCGCTGTTGTAGATATTTAAAAAGTGGCGAGACCCACGTACAGGTAGATGATGCTTTAAGGCAAGTCCTGATAGTTTTCAGGAAAAAAAACTGAACCTTTCCAATCAACAAACAGTTCCGCGGCACATTCATCGGCTTTTTACAGTGTGGCTTTAACCGCAGATCAGAAGGATCGCAGCACAGTACTGATCAGTAGCTTTCAAAAGAATGGTCACAGTGCATATTTTGATCAACAAATGAAAACGTTCTGCATTCTTTCTTATAGAATGGCCATTCTGCAAATTTCTATCTTCAGATGGTTCTATGAGATCCATAGTGTGTTGTGAAACAATTGTGCAACAGAGCAGTTCTGTTCGGAAGATTTTCAAAGGATGCTCAGATGAAGATGCAGTATCGCAGTACAGCGGCTATGGTGATTCTTTTCGGTAGGTACGTGGTGTAAGCATCGTGTATGGCTATGGAGAGCAATGTATGCCATATATTCACTAACGGGGAACCACTATATGATGCTTACACCACGTACCTACCTTCTTTTCACCGTTGATGAAATCGCTCTACGTAAGCTTTCCTATTCGTGTTTGCATCAACGCAACGCATCTCGGAAGTTTCTTTGTGAACTGATTCAGTGTTTTTTTTTCTGACTTGATCAGGACTTGCCTTTATTATAAAGGAGCCACCGATAATGGCCTGGCTGAAAAAAAAAATGAATTCATTCGCCACTCTAAAGTGACATTTCAATGCGTACTCACAACAAAAAAAATCGAAAACCTTATATTTATTTCTTATCTGTCGTGTCTCTTTATTAGCTATTATTTCATTAATGTATATTCATATTTTGTTATTTCGCGAGCATTGCAGATGCCTTCCCATGGAATATTTGTTTCACAGTTTTTTTGCGCAATTGTTTGCGTCCAGTGAGAAGTCCACGAAAGTGAGGCACCGCCAAAAAAAAATCGCACTGATCATTTTCAAATCATCACAGCTTAATTATGGAGGAAACTTTCTAAGCCTCGTCACCCTTAAGTTGTTCAAATATGTTCATTTTTCCCTAGCGGTTGTCCTCAACATTCATGCTAAAGTAGAATCTCGTTCCTAGGGTCTCTCTGCTTCTCGTCATCCAGAGCTAGAGAGATATTGTGGGGGTAATTTCTAAAGAAATTGGTGCTGCGTCGATGGGCATTGAAACACAAAAAATTGGGATAATCAAACGAAGAGCTAACGCTCGAAACGTCAGAAACCCGCTCTTTTACCTTACAGTGGTACAAATTACTTTATCAACTTGTTTGATTATCCCAATTTCTTAAGAGCTAGAGAGAGCTTGGGAACAAGGTTGATCTATCGGTGTTGAGATTTTTTTTTTGAGATTATTCATCAAGACAATTCTCATATTTATCATCCTGAGGTGCAAATCGCTGTCCATTATGCTGATTACCTAAGGAAAGATACATTTTAAGCAGTATAGGGGATAAAAGGATTCAGGACTTACGTTCGTCGGAGTGAACGCACGTACCCCTGGAAAAATGTCAGTTGCTGTGAAAACATAACGAGTGTTTCTCACTCGCTTCTTTGGAATATTTTTTCGTGAGATAGATTGCTGACTTAGTCTCCCTTAGCAGACCTAGGGTAAGCAATTCAACTAACGGCTTTCAGGGCCAAAGACTTGTTTATCGATCCAGAACATTTATTGTCTGCATAATAGCATCAAAGCAAATCCGCTTGTCGCACAATTGACTTTATTTGTTTCGAATTTCGTCCAATGTTTTGAAAGCAAATTTAATCGCCTTTAATTTTTTTTTTGAAGGGGGTGTTTCCCTTATTCTCCAACGAGGGAGAGTTTGCTGTGGCAGCGTTAGCTTCCATTTGAGAACTTTTTCAACAGTCCTAGCCAGAAATATTTTATAATTGTTAAAAGCCCAAACTTTTGCTGAATTTGTGCAACTAGAAGAACGTTAAGATTGGTTTCAATGCTGTGTTTCTACTTACCAGAACTTCAGGAGCCTGTGTTAAGTCGCAAAAAATGCATTTCGACCGCAGCAAGAGTGTGCATTTTTTGTTGCGAGGCCAGAACTCAAAGCTACAGCCCTTAGAATTCCCGGTTTTGTTTGACTAGTTAGATTACAACCAGTTATGCTTGTAATGAGTACTTCAAATCTTTGGTAGCAGATTTTTAAACTAAAAGACCATTCATACTGGTAATTTTATATCAAATTTATCTTCTGCCATACACGTTTGTACTTGGCGGCCTCCGCGAATAAAACAGCCAACATTCTATTCAAATCGAAACGAAAATTTTATTGTTATAGCGGTGCAATTAAACCGTGTAAATAGTTAGATTTTCTTTCTGTTTTTTTTTTATACCTTGGTTTGTTGGCTCTTTTACCCGAGCAGGCCCAGTTTGTGATAAGAGAATATCGAACGTATTTTATTCAAAAAAGGAGAGTAAGTATATATTTTCAGAGATTTCTCAAAATTGTAAAACACTTGAAAGAAATCTTGATATAAAGCGAGAAGATTTGTACGTCGATCATTATTTGTATCGGTGGGCGGTGCGCGTAGTTCAGCGTGAGCTTAGGACAACACCAAGATTGTACAGACTTAAATTACACTTTGCGTTTGATAAGTTCAGTAGGGCTTGCTGTTAAACATATTTGGTGTATGTTATGGAATATATTATTATTCATCGTGTGTTATGTAGTTCTTGTATGAACTTGTTAATTTGCCACACCACATAGTCAGTTAGTTAGATGTGGATCGCAACGTTACGGCCTCTTGCTGCTGCTCTTAAGCTTCTTCAGGTGATAGGGTCGACTGGTTATGTTGTACCGTTAAGCAGCTGGTGGTCAGCTCTGACTGATGCTTTTCGATCCTGCTTTTGTTTTTACCTGATGTTGTTTTCCTCTGAGGTCCGCTGAATTGCCGCGTGTTTCTTTCCAATTTTTTTCGATTGTTGGCATTCATGGCTCTAGAATCTCGATTCTGTCATCCCTATCGCCAGAAGAAGACCAGCAGTAAGCGGTTGAAACGTCGCGATCCACACCTGACTACGTTGTGTGAAAAACGAATACGTTTATAGTACATATTTGGTGGAATTTGATTATTCACTTATTTTTTATCTTTTTTTTTTTTTTGCTGTTACTTATTCATGTGGCTATAATTTTTTTCTCTATTAAGTATGTTCAATGTCAAGATATAAGCGAGGGATGGCTCGTTAACCTTGTAAATTTGGATTGTTGGTTAGGCCATGGTCCTAACTACGTTTAGTCTTGTGTCATTAGGGAAGATTTTTAACGCATATATTTCACTTTTACCTTTTTAACAGCTGAACTATAATACGTATGGTGTTAATGTCTCACAAAACACTCGAGCAGCGTAACAGTATGTACCATTTTATCAATATTTTCGTTTGCATCGCCCAAATATTTTCAATTTTATATCAATTGCAACACTCGCTGTATTAAGGCAAGCACGCCTGCAAGCAAGCTTCACTGACTCATCGATCATTGTGGAAATAGGAAGTAGCGTCAATTAGCGTACCGCAGCTCTCACCACAAACCGCTTTAGGAAAGAAACAGTCGAGGGAACCAGGAGCTTATGTCGCATGGATTCATATTCAGTCTCTAATGATTTCCTGTACCCACAGGTGTTAGAGGAGACAGTACTTAGCAAAGTAGCTTTGCCATGCCTTAGATAGATGGTGTTATAAAAGCGTGAAGTATTCCAGCGCCTTAGCTTTGCGAAAGTTATCGTGAACGGCAACTGTTCCTTCGGCTTAAATAAAAGAATAAACAGGAAATGTATTCCCAAGAGGGTACCGAAGACACCCGTGCAACTGGATGAAATGAAGACATGCCAAATGCTGATGTTATTGAATTAGGATTTGTTTTAACGAACACAAATAAGTTTGAAAAGCAAGTAGCATGAAACAGGGACCAAAAAACTAACGCTTTTATCAGGTGTGTCATGCATCCACTTTCAATAACGAGAGGGTTTTTCGTTGATTCATGTTAGTAAGAATTTGCTGATTGGCTAACAAAAAGTATGACTTGCTTGGTCAGCGGCCCCCATCACCGCATTAAAGTCAGCATTCAATTGTTACAAGGTTTTCTATGGACGTCTTATTTCATTGGATCATCTCAGCCAATCCTGTGTGGCGTTCAATTGAGCTGCGTGGCGCAAATCCAAATACGCTTTTTTTTCCAGTCTTTGACAGTTCTTGGGTGTGAGTCGGTATCCTCTAGGGATTGGGTAGGTAGTTGATTTGTCTCCCCAGGCTCCATCAAATGGAGCCGGTCCTTTACTAGTTTTAATCTAGCTAGTCACGCTGTGTCTGACACTCGGTAATCTAGTCCTCCGAAGATGTAAATGGCTGTATTTGAATGAATAAATTTGTACAGATACCTCCGTTGTTCCATTCTTCATTTTGTCGGCCGTAAGTTAAGTTTATCGGTGAGGGGGGGTGGGGGAAGGGGGGTGCGTGGTCTGCCGGTCTGGGAAGGGGATAGAGGGTACTCAAACACAGAGTCTTCTTATGTGACATGTTAGACATTTTTTTCCATGTACACACTTGCGTATGCAGCGAGATGGGCGAGACCTCCGTGACAGGTGTGACCCTGGCACGTCATAGAACGATATAGCCAATAGCAAGAGAGGTTCTATTTCAGCACATAGGCTGTAATAGATGTCATATATAACAGCGCCTACCATTGCCAATCATATCCAAGACGTAATAGGTCTTTCCTCTCAGAGAGGTCACAGATATCATGCTACATACGTACAGAATGCATGGAAATTGCAATGAATGAAATCTGTATCTTGCGTCACTGGTGAAAATTCATCGTTTGTGTTGCTGATTGGACGAACGCTATTTTCTTTATTAGTGAAGGTTCGTTCACGTTCGCCTGAATGACCTCGACGATGACAAAGCCTTAATTGAAGTAAATATTCGGGAATAAATTCCTGTACCTAAATAAACAAACCACAGAATCGAAAATGCTTTGTACAATTATTATTGACTCGTTCATACGTATCAGAAAACTCGACTTTTGAACATAAATCAGGGTCGTAACGAGGTATATGGGATCAGGGATCAAAGGCCTGCAAAGGGGTGGGATCAGGGATCACATCCCGGGATCTGGGATCACAGCCCGTGGGATCGGGATCAGCGGTGTTTTTCATGGCATCAGGGATCAGAATTCTGATCGCTTTTGGGATCAGGGATCAAAATTCTGGGTAAAAAAAATGGGATCAGCTACGAAAAAATATACCTTGTTACGACCCTGAGAAATGGTACGCTGGCATTTTCCAGAAGTAAGTTCTATGGGTATATTTAAAGCTAACGCCTAAACGTTTGCCATGCATGTAATAAGCGAATACATGCCCATCCTCCTGTACTTATATCTGTGACTTTTTCAAGAAAAACCCGGAATTATTCTGTCTTTAAAACGAAAAATTTGTCGTAGTGTTAAATGTCCTTCCTAAGACAAATACTCTTTTTCCAGGTTAAACTGGTAGTTACCTTGCCAAGAGGTTACTGTCTAAAGAAACTGGTGCTGGCTCGGCGGAAAATTTAAACAACAAGTCGGGTTAGGGACGGACCATTAGAAAAGTGATGGGGGGGGGGGTGGGGAATTTTTAGCTTGCACGAATTTTTTTTTCGCTCACTGCTAGCGCTTGTGCAGGAATTTTTTTTTTTCAGGTGAACCCCTCTGCACGAATTTTTTTTAATACGTGTAAAAAAGTCACAATTGGACCTTCCTTCTGCATGAATTTTTTTTACCTTCTTCTTTGCATAAATTTTTTTTGGGCATTTTCCCTTGCATGAATTTTTTTTGTTTTTGTTTTTTTTCCCCACCACCCCCCCATCACTTTTCTAATGGTTCGTCCCTTACCAAACGAGTTGATAATCTGGGTTATATCATGACAAGATTGTAGATCAGCTGCGATGATCAATTAATGTCATTACATATTACTCCGCAATTCAAGTATATGGTCTTTGATATATTTATTTTAATCATTCTTCTTCATCTACGGGTATGTTACTAACTCACAATATGACCAGCTCCCAGTTGGCTTGACAGCTCAGTTGGCAGAGCACTGCTCCGGAATCGCAGAGGCCATGGGTTCGAATCCCGTTCAGGCCTGAGTTTTTTTCAGGCTTTAATTTCACAGCTGCTTAAGTTGAGTGCATAACTGCGATGATCAATTAATGTCATTACATATTACTCCGCATTTCAAATATATGGTCTTTCATATATTCATTTGCATCGTTGTAGATCAGCTAACTTATTTCATAATACATACATTACTTTATTTACCCTCTGATGTGTAATTATGGGGATCCTGGCACATTTGATAAACTAGGTGAGACGGGGCTCTTGCCCAAATTTCATAAAGACTTCATCAAAGCCCCTACCAAGCCTCAACCAAGACCCCACCAAACCCTCAACCAAGCCATCACCAAGCCCTAATAAATACTTCATCAAAGCCCCTACCAAGCCTCAACCAAGACCCCACCAAACCCTCAACCAAGACCTCACCAAGCCCTAATAAAACCTTCATCAAACATCCCAGGTGCGGAGCGCAACCAAACCCCTGCCAAACCATAGCTAATATGTTACAAAATCGATGTGAATATGATACGAGGATCTGGCACATTTAATAAAATAAAAATGATTTAAAAAGAATAAAATAATGATTTAATAAGAAGAAGAATTAATATACAAAATGGAACAAGAATTAAGAAGATTAAATGTTGTGCAACTGAAACATTTGGCTAGATGGTATAATATTCCTGGCCGTTCACGTTTTATTAAAAGAGATTTTGTTCAAGCGTTGAGTAATATCCCTGAAATAACTAATAATATTCAACAAATTATTACTAATATTGCTGGAATTGTTAATGAGTTACGTAATACACCAATGAGGCCAATAGATCAACCAAATTTACCTCTTCCAATTCCAAATATTGATCTGCCACCAATAAGACCAGCAAATCAGCCAAATTTGCCACCTTTAACTATTCCTCAACCATTGACTGGTTCACCAGATAGCCCGCCACCAGGCCCGCCACCTAATCGCCGACCGGGAACTCCACCAGGCTCGCCACCTAATCGTCGCGGAAGAGCTCCTCCGCGCCCGCCGCCACCTGTAATAAAAACAAAACAACCACCAAAAAGACCACCCCCACCCGTAATAAAACCAAAACAAAATACTTTTTTAGGAAATGCAATAAACAAGTTTTGGAATGTAGTAAAACCATACATACCTGAAAAAGTAAAAAATAAAGCAGTAGCGGCAAAAAATAAAGTAGAAAAAGTAGCTAAAAATTTTATAGAAAGATATAAAAAAGTAAATAAACCCAAAGAAATAAAAACACCACCTAAAAGTGATAATAAGAAAGGTGAAAGAAAAAATAATAGGGATTATGAGAAGGAAGGCGCAAGACCAAAAATATTAAAAAGAAATGAGGAAAAAGAAATTGCAGAAGATTTTACACCAAGGGAATATGAATCAGCCATAAATGGTAATTATATTAGTTATAGGATTGAAGGAAAAGAAAAGATTGATGAAAAGACATTCTTACATAAAATAAAACCAAAAGTTATGGATTTACTTAGAAAGAGAGTTGAATCGAAAAAATCATTGAAGACTAAATTTATATTTTCATGCGAGTTCAAAAAATATGATCCTAAATATGGGGGTTTTATTACTAAATTTGTATACTGTGACGCATCATTTCCTTCTGAAAAATCAGAAATTGTTCTTGAATCAACAGATTTATCAGAATTATTTGATAGATTAACAAATCAACAACTTGAATTATTTGATGGTTTTATAAATAATGGATCTGGTTGGGAATTCGATCACGTACTATTTTTTGACATTTTCATAGATCGTTTTGTTCCACTTTTAGGCGGATCTTATATTCAATTACCAAAAGAATTGTTAAACAGGAATGCTATTATTAACCCCAAGAATAATGATAATGAATGTTTCAAGTGGTGCGTAACAAGAGCCGTTTATCCAACTGATAAAAACCCGCAAAGAATAACTAAAGAATTAATTGAACAATCAAAGAATTTTAATTGGAATGGAATTAATTTTCCAGCTTCTGATCAAGATGTTTTTAATTTTGAAAACCAAAATGATTATGATATTTCAATATTTGGATATGATAAAAAAATAGGAGTATATACTATAAAAAGAAGTATGAAAAGAGGATTTAAACTGATTAGATTACTTTTATTAACAGAAGAAACAAATGAAGAGCCAAATAAACACTTTGTTTTAATAAAGAATATTAGTGCTCTTATACGAAGACAAGTTACTAAACGTAAATGTAAGTTGTACTTTTGTGATAATTGTTTGAATCCTTTTCATTTAAAAAGCACATTGGAAAAGCACGAAGGGTATTGTTATTTATACAAAGAAGCAAGGATTGATATGCTAAAAAATAAAGATGGTAGCCCGTGTTTTATTTCTTTTAAAAATTTTGTGAAAAAAATGAGAATACCTATTGTTGCCTATGCAGATTTTGAGTGTATTTTGAAACAAATAAAAAATAATGAGTCTCTAGATAAAAGCAAAAGTTTTACAAATAAATATCAAACCCACAAACCAGTTGCATTTGGCTGTTTTATTAAGAGTTTTAATGAAAAAATATGTAAATCAAGATTTTATAGATATACAGCTAAATCTTCAGAAGATGATGTGGCACAGAAATTTGTTGAATATCTAGAGAAAGAATTTAAGGAAATTTATAAAAAATGTATTAGTTATAATGTAAAAAGATTCAAAAAGTTTAATAAGAAGAATATGACAGAAGATGAAAAAATAAACTATGAAAACGCAACTCATTGCCATATATGTGAGAAAGAATTAGGCGAAGATAAGGTAATAGATCACTGTCATCTTACAGGAAAGTATAGAGGTGCGGCACATAATGAATGCAATTTAAATTATAAGATTCCAAAATTCTTTCCAGTTATAATTCACAATTTATCAGGATATGATGCTCATCTATTTATTAATAATCTTGCTAAAACAGAAGGTAAAATAAAACTTATACCAAATAATGAGGAAAAGTATATTTCTTTCTCAAAAGAGATTGTGGTTGATACCTACAAAGATAAAGAAAGTGGCGAGATGAAATGTGTTAAGAGAGATATAAAGTTTATAGATTCATTAAAATTTATGTCATCCAGTCTTGATAGTTTGTCTAGTAATCTTACTAAATGTGGAAAGTGTGATGTTTGTAAAGGTGTAATAAAAGGAAGTAGGTGTCTTAATCCAACAGATAAAAACCTACATGAAATTACAAAGTATTTTGTAGGCGAAGAATTAAAGTTATTATTGAGAAAGGGTGTATTCCCATATGATTATCTTGATGATTTTGATAAATTAAATGAAACCCAACTTCCCCCAAAGGAAGCGTTTTACTCAAAACTTAGCGGTAAAGATATTTCAGAAGATGATTACAAACATGCTAAAAAGGTATGGGAAACTTTTAATATGAAAACAATGAGAGATTACCTTAATCTATATCTACAGTCTGATGTGTTATTATTAGCAGATGTTTTTGAAAACTTTAGAGATGTTTGTCAAACACATTATGGTTTGGACCCTGCTTGGTATTATACAGCACCCGGACTAGCTTGGGATGCAATGTTAAAATTAACCAAAATTGAATTGGAGATGATAATCGACATTGATATGTTAATTATGATTGAGAAAGGCGTTCGTGGCGGAATAGCCCAAATATCAAACAGATATGCTAAAGCAAATAACCCTTACATGAAAGAATATGATCCTAAAATGGTTACAAATTATATACAATATCTAGATGCAAATAATTTATATGGTGGAGCAATGAGTAAACCACTACCCACTCATGATTTAAAATGGATACCAAAAGAAGTTATTGAAAATTGGAGAAATATGCCATGTATATTAGAGGTTGATTTAAAATATTCACAACATCTTCATGATTTACATAGTGATTATCCGCTTGCCTCAGAAAGAATTAAGGTTAATAGGGTTGAGAAATTGATACCAAACCTCAACAATAAAAAGAATTATGTTGTTCACCATGAAACTCTAAAAAAATATGAAAGTCTTGGATTAGAAGTAACAAAGATTCATAGAGGAATTACATTTGAAGAGTCTGAATGGTTAAAACCTTACATAGATTTGAATACTAAATTGAGAGCACAAGCGAAAAACGACTTTGAAAAAGATTTCTTCAAACTCATGAATAATTCAGTATTTGGAAAAACAATGGAAAATCTTAGAAAAAGGGTAGATATAAGATTAGTAACAAATGAGAAAGATGCAAGAAAACTAATATCAAAAGCTAACTATAATCGCCGCACTATTTTTTCTGAAAATCTTATGGCAGTACATATGAATAGAACACATATAAAATACAATAAACCCATTTACTTAGGAATGTGTATTTTAGATATAAGTAAAGCAATGATGTATGACTTTCATTATAATTATATTAAACCAAAATATGGTGAAAAAGCTAAATTACTTATGACTGATACAGATAGTCTTGTATATGATATAGAAACTGAGGATTTCTATAAGGATATAAGCCCTGATGTTAGAGAAATGTTTGACACCAGCAATTACCCTAAAAATCACCCATCAGGTATTGAGACGGGCGTAAATAAAAAAGTAATTGGTAAGTTTAAAGATGAAGCCGGTGGTAAAATAATAACTGAATTTGTTGGTCTACGGGCTAAGCTATACGCTTTCAGGATGGATGATGGTGATGAGATAAAAAAGGATAAAGGAATGAAGAAATCAGTTGTAGAAAATAGTATAAGATTTGATGATTATAAGGAATGTTTGGTTAGCAAAGTAAAGCAGATGAGAGAAATGCCAGTAATAAGAAGTTATAAGCATTTTGTTTATACTGAAACTGTTAATAAAGTTGCACTATCTGCTGATGATGATAAGAGAATCATTAAAGAAGATGGAATACATACTCTACCATATGGTCATTATCGGGCGGAGCCCTCCCCAGCAGAGCTGGATCTAACTAAAACAGAATTAGGTGGTAACTGCGTATCATAAGGAATAACTTGCAATTCTTCCCTTACAAATCCACGCCTCGGCCCATCAATTAAATAATATAAAACTGGTTGATTAGGCGTAATAATACTTTTAGAAATATCATAAACTTTGATACTCCAAATAGGATCTGTAGCCCTCCTTTTTTCACCGCCTTCAAGTTCGCCGGGAAATAATAGATATCTAACGTTAACATAAGGTGACAATCTAACCTCGTCAAGACCAACAACTCGATTATACTTTTTAGGTTCAATATCGACCTCCTTCTGTTTTATAGATTTATCAGGCTCTTTGCCGGTTATTCTCGTTGGTGTATTATTCAAAGTTTTTAAAATATCTGGTAATCGTTTTACCCATACTCTAGATCGATCATCACTTACCATTTCTTGTGCATATTGATGACTAAATAATTTTTCACTTAATGTCCTATTTGCTCTTTCTACAAATGCTTGTGCTCTATGATTTCCAGCTTCACTTCTTTGTATTTTCACATTATGGTAATTCATAAGTTTTGAAACCTCGCCCATAAATTCTTTTCCAGGATCAACCATTAATGTTTTGGGATATTTTAACTTTCTAGAATAAATTTTTTCAAAAGCTTTGGATATCTCATGACTTTCTTTTGTGGTTAATGCTTCAGCATCTTTGTATCTACTTGCCACATCAACCACAACTAATGCATATTTAAATGTTTTTCTTCCAACTCTATCATGCGGTAAAAATAATAAATCTGCTTGATGAATCTGATTAGGTTTTTCTACAGTCCAGTGTGGTCTTGGTATATACTTGGGAGCTGGAAGATAAATTTGCCATATTGCTTGTTTTTCTAACCATTGTTTTGCTTCATCTTCACTTACTTTCGCCTTCTCAGCTAATTTAGGAATTGCAGAATATCCTTTCCAATATCCTTCAGTTGAATAATATATTTTTGATATCTTTTCGTTACTCATTTAAAGATTAACCAAAGTATCTTATAAATTATAATGGAGGAAGAAAAAAAAAATTTTAGCGAATACCAAATTAATATGATGAAAAAAATTATAATTTCACAAATTCACAATATGGAAGATGGTGGTGAACTTTTTAATGTAATGCTTGTAATTGAAGTAGTAAGAGAAAGTTTAGTAAAATCTATATTGAAAGAATTAGATAATAAAAAAAAAAATACCAATTCAGATGCCTATGAGGTTTAAAGATTAACCAAAGTATCTTATAAATTACAATGACGTCTGAAAAAATTAATCCAAACAGAATTCCTAGAGAGCCATTTGGTTTGAAAGCAGAATCAACAATGAACCGAATTACTCTCAATCCATCATCTGCTAGCCCCGGAGAAACATTATATATAAATATTCCAAAACTTTCTGAGAATTTAGTGATTGTGCCTGGAAGTGTATCTCTACTATTTGACTTGGATGTAGATGGACACGCTAATAATACACTTGTGAATAATGTGGGAAGGAATCTTGTATCTAGACTTAAAGTTCTTTTTGGAGGTGAAACATTACAGGATACTCAAAGATACGATCTATTTCAAACCTATCATGATTTATTCTTAACAGATGAAGAACGTGAAGATAGATTAAAACAAGGTATTTCTTCTGAAAACATGAGAAAGATCAGGACAAATGCGGGTGATAAGAAAACACAAGATGTTAAGGCAGTGAATCTTGCATCAGTACATAAAACCAAGTATCGTATACCACTAAACCATCCTATTCTAAACGATCATGGAGTTTTTTACCCAAAAGCTCTAGATCATCATCTAATATTTGAGATTACACTTGCTCCAATTAACGATATTGTTGTTTATTCTGACACTACTAAGACTCCATCTTATTCAATCAAAAACCTTGAGTTAGAATATTCTTCCATTTCAAGTGAATACTTGGCTCGTGAGGCACAAGCAGCTTATCAAGTCGGCAAAGGCTTCTTTTATGAAAATGTAACTCTCCATAAAACTTTTACCTTTTCCATGGGCGATGATGGTGTTATCAATCAGCATATTAATCTACCTAGAAGATCAATGACAGGGATATTATGTTTGTTTACATTACCATTCGCAGCAGGAGCACGTAACTCTGAGAATTTTTACAATCCAGGTATAACCTCGATTAATATAGATGTTGATGGTGTTCCAAATCGATTATACTCTAAGGGGATGATACCATCAGATCTATGGGAGTCGGTAAAGAAACGTTTCGGAAGAGATGGCGTAAAGGAAAAGGATTTTTATGCTGATAAGTTTGCTCTTTGGGTTGATATGAGAACTCACCCAGATAATGGTATTCATGGAGGTGGTCTAGCATTAAACAATACACAAGATGGTGTAAAAATAGAAATTAAAAGAAAACAGGGTGGATCTGGTACTATAACCTGCCATATGTTTGTTGTAGCTGATGCAATGATGGAAATTATGAATTCAAGTTTGAGATCAATTAAGTACTAAATTTAAAAAAATATTATGTTATGATACAAAAAATCATGGAAGAACTACGAGAAAAAATACCATTCCATTGTATCATAACCGGCCCAACAAATTGTGGAAAAACAAAGTACCTCATCAATCAGCTAAGAGGACCATTCCGAAAAATTTTTGATTACATTGTTTTAATATGTCCAACTTATTCTAAGAATAAAACTTATCATAATTTTGCTCGAGGAGATAAACGTTTCTTTGTATTATCACCAGATGCTAGTAACATTGATGAGATTAATGAGTTATTAACTGATTGTCAAACTTTATTCTCTGGTACAAATACACTGTTAATTTTAGATGATTGCGCTGTATCTAATGATCTGAAGAAAAGATCAAACAAGTTTATAGATTTAGCATTCTCTGGAAGACATCACGGATTATCAGTTTGGGTTCTCACTCAGCAATTAACATCGATAGCAAAACCATTCCGTGAAAATGTAGCTTGTGTTGTTACTTTTCATAATCCATCACAGAAGGGTATGAAGATGTTTTTCGAAGATTATGGAGGCGATTTGGATTATGAATTAGGTAAAAAGTTTATGCATCTCCTGAAAACTGAAAAATATTCTAGACTTTGTTTATCTTTACGACACCCATTTAACTGCTATTTGGAGATACCTTCGGGGTAGGCTCCGCCGTATTTCCTAAAGTGATTTAAAAATAATCCATGTATTATCACAAAAGATGACAAGCGTAGAAGATTATATTGAAGAAGAAAAGACTGTAGGAAAGACCGAGGTAAAAGATAATGATGATAATGAAATTGAAATCAAACAAGAATCGCTGGCCATTCTCGCAGCTCTTGGAACGACAAAGGAATATTTGGGGGTTGAAATGAGTTTGGGTGATATAAAAAAATTATCAGAAAAAGATGTAGAAAAATATTTTAATCGATATCAAGCGGTAATGGGTAAAAAAATTAATGGTGGATTGGTTGATTCATCCCTTCAATTAGTTTCCAAACTTATTTCATATTTAGTTCCGGTTGATGATATAGAAGCTCTTTGTGTGGATTTGAAGAATGATGATTTGGTTAATCGTGAACTGACAAACATTGTAGGGCTCTTAGCATTGAAAGCAGGAAGATTGGCAGCACTTGCTAGCGGGCTATTCCAGGTTGTTAAACATGTTAAAATAGGTAAAATACAACAAGTTACAAGTACTAATACAGATGATTCTAACAAAACTGAGCAAGATGCTAGCGGTACTGATACTGTCTACTAAGCATACTATTATTTTATTTACATATCATTCCTAAGTGGTCTAAAGATTTCTTAATGATATGTAAAATAATGTCTGAAGAAGTTGTTGAACAAATTACAAGAGATCCTCCAAAAGAAGAGGAAAAAACTACAGGAAAAAAGGCAAAAGAAGCATTAGCCAGGGAAATGAAACAGGAAGAAGAGCAAAATGAAAATACATATAGTGAATCAAAATCATGGATGCCTGAGTTATCTTTTACTACTGTTTTATCTATTGTTGGATTAGGTTTTACAGTATTTGATCTTTTTATGAGATACAAGGAAAAAGATGGAGATGAATATTACAAAAATAGAATACCTGATTTATCTCAAAAATTCACAATATGGGATATGGCGATGCTAACGGGCTATTCCAGGTTGTTAAACATGTTAAAATAGGTAAAATACAACAAGTTACAAGTACTAATACAGATGATTCTAACAAAACTGAGCAAGATGCTAGCGGTACTGATACTGTCTACTAAGCATACTATTATTTTATTTACATATCATTCCTAAGTGGTCTAAAGATTTCTTAATGATATGTAAAATAATGTCTGAAGAAGTTGTTGAACAAATTACAAGAGATCCTCCAAAAGAAGAGGAAAAAACTACAGGAAAAAAGGCAAAAGATCCTAAAAAGGTTGCGTCTGGTAAAAAATTGGCAGAATATAATAAAAAAGCAAAAGAAGCATTAGCCAGGGAAATGAAACGTGAAGAAAAAATGAAACAGGAAGAAGAGCAAAATGAAAATACATATAGTGAATCAAAATCATGGATGCCTGAGTTATCTTTTACTACTGTTTTATCTATTGTTGGAATAGGTTTTACAGCATTTGATCTTTTTATGAGATACAAAAATAGAATACCTGATTTATCTCAAATACCGCAACCTTTTCAAGCCCCACCAATAAAGGTTCATAATCCGCAAACAAATACTCAAGCGCCGCCTCTTGATCGCCCAAAAATTGGGATGATGTAATTATAAATTATTTTTTACTACATAAAACCATTTAAAAGTTTATTACTGTTGTAGTAAAAAATTATGTCAAACGAAAATAAACTTGTGAAAACTGTTACTGATTCAGCAGTCCTTATCGGATTAGCAGCTGGAGTTGGATATGTGGCTAAAAAGGCTATGAAAGAATCATTTATGAACGATCCATCCTCAAGTATTACAAATTATGCAAAATGGGTTGCTGTATTATCGGGTAGTATGTATCTAAAAACATATTTAGAGGAACAAAAGATACTTCCAAATTAACGAATATAAAATGGCATCAATAGCATTTATGATTGGAGGAGCTGTATTAAATGCAACTGCATTTGTTGGCGGTTCATATCTCGCAAAATATTTATCAGGAAATAAAACTGATACAGAAAAAATGAGACACGATAAAGCAATGGAAAAATATCAAAGAGATTATGCAGAATATCAGGAAAAAAGACAAAAACTAATGGATTGGAAAATTAAGAAAAAAGATGAAAAATATCAAGCATCAAAAAATATTTCAACTACAAATGAACAATTTGCATTATATGAACAAATGCAAGAACCTAAATTCTCTGATTATTATAGACCCAGCGATAATCAAAAGATGGGTGAAATGGTATATGTAGGTGGTGGTATGTTAGCCTTAGGTTATATGGCTAGTAAATTTTTATAAATACTTCACTGCGTACGATTTAAAGATTTCTTACTGTTGAGTAAAAAATCTAAATATGGCAGAAGGAGGATATTTACCATTAGAGGATTTAGATCCAACTGAACTAAATGAACCAAAAGATGATGATAATGATGATGATGATGATGACGGGGCGGAAATGAATACAATAACATCCACAACTTATGAAAATCCTGGTTATGATGAGGAGTGGGATGAGGAAACTTCATTTGGTGGTATAAATGAAAATGAACCTCTTTTTGAAAGGATTAAAGAAAAAAAAGAAGCTAAAGATGATATAAAAATTGCATACCCAAGATCAAATTTTGAAAATTTTAAAACATTTTTAAAAGATGTCGGGAGAGGAATAAAATTACCTGCAATTAAATTAATAGGTAGAAAAAATGCAGCTACATATGTTCTTAGAGGTAATGAATTTAGAAATTTTAAAACTAATGCAAAACTTCCTGATGGTTATCTAAAAAAATCTTTAGGGCCTCGGGCAGAAGATATTGTTGAAGATATGAATAATGAAATAGAAAAAAGAAAAGAAACACTAAATAAAAAGATTGAGAGGGCAAACTTCCTTAGGGATATGCCGCTCAGAACATCAAACAATGATGCCGAGCTTGAAAATCTAAATACAGAAATTGCAGAGAATAGGAGAGAAAGAACGCCAGAGGAAAATACTGAGCTTGAAAATCTAAATACAGAAATTACTAATGAACAGAATGATATATCAAACATGGAGAGTGAGAGAGATAGAATTCAGGAAAGAATGCCATTACGAGAGCGAATTAAAGCAATATTCAAAAAGTATGGTTTTACAGTCTTTTCTGTTATTAGTGCTGTAGGTTTGGTTATTGGGGTTATAGTTTCTAATCTTTCTAAAGGGCTATCAACATTAGGTAAAGGCGTTGGTAATGGCTTGAAAACTCTTGGTAAAAAACTTGGAGAAATATTGCCTGGAATGGTTGGTGCAATAGTTAGCTTTCTATTCAAAACAGCAGGCGAGGTTATTGGATTTTTAGGTAAGAATGCTTGGCTTTTGATAATGGCTGTGGTTTTGTATTTTGTGGAACAAATGAAAGGTGGAAAGAAGAGAAAGTAACAAATTTAAAGATATCATACCGTTCAGTAAAATACAATATGGGTGACTACAATAGAATTTACCCTGGATTGCCTAATAATCCAGATCCTATTAATTTCAGACTGCAAAAATCAAGTGAAGTATTACAAAATCTTGAAAGAGAAATTAAACATTACGAAGAAGTAAGAAAAAAATATAATAGAGCTAGAGGAATGTTTACAAAAATAAGTGTTTGTGGCGGTATGATTTCAGTTATTCTATCCGCAAGCGGTTTAGGAACTTCTCTTACTGGTTTTGGCGCTGTTGTTGGTGTGCCTTTGGGTGTTGTAGGTGGAGTTTTTGGTGGATTATCGGTTGGATTTGGTATTGCCGCTAAAAGACTTTCTGGTAAAGTTAGTAAACACGAACAAACCGCTGCAATTGCAAAATCAAAATTAAACACTATAAATGACTTGGTTTCAAAGGCTTTGAAAGATAATGTTATATCTGATCAAGAATTTTCTATAATTTTAGCAGAGTTGGAAAAGTTTCAAAAACTAAAACTAGAAGTTCGCCAAAAATTTAGGAGAGATACAGAAAAAAACTTAAACATGTCTCAGATAAGAAGAGAAGTTCGCGCAGATCTATTAAAAGAGTTAACCACTCCCGCTCATTAAAAATTTCATATGAAAGAACTGATGTGGGTTGCAATTGTTTTGCTGGTATTAGAAAAGAAATTAATTAATACTTTACATCTTATTCTTAATCTAAAGACCAGATTATCTGGAACACAAAGAATAAGATGTTATTAAACGACTTCAAAAATAGATATCCAAGCGCTAATCTTGATAAATTTACATTTGTGAATGATTCATTTGGAGGATATATTAAGTGGAAAGTTAATGGAACAACAATCATGTCTAATGATGATCCTACTGGTAAAACCTGGACCGATGATCTTCCTTCTAATTTGAAAACATTATTATGGCAAGATTTAGGGTTAAGTTCACCCGAAGTAGTTTCATCTTTCCCAAAGAGTTTATCCATAACCATTCGAACTTACCCAATACCAGCTATTAACTTTGATGATTTTACAAGTGATATAACAAAAATGCTAACCTCACTAGATATATATGTTTCAAATACAAAGAAATTCACAGCTCCAATGAGAAACATATTTACAAATCAAATTGTAACTTTCAAATCTGGAAAACAAAGTAAAAAATGGTTGAACTCGCAAGATTTCAATTACTGGCCTCAGCAACTTAACTTTGCAGTTTGGTGTGCAACATCTGGTTGCGGTATTAGTCCTTTTGAAAGCCTAAATTATCCTAAAGTAGTAAATAGCTTCATTAAGTTTCATATATATTTCACAATAAGACGAATACTGTATGAACTAGGCCTCCCCCTACCCGATGAGCAACCATTTGTAATAAACAATAATCCGTATAGTAAAGTAGCATATCAACGTTTGTGTGCAGAATTTAGCATATCAAAAAACTCAGACTTTAGATGGAAAGGTGGTAGAAACGGCGGATTGGGCGATATATTCCTTGATTATGGCGCAGGATATCATGGAAAAGGAGGGGGATATCAAAATGTACATGTAGTAAGAAATTACGATCATGAAGCAGACCAATGGCCCGGTGAAGGTGGTAAATTCGCCGATGAAGGTGGTAAGAAAGAAAAGGGTAATCTAATATCATTTATCCGTAATGATGACTTCTCCAATTTCAAATATGCTTGGTTTATCCCAACAAGTGGTCATGGGCTCACTAAAGCTGGACTCGGTAGATTGAATCGATCAGCGGAAGCTTTTGTTTACTGTATATTAGGTGCACAAGTTAACACTAGAAACTCGATTTATGGTAATGGTGGAGGAGCAATCGAGACACAACAAGAATTCTTAGCTTTATTTGAAAGTAGTGTGATTGAGAATGACATTTCTAGCTCTATCCAAAGATATCAATTAGCTGTACAAGAAGCGAAATTACGACTTGATTTAGCTATTGCTCCAGGTTTGTGGTTGATGCCAAGTAATATGATCATAAACACAGAAAGCGTTGTTGGATATAATAACAAACTTATGAAAGCGACTAATGATATGAAATTTGGGGCGAATAATTCCCTAAACACTGAAGCAAAACCGGTTGGAATAAGTCATAACTTAGGATCTTCAAAGTTAAAGTTACCTCATTCAATAGTTGTGACAAATACGAAACCAAAAATCTCCCCAACGCAAAATGAAAAGTCATCCAAAGGTCAGGACGTGACTACGCAACATGAAACCAATCCACAAAGCGAGCATGAAGTGCGTATATTAGCATTTATAATTATCGGCGGAGGGTTGGCGTGGTATCTATTTCGGTAGTTCATGACCATTTCACGTGATTATCATTGTTTGTGAATTAGCGTTCACGTGTAGAACAATAGATTGCATACTTTTACGACATAGCAACAAGCAAAATGTAAAGTAGATTTGAAATCGAAAAGTAGATTTTATGTTTACTTCAAAAAGGTCGGTTTCTAACGTCGCTCAGGAATGTGATTACGTCAATGATGTAATCAGATCTAAAGACCAGCTTCGCTGAAAACAAAAATGTTAAGCATTACCATGTACGAGTCTGAAACAAGGATTTATTTAGATCCTCCGCTGAAAAATCTTCGGGAGATACAACTCCTGGATTGTAATATACAAACCAAAAGATTGATTAATTTCAAGGAACAACAGATATTGTTTAATGATGAGAATCAACCACTAATAATAATACAACCCGGTACATATTCGTTGCGTGATATTCAATCGATCTTTCTTAATGATACAGATAAGGCAAAGATAACAATCATTGAGACAGACACTGTTGACTATCTATATTCAAATAAGAACTTCAAAATAAAACTTACGAGAGGGCTAGCGGTTGGTTTAGGTGTGACTGAAGTTATAAATCCTGGTAAATTATACCCTATAAATATACAGATTAAGGAACCACTGAGACTTATGTGTAGTATAGTGGATAATAAGTCATCATATATGAATAAAACCAAATATGGGGAACTTGTTAAACTCTCACCATCACACCTACTTGCAAACATACCCACAAAGGATTATCCAACAATCCCAGTTCGAAAATATGATAGCGTTATAAATCATTTTGATTTAAGCATATTAGATGTTGAATGGAAAAAACTTGATCTGATGGGTTCTCCCATAACTTTTAGTTTAAGATTTAGATAAATTTTTGTTATGTAACCATTATTTAGGTTATATAACTTAATTAATCTTCGCCCCATAACTCTTTCAAAAACTTTAACTCCTCGATATCAACAATCCAATCTAAATATCTACTTGGATGCCATGCTACAACCATTAAATCATTATGTAAATCTTTGTAAAATTTATTTTTATGTAATACTTTATATGTTTTTGTATATACACTTACCCAAAAAGAATCAATAATAACTTTTTTATTTACTAAAGCTTCTCTAAATTCTTTTGATTCTTCCCTATCCATTAAAAAATCATTGCTTTTTTCATCTTTGGGGAATATAACACTCATATCAGAGATTGGTGAAAAAGCAAAACAATAATAATACTTATTACCACTAAAATTACTATTAACATGAGTGTAATTAATTTGAAACTCTACTATTTCTCTTTCACCCATATTCTCATATTTAATAGAAAGTGCTTTTGATAATGTGTATAAACAATCTTTTTTTATTAATCTTAAAAAATCCATATTATTAATTTTTTCATTGTTAAAATATTCCAAAGTAAAACCAAAATCTAAACATTTTTTTATTTTCCTCTTATATTTTTGTCTTTCCATCTTTTTTTTTTTTTTATTTTATTTTATATATTTAAATCATTTTTATTTTTTAATTTTATTCTACATTCCTTACAAGAAGCTTTCTGTTTACCATGTTCACATATTTGCGATCCTCCACATTCTTTACATTGTTGTTTTTGTTTATTATGTATGCAAATTTGAGTGCCTTTACATTCTTTACAACGATATTTAACTTTTCCATGTATACATATTTGTGATC
>OX453277.1:11678177-11733177 GCA_949710005.1 Ricordea florida
GTTGATAATATAAATTAGTTCTATGGTCTCACGGCGGAGTCACTTGGGTGGTGGTGGCGATGTTTCGACTGCTTACTGCTAGTCTTCTTCAATCTTCTTCTCCTGAAGAAGACTAGCACTAAGCAGTCGAAAAGTCGCGACCACCACCCAAGTGACTCCGTCGTGAGACCATAGAACTAATTTATATTATCCTTGAAGTTACCACGATGAATAATAATCTTTTCCAGAAACATCAGTCTATATTGCTCTTTCACAGAAACTTGTGACAAAGATGTTTTCCCCGCACCCTCCTGCAGACTTGACCGTCGGTATCGCAGAGGTCATGGGTTCGAATCCCGTTCAGGCCTTTTTTTTTTCAGGCAATTTAATTTCACAGCTGCTTTAAGTTGTGTACATAACTTCGATTATCAATTAATGTCAGTATTATTAGTGAACGACAGAAACTGGACAATGTCTTACTTGGTGCACATCCTCAAGGACTCCTGGTTTCATATGTGTTTGACTTCTCGTGACCTACTGAGGAGGGGGAAGTGGACATTCGGATGTTAGATCATGGAATCTGTCCCCAACATTTTGTTCAGGATCGTCAATTGATTCCAAGTATAGTAGATCCCGGGTATACACAAATGAAAATGAAAGGGTGTGGTGTTGAAAGTTTTGCAAGGAGAACTTTCTAGAATTTATAAATTTAGTTTAACTTAGTCACGCACAGGAGGTCAAGCAATATACTTTCTGCAGAGTTCTAAAACTCTGTTACATGATGTAACCGCTTGAAGTAACCTTACTATTAATAGTTATTCTTGTAGTCTTTTGGAACAGTCTATTTTGTACCTGTAAGGAACGTTACCACACGGCTCTAAGACGTTATAATAATAATAATAATAATAATAATAATAATAATAATAATAATAATAATAATAATAATAAATGTTATTTAGCCAGGGTTATCTCTTCAGCATAAAATGCTGCTATCAATGAGGGCCCTGGAAAAAAAGAAAAAAAAATAATAATAATACTAATAAAATAAAAATATATATATATATATATCTAAAACTAGCCTAAATTACAAGTAACTAAAAAACTTTTGATCTATATAATTCCAAAATACGAGTTTTAAAAATCAGAACTGACTTAGTATCCTTCATTTCACTTGCAATATTATTAAAAAGTTTAGATCCATTAAAATAAAAAGACTTCCTTGCCATTTCAGTTCTGACTTTGGGGAGCAGCAAGTTGTGCCCACTTCCTCTCGTGTTGTGAACTGTTCTAAAAACCTTAAAATAATCTTTAAAAAACATTGGAGGGGAACCCTTCAAGCATTTAAAAGTAAAATTAATAGTGTGCATATCACGCCTCATAGCCAAGGGAAGCCACTTTAAATTCTTCTCGGCATCTGAGTCTTTGGTCTTCAAAACAATCTTAGCTGCCCTTCTTTGTGCTCGATCTAACTTATCACGTTCTATTTTCCCAATGCTGCTCCAAGCGACATCGCAATAATCCATAACCGGCAGAACAAGAGACTGATAAACTCTATTGGCTGCATCGACAGTTAGATTGCTTCTAATTCTTCCGAGGACACCAATTCTCTTGGAAATCTTAACCAATATCTTATCCACGTGCTGTTTGAAATTGAGATTTGCATCTATTAGCACGCCAAGGTATTTGTAATGTTGTGCTTGATTTATCGGCTTATCCCCGAGGAATAAGCTAAATGGCCCATCTGAAAGGGTAGCCGAAGCGATTCGTTGTTGGGTGCCGAAAAGAACGTATTCGGTCTTCACAGGGTGAATGCACAGCTTATTAAGATGGGTCCAGGACTGCAACTGTTTTAGATCTTTATTCAAAACGGTACTTATGTTTCCGATATTGGAGTCAGCGTAGAAAAGGACAGCATCGTCCGCATAAAGTAGGATCTTTGACTGAAGTAAACAATTGGGCAAGTCATTGATGTAAATCGAAAACAAAATCGGACCAAGTATGGACCCTTGTGGGACGCCAGATTTTATCTGCTGAGGTGCAGACTGTGCGCTGCCATAGACAACAGATTGACATCGACTCGTAAGATAATTCTTAAACCACCTCAGTTCATGGTTGTTGATACCATACCCAGGCAGTTTCTTTAGGAGAAGTTGGTGATTTACACTGTCGAAGGCTTTTCGAAAGTCGACAAACACCGCTGCTGTAACACAACCTTCGTCAATGCCTTTCCTAATACAATCCGTGAAGTATGTAACCGCGTCCTGGGTAGAATGATTTTTTCGAAAACCACACTGGAAGGGAGATAGCTGACTGGAGTTATCTAAATGTTGGAGGAGCTGTATTTGCACGGCTCTTTCAAGGATTTTCGAAGTTCGTTCGCTCTGAAGAATTCTAAAGAAGTCCAGAGTTGAGATCTTGATACCGAGTTTGCTGCAAAGTTGTCTGGAGAAGCTATCCGAAAGAGTATGCAGGAGTTGGTGCCCTCAATTGGATATTCCAAGGTGCTCCTGAGTTGCGATTCCAGTGGTGACTGAAATATTTATTTGTGAAGTTAAGGGACAGACCATTAGAAAAGTGATGGGGGGGGGGGGTGGGGAATTTTCAGCTTGCACGATTTTTTTTTTTCGCTCACTGCTTGTGCAGGAATTTTTTTTTCAGGCGAACCCCTCTGCACGAATTTTTTTTACTACGTGTGAAAAAGCACGCTGGGCCAGCGCACGCCTCCAAACTGCACTTTGGCGCCCGCATGTAGTTCCTATTTAGCCAGCGGTATGAGTTGCAAAAGTATAGATTTTCAAAATGGCGGCCACGGAAGAAATCCGTGCAGCCACGAGAGCTCTAATTCCTTTGCGTGATCATGTTAGAAATTTTGACCTTTTTGAAATAGAAGTCGAGGAAGTGTTATTCACGTTATTCGAAAAGCATCGAAGTGATCAAAATCCGATTGAAAGAGTTCGACATTCGATAATTGAAGTTGACTCGATTATCGCAGGAAAAGTCAACCTCTGGCTTAAAAAGTTGCATAGGCGACTCAGTCCTCGCATGACAGCCCGTGATCCTTGGACTGAGTAAGTTACAAGAGATTTGCCTGCGGAAGTTTTTTGTTTCATATTGGAGAGTGTTAAGAAGGCAACCTCACGGTATGGTGTCACCTATTCAGAAAGCCCACCCGTAGATTGTATTGTTTACACACAGGACAATCGAGTCGTGAGAGATTTGTATCGACTTTGCCACATCCCCAGAGAATCAGTTCTTGAGTATTTTTCAAAGAAAAGCAAAGGCCCCAGGAAAGGAAACGCAAGGGTTATTGTGACTGCCCAAGAGCCGTTTACAGTGTCTTACTTCAGGAAAGGACACGTGTTGCTGAAGTGCTACTACAAGTTTACAAATGTGTATGGATACACTTTTTAAAGTTAAAATACAGTGTTGTGAAACTTTTGAAACTTTTTTTTTTGTGAAACTTTTGTCTACTCTCGCCCGTACCGTGAAAGCCACAACTTGGGACCTTTTGAAACTGAACACCTTAAGAGGTATCAAAACCGCATTTTTGACCCCTGAGATGTAAGTCAAGCACCCCCTGTCACTTTTATATGAAAGTCCCCACCCTGGGCATTGTTATTGTTGTACGATGGCAGGAATCAGACTACAGTCGATGCATAAGTTTAAACCAAGTTTAACGTTTATTGCAATAGTTTTACAAACATGCACATTATGGTTCGTCATAAAATACAAATGTGCTAACTCTTGAATATAATTTCCAGCAAAACATTTTCAAATATATTTTCCAATAACATTCCTAAAATACAAATGTGCTCACTTTTCAATATTATTAAGCTAACTTTTGAATAACATTTCTCACAAAAACATTTTGAAATATATAATTTTCTAATAAAATTTCTTAAATGCAAATGTGGTAACTTCTGAATATTATTAACAGGCTGTTCTTTATAGCAAAACATTTTCAAAAGAAATTCCAGCTAAATTGCAGAATACCTGGCCCACTTACATGTATTTGTTTTCACTGAAAATAATAGCTCCTACTGTGTTATTCCTCAGCCAACACATCCAAAGAAGTGGGCTGGATAGCCTTCAATTGCTCCAAAATGTCTAGTATATTAAATTTCTTATAAACAAAAGATTGAAAACAATAGATTGACATGTTTCACAATGTCAACATGGGGGATTTTGCTTTTATTTAAAGAGGAATGCATGGCAAAAAAGGTTGACAGTCACCATTTTCAAAAGAAATTCCAGCTAAATTGCAGAATACCTGGCCCACTTACATGTATTTGTTTTCACTGAAAATAATAGCTCCTACTGTGTTATTCCTCAGCCAACACATCCAAAGAAGTGGGCTGGATAGCCTTCAATTGCTCCAAAATGTCTAGTATATTAAATTTCTTATAAACAAAAGATTGAAAACAATAGATTGACATGTTTCACAATGTCAACATGGGGGATTTTGCTTTTATTTAAAGAGGAATGCATGGCAAAAAAGGTTGACAGTCACCATGTGCCCTGGGTCCACCTAGCATCTAAAATATCTGAAACAGAGACCAATTTCTTCAATACTGCTGTTTACAAAGGCGAGAGATTTCTTACTGAGTATGTGCTTGATGTGTACACTCACTTCAAGCCAAGTGAAGCTTTTCAGTACAAGATCTTTTCCATGTGCCACTCATCTGGAATAATACAAGGCTTTAGCAAAGGAGAGGCCCTAAGACTTCTCTGAACTTAACTCTTCCAGAACATTATTTTAAGAAAGAATTAACACTGATATCTGTCTTCAAAACACACCTCCTCGTCAGAGGGTACCCTGAGAATTTTATCCAGGAAGCCCCCTCGAAAGTGCATTCTGAAGACAGGAAACTAGCTAGCATTCCAACAAAAAACAACAAGAACACATTTGTAGAAAAATCTAGTTGTTGGGACTGGAATTTGGTTCCTGAGACTAGTCATGGGGGCTGTTTTGCTCATGAATGCAGTGGCAGTTGATGTATAGCATTTATAGAAATATTTATCATTAATTGCATGTGTGTCTTCACCGCATACCTTATAGTTTGCTTAAAAAAGTAATTTAAGTTTAAACAAAGTGCATTGCAGTGCAACTATTAAAAACATAAATGCAAACATTCCACAAACCTTCGATTTTAGTCTATTAATTTTCCTCGTGTTTCTGTTAATTTCTCCTTGCAAACTTCTACACTCTTGTACTGCCATCTCCCTCGCTTCCTTTCGGGCCTTCATAAAGGCATTAACATCGAATCGTCTGTTCTTGGTGTGTGGCATGATGCTGCCAGCTTAAAACGTCCGCAGGAGAATCTATTACTTACACAGTCCAAGGATTGCAGGCTGTCATGCGAGGACTGATCGAGTCGCCTATGTGGATAATACTTTGTCGACTTTTCTTTCCAAAAGGACAAAATTCCCAACACCCAGAGGTGGACTTCTCCTGCAATATTCGAGCCAACTTCAATATGATATAACAGCCATAGAAACAAAAATTCAGCAAAACAAAAACGATACGATTCTTACCCAGATGTCAGAGATGCAAAATTTCGTTTTGAAGTGGTGTTATTTTGAACACTGTTAAATTCTTTCCAAGCCGAAAACTTCGCTTTACAACGCTGGCAAATACGACGCCATTAGACCTCGAAGAATGCGCTATGGTGGAGCGAGTTTTCTAATAAAAAGCATGGCATATTTGGTATGTGCGGAAAGCTCAGGAAACAAGCTGCCATCTTTTTAGCTGAATGAAGCACCACAGATCTCCCAGAATGCAGGAGAGCCCATTATTTATAGGCTACATAACTCTGCCCCAGTCTCTTCTCGAACGCCTTGATTTCCAGCGCCATTTTTGAAGACATCACAATGCAGCTTTTTGTCATCTGTGGGCCCGGCGTGAAGTCACAATTGGACCTTCCTTCTGCGTAATTTTTTTTTTTTTTACCTAGGTCTTTGCATGAATTTTTTTCTTGGCATTTTCCCTTGCATGAATTTTGTTTTGGTTTTTTCTCCATTCCCCCCCCCCCCCCCCCCATCACTTTTCTAATGGTCCGTCTCTAAGACGCAGGCGATGGAAGTGGATAGGTCATGTTCTGCGTATGGCACCAAACCGAAACCCACACGTGGCACACGTGGCATTATCCTGGGCACCAAGTGGAAAAAGAAGTAGAGGACGGCCAAGGGAAACATGGCGGAGAACTGTAGAGAAGGAACGCGCTGAGCTGGGACTTACATCGTGGCCGCAGCAGCAGCTGTGGCCAAGGATAGGGACAGATGGCGAGCATTGATTTCGGCCCTATTCCCCACTCGGGGGCAAGGAACTAAACTAAAACTAAGACATAGGCGCACGTGGCAATTTTTTGCCAGGGGGGCGGTGAACCATTTGCCCCAAAATTCTCGCAAGTTGCCCAAATTTTTACGAAACAGTCGAAAAGAAACGAGGGTCATATGATGCACTAACATAGGACTACATATGAAGTGAAAATATTCTTACATATATATGAAACTATCATATGAGCTCACAAACACGTTAAAAGAAAAACACACGCACCATGCACACACACACACACACACACACACACACATACACACACGCATACACATGCAAGCTTCTTTAAAAATTGGCTTTGCCCAAATTTCTATTGATGCCCAAAAAATCTAAGTTGCCGCAATTTTTTTTTGGGGGGGGGGAGGACAGATTCCCTCCCCCCCCCCTCCACCCACCCTCCTGGCCCGTACGCTTATGAGTTAAGAGATAGCTTATTGGCGTATATTTAATCGCTCCCTTTGTAGATTACTGAGGTTATAACATTTCAAGTGCCAGTGACAAATAAATAGTTGGGTTCGTCGCGAAAGAGAGTACGATTGTCTTTCTGGTGGACCGTGAGTAATTTGAAGTAATTTCGTAACAAAAGGATTGGGACGAGGTGATTATCTGCCAGTCCCTTCTCTTTTTAGAGAGCTCTCGTACCCAGAACTGCTCGATTGCCTAAAAGTCAAGAAGACCATGTCCTCGAGGCTGGAATTACGATTATCGTAAAATATAAATTAAGCGTCAATTTATGATAATCACTATTTCATGACACTGGAAAGATAACAGAGTGAAGACTAGGTTCCAATGCTGCGGGTCGATGCGTTTCCCGCGAAAAACAAAAGAAGGTCAAGCATGGCTGGTAAGTGTTTTATAATTTTCTTAGTGTTTTCTATTGAATAATTGCTTGTTTTAATTTATGTTCACGCATGCTCTTTTATTTTAAGCTAATGAACCGTTTATGGATCACGTTCATTCACAGAGTTGCTCCCAGGGGTTTTAGTTTAATTCAAATGTTGCTTCACTGCGAACAGTTTGAATGCTTGCCATACCAGTATAGCTACTCAGTCATTAAGTTGGCTAGCTAAACTACGGAATACCCTGGCACTCCTAGGATACGTCGCGGGAAAGCTTCCTTTACTGCTTTACAATGTGTATATATTCGCTACGCGGTGCGCTGTACGTAGTAAATATGGCAAACAAATCTGAACAAATTTAAGCTTATAAATGATTACGCGTAGCTTTACTAGGAACTTGTAAGAGCCTATCAGCCCATCACTCAAATTATTTGACAATCCAAGCAGCCAAAAAAAGCGGATATGTATACTAAGGCTGTCCTTTTTAAATTGATGTAATGTTTTAGAATCTTACTTGTGACACGTTTGGCGTGTGAATAATCCACTGAATAAGTTTGGTTGCGCTTTACAGTAGAATCTTTAATTATGGCTGCAATGTTATAACTATAGACATAAGGCAAAATTAGAAATGTGAATAAAAATGGTTCTTAAATGTGCACTTGTCCCATAGATAACTCACAAGCAAAAGGGAGGAAAGGTTATAAGGCAAGTGGCACTAATGATCTGAATAAATTGATGGTGACTACATCTCACATCATAAGTCTGGACTGCCAAAGGTTTTCCCAGCTCATATTTCTAATGAAATATTAGAAAATTACTCCAGTATAATGATTGCACCTTTGTCACGGATTTTGACAGATTTCCAAACAGCTAAAATTTATAGTTAACGCTCATAATGCTCATTTTTATTAACAATAATTGCTATATAAGAGCACTGAAACTGTCAGCAAGCAGCTTTCCTGCTGATGGCTTGGATGGAAATGGATTGCAACTTAAATTTTTTTTTCATCCGAGCGTTATTGTTGAAAATCAATATTTATAGTTTGAGTTTGATTTCTATCCACAAAGTTAGGGAATTATGTCTTCCTTGGGTTAAGTTACCTTAACCACTAATTTCAGAACAGATTAGACCAAAAATCTGTGAAATGCCCGTGATGTAGCCCAAAAGAGCATTCATTAGGTCCTAAGTAAAATTTATGGTTGCTTTATTTTGTTAAATTATTTATTTTTTGTAATCCAGAGGTGCTCCTACTGTTCAGAAGAACAGCCAATAGCTGCAAAGATATGTGGGGAATGTGAGACACCATTTCCGAAACGGCTCAAGGATGTTGACAAACTGAAAAACTTAAAAACAAACATCACTCAGCAAAAAAGACTTCTGGAAAAACGGGTGAGTTAATTCAATGTGTTTATCTCACTGTAACATGTTTATTTGTTTCGTAATGATATTTAATCATAATAATTTTCAAAATATTTAAACTCACAATGATTTCTGCCCATCTATTACTGTTTTGTCTTTTTTACGTTAAAATTAGCACTATGTAGCCAATTAAGTATTTATTATACAGAGATGATAAAATTAAGTAGCTTTTTGTCTTTTGATCAAACTTCTTTGTTTATTGTTTTCTGTTTTGGACTATGTGACAGCCAGGCCTTTATGGTAAATCCAGAAAGAAAATAACATACAGGGGAAGAACATTGGCATTATTTAGCTATTGAAGTAGTTCAATAAAATAAATAATAAACATCTAGGCATTGAGAGCGAGTGCCTTAGTGACGCTATCCAGAAGACAGCAGTCCTGGCCTCCGCATCTTGTTGAGGTTCCCAGCTGCCTGCTAGACTTAGAGAACTGGTTGCTCCCTGCCTAGTTGGTGTTTTACCCAGTGCTGAAATGACTCTGCACTGTGAGATGATACAATATATATTCAGAAACTCATTAATAGTAATGAGTAATTATTAATGAGTGTCTTTATATCTGATAAAGACATGGCTGAATTTTACGTTCAATTTTCTGGGCCAAAATAACCTCAAATCTAAATATTAGTACAAGAATGAGTTGATCTACATCAGAAGAGTTTGAAGCCATTCAATAAATTCGCATTTCATAATTTATCAAGTCTAAAACACTCGGCTGTGCCTCATGTTTTAAACTTGATAAAACACTGCTGCTCATTTATTAAACATTACATAAAGTATAATTTTGAAGAAAAACTTTAAACAGTAGCACTCAACAAATGTGTGGGCAATGCTCTTTTGCATACTGTTGGCCATATTATAGCATCTGTATATCATTTCATTAATTATTGCTATGGAGGTATTGTTTTTTGTTGGTGTTTATTATATAATTATTAACTGTATATTATAATTATACTTATTGTTTTTGAAAAATCATATTTTTCATATTAAAATTTGTGTTTTTTAACACAATTCAGTATGTATATTGCTTTTCTTGTACATATGCTTGTCATTGCAGGCAGACATCCTTCACTATAATCATGATTGCCATGTTGTCATCATGATGTGCCACAAGTATGCAAGTGGTGAAACCGTCACTTTTTATGGAACAGAGGGAGAAGGTGTCTCATTCATAGGAAACAAAAGTGATGTTAAAACATCAGATGGCGGTGCAATGGCTGTTAGACTTTTTCGAAAGTTTATGGAGGGTATAATCAAAAATTATATTTACAAACAAAATAATACAACTAGCCCCAGTTTATCAAAGTGTGAATAACCCTATTCACAAGATAAATCCGTGCTATAAATAATTGCTATCCAGTGGTAAAGGGATAAGAAAAGAAAGTTTTTTATCCACTGGATGGTATACAGTTTTTGAACAACTGGGCCATGAAAAGGAGAAAATTGCATGGTCATCATTATATCTGTATTATCTCACTGACTGTCAAAAAATGAGTCAAAGTGCATAGTAATACTTTGGAAAAGAGAACAAAAGTATGGTTTTATTTATATTTTACCTTGTAGTTTTAAATATTCAATTAAAGAAAATTAAGAAAATAAGAAAATACAGAGCGTCCTTTATACCCCTTTGTTAAATGTAATAACGTAAAAATGTTAGGCCTTAATTATCATGCGTCATGAATAATAACCAAGATATTATCACATTCATGCAAAAATCAAGGCGATCCCTGTTCAAACTGTTGCGCTCTGAAGGCCTAAAACTGCTGAAATTTGTGTTGCAAAAGTATCACATCTTGATTTTGCTCACAAAAGTTTTGTGTTCAAAAAAACCCAACCACAGAGCGGAAAACAAAGACATACATTTACTACTCACACAAAACAAGATGATTCATGAATCACATCTAATTCAATTCTTTATTCACGCATGGTCAGGTTTAAGTTAAAAAGTGCATATTTCATGTGCAGGTAAAGAAACGATACTGAAATTGGAAATCACGAAGCACGAAATGTTTCACAGAAAAATATATAACCCCAATCACACTTCATTAAAACGTATAGGGGACCTTAAGCTTCAATACATGCAGTTAACTGCTTTTTTTTCTCTCTTTTTTTACTTCCTACTAAATATATTTTTAAATAATTGTGCATTTTGTGTGTGTGTGCATAGATCTCAAGTCACTCAAGTCAGACAAGGGCAATAAGGAGGTTGCCATGCCCCACGAAAATGGTTTGTACATGTATTTTGCTCTTCTTTTCTGCTATTATTTTTATTTGTTTTATTCACGGGAAATGTATCCAAGGTGCTTTATGTGGATTGTAGCTTGTACAAATAAGATGTAAAATTTAGATGTATAATAATTTTTTAACAATATTAATAATGACAACTTTACTGTTCCTCCACTCTGCAAGGTGAAGGGTTAACTCTGGGTATTTGCTATGAGTATACTTTTTTTGGGAGATGCATTGCCTAGTTGATGGTTATAGCTTTCTAGGCAGATTAAGAGCTTTAATGTAGTAGCTGTATAAATGGCTTAACCAGCAAACTGTCAAAGATACCTGACAAAATGCTTGGGGGGGGGGGGGTCACCTGCCATGGAGAAGCATCTCATCATACAGGAAGAGTAGCAATTTATTCCTCTAGTTGCTTAAGGTACATATTATAGTAGGGGCATAGCTAGGTAAGGAGTTTTCAAAAAAGTGCATGGTCACACTTTCACACCCAGGGTACTTACGTAGTCCACTGCAGATGGTTGGTCCTGAAAATGGAGTATGTAACTAACTAGCACTACAAACAATTTATGGCATGTTGATTCTCCTGATTCACACTTTTTAGCCACCTGAATTATTAGGTTTGTATGTTGTTTAATTAAAACATTATATCACAAAGGAGGGAATCAAGAAAACCTCAGGGATCGTCCTGGCTACGCCCCTGTACAGCTTTGACAAACACCATTGTGCTGTCTGCATATCTGAATCATTCCAAATTGGTAGTGATAATTCTATGGCTGGACAGTGTTTACTTTTCATGAAATTGAAATTATATGCTCACTAGTTTTACTAGTTTGAGCACTCATGGCTTAGATGATACCATGTGTGGGATCATTTGGGGTGGCTTTATAGCTCAACCTCCATCCTAGCATCAGCACTGCACTTATGAGGCCCAGAATGCCGAAACAGTACTGTCTCCAGTTAATTAGTTATATATAAATATATATATTAGGTAACGTATCAGGCCAGGAATTCAACAGCCGTGAAGGGGTAACAGATGTAATGCCAACAAGTTCATCAACACCTCAACCAGGTATATGATCCACAATATACTACATTAAAAAATTATCAAAGTGAGAACTTGATAGCAAAAACTGTTTATGAATAACCCATTTGCAACTGTTAATCATATGACTAATAATTGTTAAACTTGCCCCTGCGGAGTTGTATTACTGTAATTAAAGAAATGGAAAGAACACTGTTTTCAACTATTCAAGCTTTATTGAAATTAAAGTGTATAGCTAGGGGTGGTTTTTATTCTGCAGCACCTTCTTAATGTGTAGCTGGTGATTAAGATGTCTAGGCATGCAGGGAATAATTATGGACAAGTTTAACAGAAGTGGTCTGCATACCTGAATCATTTTTAAATTTGTAGAGACCATACTGTAGAATGGACATAGTGACTATGCTTTTGTTCATGAGCTCTTTACATGAATTTAAAATTGCGCTTATTGCCTTGTTATTGTAAAATGTGGTTCATATTTTACGTAATGCAGGTAATAAAGAATCACACCTGGAATCCAACAGCCTGGAAGATATAGCATCACCAATTTCATTGACACCTCAATCAGGTATATGATCCACTACATACTACACAAAAATAATAAAGTGAGAGGTTGAGAGCAAATGAACAACCTCTTTGTGAACAGGAACTGATACGCATGAACAAAAACAGCTGGGGAGCTCAAATATTGAAATTCTTTTGGGTGTTTTTAATAAAACAATTATTCCACTTGTGCTTGTTGGATATTAGATTGTTATAGGCAACTTGGCGCTTAACGTGCCTCGTTGGCTATCTACCATCTCATGTCCAATGCACACTTGTGGAAATATAACTGTTAAATATACAGAGATGGTCTGTTCACAGCCATTTTTATTTCTTTTCTCTTTAGGCCTCAACACTGCTTCCCCTTATTCACATTAATTGCACTGATACAGATATGAATACTGATATGTGCACATATTTTTGTTGTAGGAGATATGGTGGTGTATGTTCTTAATGGTATCATTGTTGCAGGAGGTCATGTTCAACCTCAAAGAGAAAACATTCATGGTTTTAGAATCCCCCCAGACCATCACTGCGTTATGATCACAACCACCAAACCAAACCATGAGGCACCACTCATTCTTGGGGATGAGTCTGAAAACTCATTTCTGGAGAAGGGAAAGTTTTTTGCATTACCTGCTAAGTGTTTGATGACAGCAAGGCTGTTAGCCAATAAATCATTAGCATTGACACCCTATGTTTACAGGAAGTAGTTGATGTACACTGTCATGTACACCTTTTTGATTTATTCTGATTTGCAAGTCCACATAAAAAAGACACATATGGTACTGGTAAATACAATATATGAACAAAGATAAAAGTATAGTAAATAGTTAGAACTATATGGAGGCAGTTACCTCAGCGTTCCCCTTGAGGAACAGACTTTGAATTCAGAACCATGAGCCTAGTGTAATGAATACTTATCATCTACAACACAGACAAAATAGCAGGACCTAAACGATCGTTTAAAATCACAGACCGTTTCACATGCATTTCTGCCAATGTTATCTATTGCATAAAATGCACCTTATGCAAGAAGATATACATCGGTGAGACCGGAAGGAGATTAGGTGACCGTTTCCGCGAACATCTGCGTGACGTCGAACGAGATGACAAAGATGCATCGAAACCTGTAGCGTGACACTTTAATCTACCTAACCACTCAACTCACAACATGGCAGTATGTGGCCTTTCCGTGCATCAGGGCAACACGGAAAGCCGTAAAAACCTAGAACAGAAGTTTATATTCCAACTCGGTTCTCTTAATCCCCACGGTATCAACGAACGTTTCTCATTCATTTAATCATTCATCTAATTTATTCACTTCCATTCACACATTGCTATGGTTCCACCGATAGCATGGCTCCAAACTTCTCTATATAAATTGTACGTAACCCACAATCCTCTCATTCGCTCCGACGAAGGGCTAACGCTCGAAATGTCAGTACCTCCCATTCACCTTACGGTGGTATAACTTACTTAATCAACTCGTTTGATTTATCCAATTTCTAATGAATACTTAGACAAACTTTTCTTGAGTGCCTTAATAAAAGATATTCATTACACTAGGCTCATTGTTCTGAAACATAATATGCTCTGTTCTACTTACACCAATCAAAATCCAAGAGGTTTTGAAAGTGGTATCTAGAGGTTTGTTTCCAACCTTTCAGGAAACCTTTTTGGATTCTGGATATTTTGCATTAATTACTTGTGATATTTCTATTTATTGTAATATAAAACTTTCATGGTATGTCAAGTGATAGCAAATTGATAAAAATGATATCACACGATGTAACCATGATATAAAACAAGTGTATAACAGTGGGATAGCAGTTTTTATCAATTTCCTACCCTCTATACATGCTTATAGCACTATTACTGTGTGGCCAAGTAATATCCTCTGTTTATACAGAAATATTGGAGTTGTTACATAATAAATACCTGAGTGGGGAGTCTGACTTTTGTTTCTGTAATAAGCATACAGAGTAAATTATGAGTACAGATTTTGGAATGTTGAATAAAAATAGCAATAATAATAACAATATTAAATTATAAAATGTGTTGTTTAATTTGCACCATTGTTAATCTGTGGGTACGGCTGATGTCTTGTGGATGCTTTGTAGTCCTCATCACATCGTTTGCAGTGAAAAAAATCAAAACAATGAGATGGTCTGTGATCAAAATAAATACATTTCTTACAATTTAAGTCACTTGAGCATTTTTGTCTACAAAAAATATAAAAAGACTTTGGAAGAACGGGACATGAACATTGTCCTTTCCCCATCACATCACAGGCCAAGCAACTATTTATCATCTCTTTATCAGGATATGGGTAGAACCTGGCCAACCGATAAAAACTTGTCAGGTACTTCCGGTAGAGGTAAATTTCTTTCACTGTGGAAAAAGGCATATTTCCAAGAATGTCTGTACAGAGTTTTGACCTATGAAAGTCTGCCAAACCTCCTTTTCTTTTTACATACACAAGCAGGAAACGTACACCATCAGGTGATGTGTTGTGCACAAGGTATCTGAGTTTTTCCCTTGAATATGTATCAGGATTTAACTCTTCTAAAACCAGTTTACTTGGTTCGCAATGAACTGCATCCTTATCTTCACTTCTTAAGACATCTGGTCTTTCTTGTTCAGTGAAATCTAATACACTTGAATCACTTTCTGGAACTGCTTCAAAAACCATCCCAGTTGTCTCTGGATCCTTATCTTCAGTTCTGAAGACATCTGGACTGTCCTGCACAGTGGAAGTTTCACTCAAGTCACTTTCTGGAACAGGTTCAAAGCCCATCCCAGTTGTCTCTTTATCATGAACACTTTCGTCATTTTTTATTTTCTTAGTCTCATTTGTTTTATCTATGTTTGTGTGGTACTTGGAAGGACTTTTTCTTTTTCCCTGACTTTCTCTCTCTTCTTCCACCTTTGCAAGATAGTCAGTGGCACTCATTGCATGGATGTTTTTGAGGTGTTTGGATAAGTGCAGGACCTCTTTTCCACAACCAGGCAACATGCAAGTAACACGTGACCTAGATTGTGATGCAAAATGTGGCTGTCGATCATTCATTGCTCTTGTCACCCCTTGGTGGCACCTTGAAAGGTGATTGTCGAGTCTCTTGAGCATTTTTCCCATTTGTGGACAGCCTTGAATTCGACAAACACCACTTTTGCCCTGAAAAGTTATTACAAAAATAATTATCAGTGTCAGTGACAGCACTGGACAATTTTTAAAAAAAAAAACCGTTATGAAAAAAAAATGGCAAATGTATTTAACTCCAGCCCACTAAACAATTTTCCCATGAAGTTAAAAATTTGAACAACAAACTCTATGTGTACTGACAATTAATCCAACCTCCCCTAAAGTTGACATACTTAAGTAAGACCTCATGGTTTTACCTCAAGGTTTGGTTGACAAAAGTTCTACACATACTCAGAAAACAAGTCATTATCCTTTTGAATTTGTCATGTTTCTTTTGGAATAGATTATATTTTAGCAGTAATTTTCATATTCTGCAAAACACAAAAAACTCTTCTCTAAAATTGTAACTGAAATTAAGAATATGTTTTCTAATCAGTGTCTTTTCATGGATGTATGCCTGTGCCAGAAAGCACACAATAATTGATTTCCATTATGTCTTGGAGGGGGGGGGGGAGGTATGAGCAATTTCCAAAAAAAATTCCTGCACAGGAAAAAGGCTGAACACAATCATGCCAAAGGGGAGCCATAGGGAAAAACATTAACCAAGTGGCCAATAAAAAAATGTTGCACATCCTGAAGAGGAAAAACTACCTTGCCAAGATTCCCCCACCCGCTCAAAAAAAAAAATAATGGTCTGTCTCTGAATTTTTCCTTATTCTGATAGCCCACATAGAATTGTGGTACAAATAAACAAGCAGACAGGGTGCCTTGGCTGGGTCGCCCACTACCTTTCAGAACGAGTTACTTCATTGGTTCTAAAAACAATAGATAACAGGTCATAACAATGCCCCTAGCCCTGAATAACAGTAGAGGTAGTGTTTACAGTGGGCGAATGAAAATGGAGGTTGAGAGGTAGTGTCTTACTGCCTTGGCTGGCCAGGCTACCCAGGCTACCTGGCCTGTCTCACATGTACACAGGTTTTTCTTACAGAATGTATGCAAAAGTTGGTCAACCAGGGTAGATTGGTTAGGTGGGATGCTCACTTAGTTGGGGTACCCTTGCCTCTTTCCCACCCCACACCTGTCCTTCACGTAAACACATGTGAAATCATAGATTTTACAATAACTGAGCGAATTCTCGCGCGCTGATTGGCTAATTTTTATCATCAATAAGAGTACAGACACATAAAATTTTAATTTATGCAAGGTTTTTTCGCGTGATAAGTGAGCTGTCAAACAGTCAGATTTTTACCCAATCAAATTGTATTACGTGTTGTCACAAGCCAATGAGAAGGCAAGAAAAGTTATTGAGAATAGTTGCACCCTGATTGCGTCAATTTAAATAAAATTCAGCATTTTTCGAGTTTACTTGCTGTTTACTTGCGTTTTCTTTTCATCTAAGGCTTCATTTGACCTTTTTCGCGTTTTGTTATTGTAAAAAACAAATTGACGTCAGTTTCTTATGCGTCTGTCCTCTTATTGATGATAAATTGCGTCATAACATTGTCAAAGTTTGTTGTAGATCCACGAGCCGATAGGCGAGTGGATCTACAACAAACTTTGACAATGTTATGACGCAATTTATCATCAATAAGAGGACAGACGCATAAAAAACGGAGGTCAATTTGTTAAATTTAGCGCCAAAATTAAACTCATTATATTATTTAACCTAATAGTGACGACTAATCAAATGGCTTCATATTGTGCACGTGCAATTTATCAGATTAAACATTCGATTATTATAACTTTGAAATAAAATACCATGAGTCAAATTATTTCCTAATTTCATGAGTATTCCTTTAGTGTACAATTTGGTTTCCTTTTAATATCAAGAATCACAATTATTACTCGAATTCCTGGATTCTGAAAATTGCACGAGCGTGGAAAACCGTGCCAAAGCAATTTTGTAATTTTGTTAAGTCCAAATGTGCCAAAATTAAGAATGATTTAGCACTGCATGGCGCGCTCATCTCTCTATCTGTTTTCGGGGAGTAACCTTACCTTCGAAGGAAAATTACCACGATTTCTTCGGAACATTTTTTTCTTTAGGACTCCAGTGAAGCTGTGAAAAAGAGCGAGGTATAATAATTCGATTTCGTTCAATCGATCGATCCTAAAAATGTCAGAAACGTATGAAGACTTTAAAAAGAATTAGAAACAGAAAATTGAATGTCTGTGTAAAAGCATTAGGCCGCGCAGTGAATTTGATATCAAAACTTACCTGACTTGCGATGTACACTAGTTGATCACGTGTCCAATACTTCGTTAATTATTTTCTACCGCGGCCTCACCCGTCCCTCCCACCTATTGATCAATTAGTCAGACTACTAACATTTGAAAAAGAGAACTAAGTGCCGACATGATGCGCCCCTCAAAAGTGAACTTATTTATGAAAAAACACCACAAAAAAAGACAAAACATCAAACTGTTCCGACAGGGCTGCCCTCTCATGAATGACAATTCTAGGTGTACAATTGAAGTACAATTAGCCAAAACGAACTGCAATATTTAGGGTCAAGAGAAAATGGTTTGCATCAGATTTTCAACCAATTTTTTTCAGGGCTGATACTGACAATATAACCTACATTTCCAATTGCCCCAGTCTGTGATATCCAGATATTCAACGACAATATAAGCAGCCACAGACCGTAATGATTCGATTTAGCGCCCGGGGAACTTATTTACCTTTGGCACCTCAAGGGAGGGCGCTAATTCGAGACAGGGCGCTTATTCGGGACAGGGCGCTTAATTAATTTATTGGAAAACAACCAAATGTTCAAGAACGAAACTTCAATAAATATGAAAATAACTAACAATAACAGAAACTGTAATAGTAACAAATTGTTGAAAGTTCAGTTACTTTTAAAAGAATTGTTCATTTTAGCAGTTACAAATATACATGTACAGTACGGTGAATGTTCATGAGTATCTCTATTCGACGTCGATGACTTCAGTGGCAAGAATGGGGAATGGGGGCGCTTGTAAAAAAGGGGGCGCTTATTGGAATAGGGGCGCTTAATATATCCCAATTTTCGATATTCAATGTTCAACCCGATTTCCACTTTTTTTTTTTGATCGGCGAATTATTCAAGAAAAAAACGGGGAGATTTCGGACAATCTTACCTACAAACGCGATATGTCCAAACTTACTATATCCAATCCTTACCCCGACCCCACATTTATTTTGTGATCGGCGACTTGTTCGCTAAAAGCGGGGTAAACTCTGAAAATCTAACCTACTAACATAATATATCCCCCCTTTGTATATCCAATCTTCACCCCGATTTTCATTTACATTGTGTTTGAGGAGTTATTAAAGAAAAACGGGGTGAATTCTGACAATGTACCGCGCAAATGCAATTTGTTCCAACTTGCTATTTCCAATCTTCACCCCGTTTTTCCATTTACATTGTAATTGACGAGTTCTTAAAGAAAAACGAGGTAAAATCTGACTATGTACCCCACAAATGCAATGTGTCGCAACTTGCTATTTCCAATCTTCACCCCGATTTTCCATTTATTTTGCGATCGGCGAATTATTCAAGAAAAACGGGGTAAAATCTGACTATGTACCCCACAAATGCAGTGTCGCAACTTGCTATTTCCAATCTTCACCCCGTTTTTCCATTTACATTGTAATTGACGAGTTATTAAAGAAAAACGGATGAATTCTGACAATTTACCCTACAAATGCAATGTGTCGCAATTTGCTATTTCCAATCTTCACCCCGATTTTCCATTTATTTTGCGATCGGCGAATTATTCAAGAAAAACGGGGTAAAATCTGACTATGTACCCCACAAATGCAATGTGTCGCAACTTGCTATTTCCAATCTTCACCCCGATTTTCCATTTATTTTGCGATCGGCGAATTATTCAAGAAAAACGGGGTAAAATCTGACTATGTACCCCACAAATGCAATGTGTCGCAACTTGCTATTTCCAATCTTCACCCCGATTTTCCATTTATTTTGCGATCGGCGAATTATTCAAGAAAAACGGGGTAAAATCTGACTATGTACCCCACAAATGCAGTGTCGCAACTTGCTATTTCCAATCTTCACCCCGTTTTTCCATTTACATTGTAATTGACGAGTTATTAAAGAAAAACGGATGAATTCTGACAATTTACCCTACAAATGCAATGTGTCCCAACTTGCTATAGCCAATCTTCACCCCGTTTTTCCATTTACATTGTGTTTGAGGAGTTATTAAAGAAAAACGGGGTGAATTCTGACTATGTACCGCACAAATGCAATTTGTCCCAACTTGCTATTTCCAATCTTCACCCCGTTTTTCCATTTACATTGTAATTGACGAGTTCTTAAAGAAAAACGGGGTGAATTCTGACAATGTACCGCACAAATGCATTGTGTCCCAACTTGCTACTTCCAATCTTCACCCCGATTTTCCATTTATTTTGCGATCGGCGAATTATTCAAGAAAAACGGGGTAAAATCTGACTATGTACCCCACAAATGCAATGTGTCGCAACTTGCTATTTCCAATCTTCACCCCGTTTTTCCATTTACATTGTAATTGACGAGTTATTAAAGAAAAACGGGGTGAATTCTGACAATGTACCGCACAAATGCATTGTGTCCCAATTTGCTACTTCCAATCTTCACCCCGATTTTCCATTTATTTTGCGATCGGCGAATTATTCAAGAAAAACGGGGTAAAATCTGACTATGTACCCCACAAATGCAATGTGTCGCAACTTGCTATTTCCAATCTTCACCCCGATTTTCCATTTATTTTGCGATCGGCGAATTATTCAAGAAAAACGGGGTAAAATCTGACTATGTACCCCACAAATGCAGTGTCGCAACTTGCTATTTCCAATCTTCACCCCGTTTTTCCATTTACATTGTAATTGACGAGTTATTAAAGAAAAACGGATGAATTCTGACAATTTACCCTACAAATGCAATGTGTCCCAACTTGCTATAGCCAATCTTCACCCCGTTTTTCCATTTACATTGTGTTTGAGGAGTTATTAAAGAAAAACGGGGTGAATTCTGACTATGTACCGCACAAATGCAATTTGTCCCAACTTGCTATATATATATTCCAATCTTCACCCCGTTTTTCCATTTACATTGTAATTGACGAGTTCTTAAAGAAAAACGGGGTGAATTCTGACAATGTACCGCACAAATGCATTGTGTCCCAACTTGCTACTTCCAATCTTCACCCCGATTTTCCATTTATTTTGCGATCGGCGAATTATTCAAGAAAAACGGGGTAAAATCTGACTATGTACCCCACAAATGCAATGTGTCGCAACTTGCTATTTCCAATCTTCACCCCGATTTTCCATTTATTTTGCGATCGGCGAATTATTCAAGAAAAACGGGGTAAAATCTGACTATGTACCCCACAAATGCAGTGTCGCAACTTGCTATTTCCAATCTTCACCCCGTTTTTCCATTTACATTGTAATTGACGAGTTATTAAAGAAAAACGGATGAATTCTGACAATTTACCCTACAAATGCAATGTGTCCCAACTTGCTATAGCCAATTTTCACCCCGTTTTTCCATTTACATTGTGTTTGAGGAGTTATTAAAGAAAAACGGGGTGAATTCTGACTATGTACCGCACAAATGCAATTTGTCCCAACTTGCTATTTCCAATCTTCACCCCGTTTTTCCATTTACATTGTAATTGACGAGTTCTTAAAGAAAAACGGGGTGAATTCTGACAATGTACCGCACAAATGCATTGTGTCCCAACTTGCTACTTCCAATCTTCACCCCGATTTTCCATTTATTTTGCGATCGGCGAATTATTCAAGAAAAACGGGGTAAAATCTGACTATGTACCCCACAAATGCAATGTGTCGCAACTTGCTATTTCCAATCTTCACCCCGTTTTTCCATTTACATTGTAATTGACGAGTTATTAAAGAAAAACGGGGTGAATTCTGACAATGTACCGCACAAATGCATTGTGTCCCAATTTGCTACTTCCAATCTTCACCCCGATTTTCCATTTATTTTGCGATCGGCGAATTATTCAAGAAAAACGGGGTAAAATCTGACTATGTACCCCACAAATGCAATGTGTCGCAACTTGCTATTTCCAATCTTCACCCCGTTTTTCCATTTACATTGTAATTGACGAGTTATTAAAGAAAAACGGGGTGAATTCTGACAATGTACCGCACAAATGCATTGTGTCCCAACTTGCTACTTCCAATCTTCACCCCGATTTTCCATTTATTTTGCGATCGGCGAATTATTCAAGAAAAACGGGGTAAAATCTGACTATGTACCCCACAAATGCAATTTGTCCCAACTTGCTATTTCCAATCTTCACCCCGTTTTTCCATTTACATTGTAATTGACGAGTTCTTAAAGAAAAACGGGGTGAATTCTGACAATGTACCGCACAAATGCATTGTGTCCCAACTTGCTACTTCCAATCTTCACCCCGATTTTCCATTTATTTTGCGATCGGCGAATTATTCAAGAAAAACGGGGTAAAATCTGACTATGTACCCCACAAATGCAATGTGTCGCAACTTGCTATTTCCAATCTTCACCCCGTTTTTCCATTTACATTGTAATTGACGAGTTATTAAAGAAAAACGGGGTGAATTCTGACAATGTACCGCACAAATGCATTGTGTCCCAATTTGCTACTTCCAATCTTCACCCCGATTTTCCATTTATTTTGCGATCGGCGAATTATTCAAGAAAAACGGGGTAAAATCTGACTATGTACCCCACAAATGCAATGTGTCGCAACTTGCTATTTCCAATCTTCACCCCGTTTTTCCATTTACATTGTAATTGACGAGTTATTAAAGAAAAACGGGGTGAATTCTGACAATGTACCGCACAAATGCATTGTGTCCCAACTTGCTACTTCCAATCTTCACCCCGATTTTCCATTTATTTTGCGATCGGCGAATTATTCAAGAAAAACGGGGTAAAATCTGACTATGTACCCCACAAATGCAATTTGTCCCAACTTGCTATTTCCAATCTTCACCCCGTTTTTCCATTTACATTGTAATTGACGAGTTATTAAAGAAAAACGGGGTGAATTCTGACAATGTACCGCACAAATGCATTGTGTCCCAACTTGCTACTTCCAATCTTCACCCCGATTTTCCATTTATTTTGCGATCGGCGAATTATTCAAGAAAAACGGGGTAAAATCTGACTATGTACCCCACAAATGCAATTTGTCCCAACTTGCCATTTCCAATCTTCACCCCACTGACACCCCACTGACTTCGCCCCCACTGACAACCCCCAGGTTGCTATATCCAATCCTTACACTGATGTTCGATTTATTTTGTGGTCAGCGAACTGTTCCTTATAAACGGTGTAAATTCGGGCACTCCAGCCTTCAAATTAAATGCAATGTATTTGAATTAGCGATATTCAATGTTCACTCCCATTTTCCATTGTTTTTGTTACCGAATTCAAGAAAAACGGGGTAAATCATGACAATCCAATCTATTAATGCAATATTGTTGAGACTTGCGACATCCAAAGATCATCGATTTTTGATTTTATCTCGCGAAATCAAGAAAAAACGCGAGACTTTGAGAATATCCTGGGATAAACTTGACTTACCAGGCGTTGTTGTTAAATATTCGCCTCGCGTCTCAGATTGAAATTGTGTTGAGATAGTTAAGAAAATAGGATGGAAAGCAAGCGTGGCTTGTGGAATAGTTTATTTTCGTAAATGGCCATTTAACTGGCTTTCGTGTGATGTACGTGGTGCAATTTTGGCATTTCTGTGATGTAATATATTACAAGAGCTTTAAAAATTTTGCAAGGTGTTGGGCGTGTTCAGGTTTATTTTAATTGTAACAGGAAATATCAAAATTCGTATTTTGAACAATAGAATGAAGATTTTAATATAAGAAAGATAATTGCATTTGTACATGTATACATAGGTCAGCAGTAGTAAAAAATAGAGCCTTACAGATATTCAGGCTTGAACGAAATTCAACCAATGATCGTCATTTAATACCACTCATATGGCAGCGTTGTGATCAACCAAGCTACACGTATCCAGCAAGCCAACTGACTTTTTTAAATCTCTCTTATATATTTTCATATAACTGAAACAATCGTTACTTCTATTTGATTTTTAATTAATTTTCATATTTTTCATTCCCGCACTTGAGCTGTCAATTGTAAAGATCAATAACGCAAGGTTGTCCTTATTGAAGACCTCTATGAAAGTAGTAATGTTTTTAATGTAACGAGCTGTGAGTTTTTAACTCGAGATCCAGGCTCGGGAGAATGGGCAACCACTCCAGATTCTAAAGAAAGTTTGTCTACACTAGTCTAATCTATTCCGGCTATTTAAAAAAAACTTTTAGCATCTTTCAGTTGTTAAACTAGTGGATGAGTGAAACATGCACAGGTGGAACTGGAAAGCTACTCATATCTGATCCGTTCAGAGTATTGCTCGTTTCATTTTAGAAGCTATCGCCACTTTCGTCAACGAGTACGTTGCGAATACAGCGTAGCATGACATGGTCTACGGTATACCGTGGTTACAATTTTTTCTTTTATAATATTCTGTGCGGCAGTTCTCAAGAACAAAACATACAGCCGACTGCATTTGAGGATTTTAAGGTATAACTTAATTGAACAGCTACACTGGAAAATTAACAAATGCCAAGTTTCCAAATGTGTTCTCGCTATGTCCTTCAAGATTCCACACAGCATTACAGAATTCACCAATATAAGGTAATGTGGAAACGATTGCAACAGCACCATGAGGTGAATGGCTGTGAGTATCTATGTAAAGTACTTCGTTCGTTGTCGTAAAGAAAAACGATGTTTTTTCATTCATTATGAGAAATGAAACAGAAGCATCTTGGGAAGACATGGCCAAACTAAGTTGACCACAAATAGTAGACATCTCGTGTGGATCTTGTAATCGGACTGGTAATGCTTTTCCAACAGAGCAATCAAGCCAAGTGTCCAAGACACTCGCAGCCTCTTGAATGGAAAGGTATCTTGAAGGTAAATTGTGTCGGCACAAATCATAAACTCGGTTACCAAGCTCCATGCAACCGCATATAATAGCGATGATGTTGTCAGACAAGGTGGTTTGTTGCAGTGGAATTGGCGGTTTGTTTTTGTGGAACACGTATCCAATCATAAGTGATATTAAACTACAGGCATTACTTCCATTGCGCCCTTTGTAACGACCCTGGCTTATCTCACTTGGAAGGCGCCAGCAGGACACACCAGGTCGAACCTCTTCAGCCGAAACAGGCTCCGAAGAATCAACAGTTAATTTCTGTAAAGCAACAAGAATAAATTCGGATTTAGAATTTCTACCACTGGTGGAATCCTCCTCATCGCACTCTAATACTTCATTATCGCCATCATCATCGCCATCATCATCGCCGTCGCCATTGTCATCGTCATCTACACATTCTTCGTCACTCTCGACTTCGTCACATTGATGGGTGAGGAGCACTTCGCGAAAACTGTCTAGTTCGCAATTAAGAACAGGTGCAAAGGCCACAATGCCGGCTGCCACCTGCTTCATGACAAAAGCTATGCCCTCTGATATGAGAGCCAGCTTTCCAGCTACCACTTGTTTCTCTGTTGATGCTGAGAAGTAACGCCGGCCCTACAGAATAAAACATAGCAATACAAAACTATTTCAGTAACTGAAGTTGCCAACACCAACATTTTGGCTCACAAGATGAATAGATTATAAAAAAACCTACTATATTGTTAATTCTTTCATCGCTGGTGTCATCATCTGAAAAGGAAGACAAAACATGAAGTTATTTGCAGATGTGACAATGATACCTATCTAAAAGAGACAGTTGCTTCTTTGAACGTTCTTCGACAGTTTTAATGAATGACATGCGAAGAAGGCGGGGGAGCGGGTGTTTGGCGCCCTTAATAACTCTTTAAATGACTTGGAAATCATATGCATTCAAATCTTCACGTTACAGACAGAAAAGGCTCTCCATTAAATCGAGAGAAGAGAGAGCTTTTTAAGCTCCTTTTGGGAAGGACGAGAAACGGAAAATAAAGGGAACTGCTAATTTTTTATTTTTTCTTCCACTTCTTATTATTTTCAGTTTCGTTTTTTATTGTAGATTATTTAAAGTCATCATATCATCAATTACGTTTGATTTGTTCTTCACCTGTAGCGTCATAGCTAATAGCTACTCTCGGTTACAGCAAGTTACATCATGTTAGACAACGCTAGAAATACCTACCTTCCACGCCATTAAGCAATTTTTGCCGCTGCAGCTGTAGAGATGGCAACATCTTGTCTTTGTAGAACTTCATAAAGACGAGCATCTCATTCTCAAGAATCTTAAGTTCTTCTTTGAACCTTTGAACCTCCATATGCTTGTCTACAGCTAGCCTCTTAGTCCTGGCAGGAACTAAAACACAAGATTAAAAGGTATTGTAAATATTCATATTTCTCTTTGCATTCAGGGTACAATTATTAGCATTGCTTCTTTTTATGAAGTCACCATTTGACTCAGATAAAAACAGCTAGAAAACAGCCGCGGTAGTTTAATAGCCAAGGTTACTACTTAATAAAGGCTTCATACTGGTGCGACAGTACGCAGTACCTGCGTCAGATGAACTCTCACTCCATGGGAAATGACCTTTTTCGATGTCTTCCTTGCGGATGGGGTGGTCTGTTACAAGTTGGTTGTATTTGCAGATTGTTTTTTCGAGATCAGCTTTCTCCGTGGAGATTTTCTTACGAAGCCGCGTTCGCTGCTTGGAGGAATCTGAAAATGAAAACAACAACTTAAGGAGGGGCTTTTCCTTTCAATATTGTTGTAAGACGTCTCCAACATTGTTATAAAACAAATGTCGGATATGATAAGGTGCACGTGTGACAAAGCTATGCGCTCCTTATTCGACTACTTGATCTACTATATTGAAGAGCCAATGTTGTCGGCTTGGGGACTGGGTGCTTAAACGGACTGGTCGTTGCCATGCGACATTATTCAAGTGAAAAGCCGGCTAAACCTTCCGGCATTGATTTATGTTCGGCGAAATGTTTATTCGCAATCAAAACACTTTTGACAAAAATGTTGGAATAACATCATCCAGTACGGGTGCTACACGTTCCAACATTGTCGGAGCGACATCTGTTGTACAATGATACAACGTGTGGCCCAAGCTAGACTTGTAACAAAAAGTAAACACCTTTACTATAATTTACTGTAATAACTTCTAACACTGTATACTAACTGCAATCCGCGGCATGTTATCCACGGCAATGGTACACTACAAGTTGACTCAAAAAAATCAAAAACGTCTTTTCTGCACCTGTTAGTTTCCCCATGTTCAAAGAAAAATGCGATATCGAAAAATGACAATGTTCCATGTGCTTCCGAAAATGGGACAAGGTCTTCTTTTTTAGGACACTTGCGCCTGCCTCGAAGTTCGTGTCTGTTGTGGCGGACAATTCCTTCACCTTTTTCCCGTACAGCTGTTGCTGAATGTTTTTTTTTTAATATACGGCAGATTAAAAAGTACAACAAGTTAGCGCAACAACTGACCTTGAGCAAACTGAAGTACATCGGTTTTCCACTTCTCAAGGCATTCTGTGTTTTGATGAAGTCCCTTTAACAACTCATCGAGGTCAAGACATGCCTTCTTAAGCTGACTCTGGATCTGTTAAAATTAAAAAGGGATCATGGTAGAGAAGGTAAAGTAAAATGGGTGCAGTTAACAAGTTAAAGAAATGTCCTTACCGCATAAAAAATACTTCACTGAGTAAAACCAAATGGATGTAATCAATATGCAAACCTTTTTGTAACGCTTTGCCAGAGACTGCGGAAGCCCTTCAACTTTCCGTCTATTCCACTCAAGAGCATGCTCGGTAAGTAATTCTTCTCTCCCTATAATGAAAAACAAAATTAGATACTCCAAGCATACAATAAATACTATAGTAAAAGTCCATTATAAAGTCTGATATGATGAAGTTCACAAGTGTTCCTCATATCGAATGTAACCGAAAAACAACGGTATGTCATATGCTGTAAGTTGTGCAACATAATTCCATAGTATTCCTGAGAAATAGACTAAAATGTTACCTTCTGGAAGCATGTGCTTGGTGGAATTGCCGAGCGGCGAGAAGTGGCTGTTAATCTGTTCAACTTCCTCGCCAGTTGTTGCACCCGCTTCATCTTGCCATCTTCCTCCCCACTGAACCTGAAATTCAAAGAAAGCTAGCCACATTAACATTTTATCTGGGTGATGCAACAATAAAGAAATTATCTATATTGAGGCGTTTATCAACAATTGATATTACGTATATCACGATGAGGAACTAAGGACGAACTATTTATTACACGTTACGGGTTTTTTTTCGCCGGCATTTGCCGTGAATATTAACAACCAACCATTACCAATGGTTTCTTTTTCATCACATGTCTGCAGCATGGACTGTAAAAAATGGCAAAGTAAAGTTAAATCGTAAAGTTAAGTTAACTTGGCCTCCTCCTTTCACATCGTGGGCTTGGAACCGGGCAGTGGCAGAGTTACACCAAAACATGCAAGCTCTTAAAAACAGGAAGATTGTGCATGTGTGGTGGACATAGGAAAATACAATTTGTGTAGAAAAATTTTAAATGAAATATCAGAAACATACACACTGACCAACCAACATTACTATGCAATCACGAGAACACTTATCACAATTTAAATAAAGCAATTTTCACATAACTACTAACTGTGCCAACCTGACAATACCAAGCATGGGCCTTTGCATGCATGATGGACAAAGCAGGTTTCATTCTCTCGGAAAACTCTTTGTTCTGCTTTTTGAGCCATGGCCAATATTTGCACACGACATCATACCAAAGAAATTTAACATTCCTCGGTATGAAGTAGTTTTGTTGCATGTAGTGTGCATAGCCATACAGTTCGCCATACATCATATTGATGGCATGTTGGGCAACAGCATGTCTGCAGCCAGCAATCTCTAGTCCTGTCTCACTGAGGTTCTTCTTTTTCTGTACTGAGTTGCCTGCGGCGTGCCAGCTTGAATCACCACAGAGTTTTTGCTGGTTGTCTTTCTGCAACATAAAGTGTGTAGTGTGATCTTTTTTTACCAAAAATTCCGCTGTTCTTCTATATTTTTAGTTTGCTTTATTTTGGAGAATTTGTTTGATATGCTCAAATGGCAACTCAATAAACATTTCTTAAACTGAAGGGCTTATTTCATATGAAAAAATAAATTCAGATCAACTATTAGCCTTGTAGATTAAAATAGCAAGCAGTTGACATCGATACAATTGCAATTAACAACAAATAATACACTTAATATCTTATTTGTTATCTAGATTATTCATGCAATTTCTTCTTAGCAAAGATAAACTCAATTCTGCATTTCTTCCCTGTTTCCTTTGATTCTCTATGTCACACTTAACAAGGTAATTGCCCAATCTGATGTTGGCTTTTAGTTTTAAAAACAAATAAACTCACACTGTGCTTGACACCTTGGTAAACTTTATGAATATGACTGTCAACTTTTGAATTTGAAGCTATGAACATCTCTCCATAGTAACACTCTCTTTTACTCCTAACAAAGAAAATTGGGACATCATCATTTTTTGCAAAAAAAAAACACAAGCATAGTGAAACATCAATAACGACAGATTATTAGGCACACAAAAATATTTAGAAAAATACATGTATGTTTTGTGAAGCCAATAAATGAAACATTAAAATTTCCATCCAAGTTATAACTTTGCAAAAGGAAGAGATGAAAAGAATACATGCACATAATTTCCCACAGCAGGGCAACAGCAATGATATTTACTTACACACCAGCAGATTTGAACCTATACAACTTCATGTTGCCATCCACATGAACAGAATGCTGCTGGGTGTCACATGCTGGACACTCCATCCAGTTGATTTGTCTCCCACTAAGATCAAGCTCATACTGGCAGAATTTCCACTCCTTGAAAGAAGTGGCAAATGCGGTGATATTTATTGTTCCAAGCTGTGATAATTAGTAGATACAATGTACATGTAAGAAGGCTGTTTCAACTACAAGAAGAAAATTTAATATTGGGTTTACCAACATTTATCAGGACATGCTAGTCACAGGCATCAAATTGAAGCAATGAAAGTCTCTCCATAGTAAATGCAAAGGTCTCTTAACTAAACTCTCTAGTTGAATAATTTCTAACTACAGTGTAGCTAAGTGAAAAAAAAAGTATAATTCTTGTTCTTCAATTTTCAAAACTTTACATAAGAAAATGTCCTATATAGTGGGTATGCCAGAGAGCATATATACACGCAGGTCATCCAGTATGCAACATTACACATCCTGTGGAAAAACAAGAACCCAAAGGTAATATATGTTGACACACGTACTCTTCCTTTTCGCGTTGAGAAAAGCTCTAGTGACTTAACAAAAGACCTCTCGGAAACACCAGGCATTTGTTTTTGCAGAATATTCCAATGAAGGAACAGGTCCTGATGGAAGATGTATGTCGTATCACTTATACTCCCTGGCCAGAATCCCAGCTGACTAATCACCAATGGATTAGATGTGCTACAAACTTTCTGGCAATCCAGACACTGGTAGCCTCCATGATTGAGATCAAATCGTCCGAATGAGAAATCATAATATTAATATATTTAATTTCTTCATTACTTCCACGGAATACTGTAAAATTCTGGTTATAGGCCTCCCCGCTTAAAAGATCCCCCGGTTATAGGCCCATCTACCTGGAAACAATACAATACATCCTGTCATAAGCCCCCCCTGGATATAAGCCCCCCTCTGCTGGATGACAGTACTGAACAGGGCTAAATGTTGCTTCATTATGACTTTTCAACTTAAAAACGTACTTCGATCAACACTACTGTGGCTCGTTTCGAAACATTTTTTTTATTCCGCTTATAAGCTCAACCGCTTTTAAGCCCACCCAAAACCCCTTCCGAAGTTGTATAATTTAACGGTAACATGACCACATGTAACATGGATCTATTTTAAGGGCATGAGGTAGAAATGTACACATGGCATCTGTTAAACAAAAAAAGGATCTTACATAGCGATTGCACACATCATTTCTTAAAAACGATTACTTGAATTATGCAAGTATTTGCACAAAATAAATTTTTAGATCACTTTTGAGTAACCATCTGGTAGAAAAATAAAGCAAAAAATTAAAATGTTACTGACCTCTGAAAGAAACAGCAATGCAGTGATGTTCTTGCTGATTTACCAGGGGCTTACATTTTCCACCACATGCAGGGCAGAAAATTTCTGAATGTGGGAGTTGCCTCACTAAAAAACAGGCATTTTTAAAACACACATTGTTAAAATGGATAAATTTATAAATGGATTAATAATTTTGGGCAACACAGCTTCATGAGTATTTAGAAGTGGTTACCAAAGGCAAGATATCCTGTTACTGATAAAGCAGTGATGTAAATAAAAGTTAGGTAATTAACTCATGACACATATTTGCATAGGTTATACAAATCATTACTCAACCAAGAGGTAGTAAATTGAAAGAATTAATGTTCATGTAAATAATAATGAAAGCTGTGTTCAATTATTTTAATAAATTAATTCCTTTTTCGTTTTCTCTAGGAAATATTTTTATTGTATAAAATACTATTATTATTACTTATATAATAATAATTATTATTATTACTGTTATTATTATTATTATTATTATTATTATTATTATTATTATCACTATCATTATTTTTACTGTTATGGTTATTATTAACCAAGTAAAAACATCAATGTGACAACAAGTTTGATGTAAAAAATATTAGTGTTTTGTCACCAAATATGAATATATAGTTCACTTCAAGGTAATTGCTATGTTAAAAGGATAGCTATTAGATGGTTTAAAAATTAAATCACATACCAATTGTAACCCATTCTCCACTGCTATTCATTGACAGGGTTGGTGGAATTGGTTGATAGTGCTCATTAACAATGGCATCTCTGTCATGAAATGGAAACACTTCATGGAGGTTCTTGTCACAGGATCCACACAAGTATTTAGTGGAAGGACACTCATGACATCTAAGGACTGCTGTTTCTTTGAGACATTTCATGCAGTTTGCTGCATCCCTTACAGCAAATCTTGCTTTTAACAGTGTTTCACAAAGGGCAGTACGTGAATCTGCCCAACTTTCATTAGAAATAGATACTCTATCTTCCCACCTTTGGGATTTTTTAACAAAACTTTTGTCCTCTGAGGACAATAGATCCTTTGCCTCAAGCAAGATATCTGTCATTTTATCTGAAAATGAAAAAAAAAGAGAGAGAGAGAGAAAAGAAACTAAAGCTGTAGAAGATATAACTGCATAATTTTAGTTTTTATTTCATGTGCTATGACAGTGAACTTTGACTGTTAAATCTTAAATTGAAGATCAAAGAAAACGTCAAAATATCAGGTACCCTCATATGCAATCTAGCGTATATAGCTGATTACAGATATGTAGCAAATTGCATTGGCTAAGTTCCCTCTGTTAGAGCTTTATTATATTAATGCTAAAACATCAGAGATTTTCAAACTTTGTTGTACATAAATAAAGAAAAATCTACTAATTAACTTAATTTTCTAAAATTGAGCAGAATCAAATCAAATTAAATTACCTGGTTTGCTATGATAATGCAAAATGCTCTTTGGTAAAACAAAAATACCAAAATGCCAAAGCTTATCTTGTAACCTGTTAGTTTTGAGGCTGCAGCTGCAATAGTTTGAATGTAAAAGCAAAATGAAGGGAAGGTACCCCAAAGGTTAGAAACTGTTCAGCCAACTTTCAGCAAACGTGAATTTAAATATAAAATAAGTAAGTATAATATAACAAAGTACACTGGACACTGTAAAAAGAATTAAGGTATACTTGTAATTGTTGATATTTCAGGAGCACCATCTGATAAATCTTCACTGCATAGTTCTATCCCTAAGAACAATATTATTATAACAGAATTATTATTATTATAAATATAATAAAAATAATAATAATTCTTATTATTATTACTATAATAACTATTATTATTATTAATATTATTATTATTATTCACAGGACTGGAATACAAAAAAGGGAAAGAAAAGTGAACAAAGGGAGAGATAACTCTGCAGAACTTTAGACGTTTTTAATCCAGAATTTACTAATCAAACCAAATTGAAAGCAGGAATTATAAAACTCAATCGAACTTTATTGAACACAATCATGCAAATATTGGGTTCAAGTGAGTATGATAATCGAACACAATCCAACCCCCACAAAAATGTTTGATAAATTGAAACTGATTGAACATTTGATTGCATTTGATTGGGCTTGATCAAGTTCTACTGGTTCAATTTGGTTGAATTGTGTTAAATTTGAGGCTGGATGTTGATTGGAAAACAACAGTTGACTTTCACGGTTAGATTGCATTTGCCTGGAAATAGGGGTATGTTGGGGAGTGTGCGAATGAGCAGCAAGCAGGCTGCTAAAAGCAATGGAAAAGTCACATGGGGAATGAGAGGAGGCGAGTCTTCACAGTAATCTCACTGGTAACTGGACTATAATATTGTATGCATGCTTTCCCACAAAGTTGCCAGCTATGCAGACAATGCGGGACTCCGTAGGATGATAAAAACAAGTCACAAAATGGAGTGGCACGATTTTATACTCGGTTTATTCTTGGTAGCTATTACTACTCAGACAGACTGTTCAAATATCCGGTGGTATTTTGGGTGGATTTTGCCGAGATTTTCCCTTAATTGTGTTCGATTAAGTGTCATTGGGTTCGAATAGTTCGGAAATCGAACGCAATCGAGCTCTCTCTCTCTCAAAAATTGGAACTCATCAAACGAACAGTTCGATCAGTAACGTCAGGTTTTATCTGCTGGTATTAATCCTTGTCGCCTCGATCAGGTATGGTTGGAAATTTAATAAAGAATTTGCCGACACAATATTTACTGATTGGCATGAAAATCACATTGACAAGCTGGAAGGTTATATAGCGAACATCATACAGTTGAGCTTATAAAATTTCAGTTAACGTACCAATTTCTCCTGCATCTAGATTGGCATTTTGATTCGTGGCGGTGGCGCAACGCTTTCGTCTTCTTGAGGGTGAATAGGTACCCTTGCAGTTTCTTCGTCCAGTGACAGGATCATTACTGAACTCCAGGTACCTGGCTTTTCTTTTCTTTGACAATAAGGCCTTACTTTGCATGATGAGACTGCTCATTGCAGGAAGCTTCTCTTTCCGTCGCCTTTGATGTCGCTGAGTCGAGTGACACTGCTCCCTGTCGAATTCTAAAAAGTCGATTGATTGTGAGAAAAGTGATTACAGAATTTGATATAAACTTTTAATGATACATGGCTAAATGGCATACAAAAAATCGAAAGGATAAAACATAAAGAATAAAAGGAATCATTGCAAAATGATACAGATTCTTACCGTGTTCGTCCTCCATCTTGAATCAAATCAGCATTGGAACCTAGTCTTCACTCTGTTATCTTTCCAGTGTCATGAAATAGTGATTATCATAAATTGACGCCTAATTTATATTTTACGATAATCGTAATTCCAGCCTCGAGGACATGTTGAGAAGACAAGATGGCGGCACAGGAAGATTGGCGGTCGGCAGGGTTTCGTCACAAAGTTATCTCCAGAATGTAAGTTTTCACTATTAACCGAAGACTAATCACAAATTTTCCTTAATTCGTTGTTCAAACTTGGGATTGGAGGGCATCTTTCCTTAACAGATGTGTCCCACGTACAGTTTAGTTACAAACGTGGAAATATGTCGGCAAAATTATGACGATTGATTTCCGGACGCTTGACGCTTTTTAGTGAGGAAGCGGTGAAACGATCAGGTAACCCGACGGTCATGATGAAAAACCCGAGTGACATGGAGAACCAAGTGTATTCCAAGGCCAAAACAAGGGTAAGAGTTTGATTATCTAGATCTTTGCGCCATCGAGGATTTACAACTGTATGAGCCAAAAGTGCTTACTGTGGCAAATTTTACAATACAGCAAACAGAACAGAGAATTAACTCTGATTCTAGTTGTTAGTTGTTATATTGTTACGCGATTCAACATATTTTGTATGTGGAATTCCACATATACATTGTAGAGCATAACCGTGATCGTTCAAATATATAATTATTCTACTTTCCTCACGCTGGACTTCTCGGTCCAGATCTTTGTAGATACTGTATGTACTGTAGCTGAATTGTTTAGGGTAATGCACGTGCAAACGTTTCTCATTTTGCGAAGAGTACAACAAATTATGGCAAGATTTCCGCACCGGTCCCTACTTCATTATGCACGCACGAGATGAATTGTTCACATGTAAACATTTTTTGTTATTGCAGAATGATACAATATCGCTACAGCATGCAGAATAAAGTAGGGACCTGTGCGGAAATCATTCCCAAATTAGCTGCAGTGGACTATGAGGTGATACAGAAATCTATCGTCTTCTCTGGCAAAATTAATATTAAAGCTTTGTAGATGATCTTGTCCATATTCATGCAGCGAACATGTTCCAAATGTCGCGGAACTGGCACTGTATTCCTTGTTGGTTTATCTTGACTGGCTTTGCACAAATGCCACATGGGTATTTATACTGAGGACCAAGGTTTTACTGTATGTCCCCGCACATAAATAAAATCAAAACGAGTGACTTCATCACAGTCTTAGTTCTCCCGGAGTTATGTTGAAACACGTTGCTTTTGAGATCTCTTGCTCGAGCCAAACCTGCATGTATTGGTTGTTTCGATGCAAGTGTTATATTAAAATCACTCCCCATCAATGAGTTGAGTTATTTAGAGCCTTCCAAGCGAGTACAGGTCATGCTAATAATTTGTTTATAATAGAAGCCGAGAAAATTTCGGTAACGCACAAGAAACCTTTATTTCTAGAGTTAAAACACAGGCGTCTTCATTCATAACAATCTTTTTACATCAATGGAAAAAAAATGATTGACAGTTTTTTGTGAAACCAGTACAAACCATTGAAGGCAAACAACTTGAAACAGTTCAGTGAAAGTAATTTTTGAGTCATGACAGGCAGTGACAGTCAACAGAGAGTTAAATTAGAACTAAGAAAGCAAATTTATTAGATACAGTAGTAGGAAAAGGCTGATTCTGGCTCAATGAATTTTTTTTGCCTCAAATATTTTTTTAGTCTTGTAAAATTTTTGGGTCAAAGATTTTTTCGGTCTTGTAAAATTTTTGGGTCAAAGATTTTTTCCCGATTTCTGTTTTTCGTTTGGGCGTGGTCATTAATTTTTTGGCTCAAAATGGTTTTATGCAAATTAGGGTGTGGTCAAATTTTATTTTAGTGGTGGGTGGTATCAAAAATTGGAAGTTGGGTTTGGGTGGGGTAGGGGTTGGTATATATTGGAGCAAAGAGAGAAATAAAGATGACTGGTATTAATAAATTTAATGTTTCTGAGTTTATTTATTACAATAAGAATCGTTTACACATTTATGATTTTATAGAGGAAATCAAGTCAGATTTACTAAAAATTCTTTTAAGATTACGTGGTTATATTGAGAATATTCGTTTTGAGTTTAAGATTAATGGTATGGCAAGAAGTCTATACTTTATATATGAAAAGGACTTTGAGAATGGAAAGTTGTCTACTGATGAGATTGTTAATAAGGTATGTGAGCTTGCTGATGAGGAGCATAATCTGTATTTATATCTATATTTAGAACATGATTGCCCTGTTGAGAAATTTTATTCTCCTAATGATTTAGGAATTGATTACTTGGAAGTTATATGTAAAAACATTCACGATGAGCTATTGTATGAATCTAATAGGAGAATACATAAGAGGTATTTCTACAATTATTTGTGGGAAGAGTTAATGTCTATGGCATGGCATCCAACTAGGATACTGGAATGGTGCCTTGACGTAGAGGAGATTAAGTATTTGAAAGAGCGCTGGGGGATAGATTGGTAATAGTAAAATATATACATTTGTAACGTGAATCGCGTTACAAAAGTAAAAATGGAATAAGCTTTTGAGTGGGTTAGTGATTGCTTTAAGGATTAGCCAATGTTATACCAATTGTATTATGGATAACTTACCAGTGAAAGAGCTGAGAGCAATCGCTAAAAAAGCTGGAGTACAGGGTTATGGTAGATTCAGAAAGGCTGAATTACTCGAGGTGTTAGCTGATGTTCAGCCTGAGAACTTAACAGTGAGGGTACTAAGAATCATGGCTAAGAAACTTGGTACAAAAGGCTATGCCAAGATGCGTAAAACAGAACTTATAAATGTTCTTGGATCTACACAAGCATCTGAGACTAATATTCCAATTTCTAGGCCAGTTAGACCTACAACAGCAAAACCATCTCATGCTTCAAACAGGAAAGCCATTGATTTGGCAAGGAATTACATTAAGGAGTTTACGGATTGGATATTATCTTACATCCCAGACTCAACTAAGAGGGCTGTGAGCAAAAGACTAAGAGATCTTAAGAGGAAGGTAGCTAGTATCGCTGAGGAGCCACCTGATTACTTTTTCCCTGAAAGACATCAAACGGCTCTGAAAGGGTTTTTGAAGACATATATAATAAAGGGTAGAAGTGGTTATGACCCTGCTTCATTCCTGAAGAAGGCTAGATCACAGTTCTATGTACTAATGCGTAAACAGAGGAAGCCACTCAAATCAAAGTGTATATTCACATGTGCATTTACAAGGAGGGATAATCAGAATAATAGTGTCGTTGAGAGGAGTGAAGGATACTTTCATTCACACATGGAGACAGTAACAGCTTCAACAAACACATTTAATATGTTTGATAGAATTTCAGCTAGATTGATTGAATTGGTACAAAAATATGAGAATGAGCGCTCAGGATGGGTATTTGACCATGTTGTAGACTTTCGTATCCACATAAACCCATTTCAACCGTTTTCTGGAAGTTCATATATACCATTACCATCCAAATTGGCTGCTAAGAAGGCAATCATAAATGTTAAGAACGAGGAAGATCAAGAGTGCTTCAAATGGGCAATAACATCTGCTGTGTTCCCAAGGGAGAAGAATGCTGAGAGATTGAATAAGGAGATGAGAGGAAACTCGGAGAAAGTAGACTGGTCAGGAATAGAGTTTCCAGTTTCAGCACTTGGTACAACCCAGATAGATAAATTCGAGAGGCAGAATCCCTATGGGATAAATATTCTTGGTTATGAGAATGAGGAGCCAACTTTAATCAGGCGTAGTAATAAGTCAGGGGTACCAAAGATAAACCTGCTCTTAATATCAAATGATGAGACAAATCACTACTGCTGGATCAAGAACATGTCAAGATTGATAGAGTATAATCAGAAAGGGCATGCTCGTTTCTATTGTGATAATTGCCTCAACTCATTTAATTCAGAAAAGTCGCTGGATACACACATGGAGTATTGCTTGAACAACGAAGCAGTGAAAGTAGAGATGCCAATGGACGAGGATGGAAACCCAAAGTACATAACTTTCAAAAACCGTAACAGAAAGATGCAAGTCCCATTCGTGGTTTATGCGGATTTCGAGTGCTTTACTGAGAAGATGGATACTTGTTCACCGGACGATAAGGAGAGTTTCACCAACCAATACCAGAAACATAAGCCATCAGGGTTCTGTTATCTTATTAAATGTTTTGATGATGAGGTATTTGAACCCAAGCTCGTGATGCGTACAGCCAACTCATCAGAGGATGATATACCCCAAATGTTCCAGGAAAGCTTAGAGGAGGACATTAAGGAGATTTATAAACAATTCAAGTATGAGAAGAGTATTATAATGAAGATGAGTGATCACAGTAAACATAGTAATGCGACTCATTGTCATATTTGTGAGGGTGAATTAGGGGATGACAAGGTGATTGATCACTGCCATATTACAGGTAGGTATAGAGGAGCAGCTCATAGTAAATGCAATCTGGAATTAAAGGTCCCAAAGTTCTTCCCAGTCATATTCCACAACTTGTCTGGATATGACAGTCATTTGTTCATCAAGAAGCTTGGAGTATCAGAGGGTAAGATAAACTGCATTCCACTCAACGATGAGAAATACATCTCATTCACAAAGGAGTTTGTGGTGGATACCTTCGAGAAGGATGGGAAGGAGGTGCAGATTAAACGCTCCATTAGATTCATAGACAGTTTTAGATTCATGTCAAGTGGGTTAGCAAGCTTAGTGAGTAATTTACCAGAGTCCTCCCTAACAAATCTATCGGCTCTACATGGAGAAGAGATGGCCTTAGCTCGTAAGATTAACTATGAGAAGAGGATACTTCAAAGTATATTGGAGGATACCACTGACTTTGACGTAAAAACAATGAGAATGGTTATACAAGAGTTCTATCAACGCCTGAATCGCCGTGCTGTTATTAGTAGGAGAGAGATAAGGGCTTTTGTGGATGGAATTTTACCCTATTACAGGGATGGAGAACGGCCCCCAGAGGAAGAGGAGGATGGAACGATCGGGTCTGATGTAAAAGACAAGTGTCTAAAACTATTGGCTAGAAAGGGGGTGTTTCCGTACGATTGGTTCGATGGTTTTGATAAACTACAAGTAACTAGATTACCACCAAAGGAGGAATTCTACTCGAAGCTTTATGATGTTGATATATCTGAGGAGGATTACCAACATGCTGAAAACGTGTGGGGAACCTTTGGGATGGAAACCTTTAGGGATTACCATGACCTATACCTAAAAACAGATGTACTCTTATTAGCTGATGTCTTTGAGAACTTCAGAGGCGTCTGTATGAGCAATTACAAGCTGGATCCTGCATGGTACTACACTGCACCTGGATTGGCCTGGGATGCTACATTGAAAATAACTAAGGTGGAATTGGAACTATTGAGAGATCCAGATATGCTTATTATGATTGAGAATGGAATACGAGGTGGGATATCAACGATTTCCACTAGGTATGGTAAAGCTAACAACCAATATATGAAGGAGTATGATTCAGCCTTGTCTACAAAGTACATCACATATTTGGATGCGAATGGACTGTATGGCCACGCAATGACCAAGGCTTTACCAACTCATGGGTTTGAGTGGATGGATGACCAATCATTATCAAACTGGAGGGATCATCCATGCATATTGGAAGTGGATTTGGAATATCCACACCAGCTACATGATTTACATAATGATTATCCTTTAGCCCCGGAGAGGGTGGATGTGGAAGGGGTAGACAAGTTAATTCCAAATTTGATGAATAAAACAAAGTACATAATACACCATGAAGCACTGAAACAGTACCTGTCTCTAGGATTAAAATTAACCAAAGTACACAGAGGTATCACATTCGAAGAATCAGATTGGTTAAAGCCCTACGTTGATTTGAACACCAGTTTGAGGGCTAAAGCAGAGAATGACTTTGAGAAGGATTTCTTCAAACTGATGAACAACTCAGTATTCGGTAAGACCATGGAGAATATCAGGAAGAGAGTGGATATTCAGTTGGTAACCAATGATAAGCAAGCACGCAAGTTGATTGTGAAGCCAAACTTCCACCATAGGAATATATTTTGTGAGAAATTGACCGTGTTCCATATGAAGAAAACCAAACTTGTATTTGATAAACCCATTTACTTAGGCTTAACAATTCTAGACATAAGCAAGATTACCATGTATGATTTTCATTACAACTACATAAAGCCTAAGTATGGGGAGAAAGCCAAGTTGCTGTTCACAGATACAGATTCCCTTGCCTATGAGATAGAGACTGAGGACTTTTACAAGGATATAAGCCCAGATGTTAGGGAAAAGTTTGATACCAGCAACTATCCAAAGGACCACTCATCTGGAATTGAAACGGGAGTGAACAAGAAAGTTGGAGGTATGTTCAAGGATGAAGCTGGCAGTGAACAGATTACGGAATTTGTAGGTCTAAGGGCTAAGCTTTATGCCTTCAAAACGGATAAGCAGAAAGAAGTGAAGAAGTGTAAGGGTTTGAATAAGGCAGTTGTGAGTAAGAGTATAAGTTTTGAGGACTACAAGACTTGCCTTTTCAGTGGCCAATCTCAGAGAAGGAAGATGGACACCATAAGGAGCCATAAGCATGATATCTACACTGAAACAGTTAATAAGGTTGCATTATCACACGAGGACGATAAACGTGTGATAATGGAGGATGGAGTAAATACATATGCACATGGTCATTTCAGAACGCTATCAGGTGGTAATTCAGTATCCTGAGGCACAAATTAAAGTTCCTCTCTAACAAATCCTCGTTTTGGCCCTCGATCTAAATAGTACAATACTGGTTGACCAGGTTCAATTATAGTTCGAGCTAAATCATAGACCTCAAGGCTCCATATGGGATCAGTAGCCCTTCGTTTGTCTCCACCTTCATCTTCACCAGGGGCATACAGATACCTGACTTCAACGTCTGGAGGTAATCTCTTCTCATCCAATCCCACAGGCCGTTTATAATCTGGAGTTTTAGTATTAATTGACTCCATTTTCAAACCTTCCTCAGGATCTTTACCAGTGATACGTGTTGGCTCGCTATTCAGAGTTTTCATGATGGTGGGCAATCTTTTCACCCAAACTGTGGATCGGTTACCACTAACCATCTCTTGAGCGTATTGATGGCTGAATAATTTCTCACCAAGAGTCCTATTGGCTCTCTCAACAAAAGCCTGAGCTCGATGATTCCCAGCTTCACTACGCTGGATTGTAACTTGATGCTTATTCATCAAACTTGTCACATTACCCTTGAATTCTGTGCCAGGGTCAACCATTAATGTCTGTGGCCATTTCAACTTACGAGCATAAATCCTCTCAAAGGCATTGGAAACTTCACCACTGTCCTTTGAAGTCAATGCTTCAGCATCCTTATACCTTGAAGCAATATCAATCACTACTAGCGCATAGCGGTATGTTTTTCCTTTCACTGTATCGTGAGGAAGAAACAACAAGTCCGCCTGATGGAATTTATTTGGCTTATCCACACTCCAATGAGGCCTTGGTATATATTTGGGGGCGGGGAGATATATTTGCCATAAGGCCTGCTTCTCCAACCACTCTTTGGAAATCTTTTCACTGACTTTGGCTGCTTTGGCTAATTTGGGTTTGGCTGAGTATCCTTTCCAATATCCATCAGTGGAGTAGTATAACTGACTTAAAACATCTGAATCACTCATTTATAAACAAGAATACGAGCATTTAAAATGACTGAAATATCAGAAATTATTGATCCAACTCGTGTTCCAAGGATTCGTAAAGGTTTGAAGGCAGGGGCGTCATTAAATCGTATCACGTTAAATCCATCATCAGCAAATCCTGGTGAGACATTATTCATTGACATACCACAACTGGAGAATAATATGGTGATTGTGCCTGGTAGCGTTTACATCACTTTCGATATTAGTGTAACAGGTCATAAGAACAACACCCTTGTTAATAACTTGGGAAGGAACCTAGTTTCACGACAAAGGGTTCTATTTGGTGGTGAAATTATAGAGGACATTAATAGGTTTGATTTATTCAAGACTTATCACGATTTGTTTTTGGATGATGCAGATCGTAATAACAGATTGAGACAGGGAATATCATCTGAAAATGTAAGGAAAATTAGAACCAATGCCGGGGACAAAGCATCAATTGTAAAGGACAATCTTCTAGCTGGTATACATAAAACTAGGTACGCGATACCATTGGATCATGCAATACTGAAAGATCATGGACTCTTCTATCCAAAAGCCTTATCACATCCACTAACATTTGATATAACTCTAGCTCCAGTTTCTGATGTAGTGGTTTACTCAAACATTGAAACACCACCTGATTACAAATTAACAAACATGGAACTGGAGTATCAGTGCATATCAAGTGGTCAATTGGCCAGTAAAGCTATTACATCATATCAAGATGGAAGGGGGTTCGCGTATGAGAAAATACTTCTTCACAAAAAGTTTCCAATCTCTGAGGCTAATGATGATGTGATTAACCAGCATATTAACGTGCCCAGGAGATCCATGACTGGGATATTATGTATTTTCACGGCTCCTTATACAGCGGGTGCTAGGGACTCTGAGATGTTTGCAAATCCAAAGATCACATCGGTTAATATTAATATAGATGGAGTGCCTAACAGACTTTATTTGAAAGGTATGATACCCACTGATTTATGGCAGTCCATAATTAAACGAGTTGGTGTGAGTGATTCCATCAAAGAGGCTGATTTCTATACGAATAAGTTTGCTTTGTGGATTGACATGAGGACTTATCCAGATAATAATATTCATGGAAATGGTTTGGAGATCACTACTACTCGTGATGGTGTAAATCTGGAGATTAGAAGGGAGAAGACCGGAGGTGGGGTTCTTACCTGCTACATGTTCGTTGTTGCTGATGCAGTTATGGGCTTTATGAATCGTAATCTAAAAGAGATAGTATATTAGGCCATCATATGTTTTCTTCTCACATTCTCCTGAGAAGAAACATTAATCTAAAGGAGTTAGTGTTTATTGAGTAAAGATGAACGAACTCAAAGATATGATCCCCTTCAATTGCATCATAACTGGTCCCACGAATTGTGGAAAGACTCAATACCTGGTGGAACAGCTTCGAGGGCATTATAGGGGAGTATTTGATTATATTGTATTGGTTTGCCCAACATATGCACATAACAAGACTTATAGAGACTTTGCAAAGGGGGATAAACGATTCTTTGTGTTATCACCAGACTCGAGTGATCAGGATGAAATAAATGAATTGTTAACTCTTTGCTCCTCATTCTTCTCAGGTGAGAATGCACTCATAATATTGGATGATTGCGCCGTTTCCAAAGACCTGAAGAAGCGTTCAAACAAATTCATCGATTTAGCTTTCTCTGGCAGGCATATAGGAATATCAGTGTGGGTTCTCACTCAGCAACTCACATCGATATCCAAACCATTTCGAGAAAATGTAGCCTGTGTGGTTTCATTTCATAATCCATCACAAATAGCAATGAAGATGCTTTTCGAGGAATATGGTGGGGACTTGGATGTTGAAACTTGTAAAAAGTATAAGAAGCATCTCAAGAAGGAAAAGTACGCAAGACTGTGTTTCTCCCTTAGACACCCATTCAAAAATTATTTAGAGATACCAGCGATTACAGCATAAACATGGCAACTCTTGAAGATATCTTGAACAATGAAACCTCTGTAGGCAATGACCAACCAATCACCACTGATGATGATTTGGAATTGAAAAGATAATCACTTTCAATATTAGCATGTTTAGGATCCACTAAGGAGTACACTGGAGTTGACATGGATTTGAAAGATACACATAAATTATCAGGTAAAGATGTTGAAAAATACTACAAAAGGTATCAAGTTGTGTCTGGTAAGAAGATAGCTGATGGATTAGTGGATCCCTCTTTACAACTAATAGCCTACTTGGTTGCTAAGTTTGTTAATATAGATGATATACAAGCTCTAGTAAATGACTGGAAGAATGATCAGTTAATTAGAAAAGAGATATCAGAATTGTCTGGACTACTAGTACTAAGGGGTGGTAGACTTACTGCATTACTAACAGGAGTTATTCACATTGTTAAGCATTTCAAAATCAGAGAACCTAATTCTGAACCAATTACTACAGAAAATGTTGGACTTGATACTATTCATTGAGTTTGGTAAAAATTGAAAATTGAGTAAGATCTCACATGTAATCGGTATACACTCTCAGAACACAAAATGGCGAAATCTAATTCAGCAATGACAAATCGTTTTGTACCAATTGAAGAGGCCGATTTTAATTGGGACTCTCTTATTATAGAAAATCCTGTGAAGAGAGGGACTAAATCTTACTCAAATGTTTTTGTAGTTGAAAATGGGACTAAAAAGAGTCTTTCCTTTCAGCTGGCAGATCAAAATATATTAGGACTGTTTTATAATCATAAATATAACCAAGAAAAGACGGTTGAAAACATTGATGGTATCCAAGTGACTTATCCAATGACATCATTTTACACTATGGATGAACCAACTAAGTATGAAGAAGAAACTATGAATAGGATTAATTCGATTATGTCTAAAGTAGGGAATGTTATGAAAGAATTCTATAGTAATAAAGATACTAAGAAAAATATGCCTGACATAAGCGAAAGTAAAATTAAATTAGGTTTATTGAAAACAGAGCCAGTAGATTTGATAAAGCCACCATACTCATCTCCAAAACCAAAAAAATCTAGTAATGGAAAAACGTATACAAGGCCACTATCAATGTATATTAAATTTAAGACTAGTGGATCAGGTTCAAATTTGAAATCACACACATCATTTATAGGCCGTAAAAGAAATGATACCTATCATGACTACATATATGAAGGAGATAATAATAAGAAGTCATGCGCACAAATTTCATTAAGATTAGATAGTATATGCTTTGGACCACAGGGTGCAACTGATTTCATTGCTGATTTGAAATTTATAGTCAAATCAATTAGATTAACCAAACCTATTATTGAAACACCACCACCAAAACTACCATTAGAAGATGAGGAAAGCGATTTCAAAGATATTGCTTTTGAAGATGATTCAGAAGATGAGGTAGAAGTAGTAGTATTTGAAGAAGATACTGTTGAAAATATGTTGACTTAAATAAATAGATGGAAATGTTTGGTCTCCTAGTATACCACTTACTAGGAGACTTAAAGGTTAGAATAGATTAACTCATATCATGTCTGAAGAAAACACTGTTGAGCAAATTACTAAAGAGCCTGAAGTTAAAACAAAAGTCAAAGATCCAAAAAGAGTAAAGGCTGGTAAGGCGATACAAGCCAAAAGAAATGAGGCTATGGCTTTTTATAAGCGAGCGCAAGAGAAAGAGGAAGAGGTCAAATCAAACAAAAAAGATGAAAGTAGTGTTAATGAATGGCTACCCAGTCTGTCATTCCAAAATGTGTTAACACTTGGATCCATTGGACTCGCTGTCTATGAATGGCTACCCAGTCTGTCATTCCAAAATGTGCTAACACTTGGATCCATTGGACTCGCTGTCTATGCTTTATTCACAAATTATAGGAATAGAATACCTGACTTGCATGTACCAGTTATGAATTTCAATCCCCCTCCAACCAAAATCATGGATAATAGTGTAAGTCAGCCACCCAAAGAAGAAAATAATTTAAAAGATTAGTGGATGTAATTCAAAATGTCTGACAATAAGCTCGTAAAGACAGTTACTGATTCTGCAGTGCTAATTGGGCTGGCTGCCGCTGTGGGTTATGTTGGAAAAAAGGCTCTAAGAGAATCATTTATTGGAGATCCATCATCAAGTATAATGAATTATGGTAAATGGGTGGTTGTGTTGAGTGCAAGCATGTACCTCAAAACCTATTTAGAGGATCAGAAGATATTACCACAAAGTTGATGAGAATGGAAGAATTTGATAAAGCTCATAATAAGTTTAGAATGGCTTTACTTGATCATATCAGAGACTACTTTTTGTATGTTCGCTCAGTTATACAAATTTACTCTTACAACGAGTCAACTGGTTCTTATGAAAAAGCTAAAATGCCTTCAATGGATAAAATGGTTGAAATTTATTATGAAATTTATCCAAATAGTTTCTCTGAACATGAGCCTAAATTTAAGGATTTTATACATATTATACATAAAAAGGAACCACCAAATAGATCAATAATGGTACCCATAATCACCCTTGCCAGCCTTGCAAGTTTAGCATTTTACACAATATCAAAATTGTTTAAGAGAAAAGAGAAGTAATGTGTAAATGGCGAGTATAGCAATCATGCTTGGAGGAGCAGTCCTCAATGCAACAGCCTTCATTGGTGGAAATTATATAGCAAAAGCCCTTAGCGGTTCATCTTCAGCTGATCTCCAACTCGAAAGGGAGAGGCATGACAAAGCAATGGAAAAGTACCAGAAAGATTATGCTACGTACCAAGAGAAGCGCTTGGCATATATTGACTTTATGAATAGGAGGAAGGGTGATGAGAACTAGGCCTCTGAGAATATATCAAAGACTGATGAAGCTCTCAAATTGTATAATGAAATGGGTAATCCACCCAAGTTATCCGACTATTATAGACCTAATTCAGATCAAAAAATGGGAGAAATGGCTATGTTTCTGGTGGGATGTTAGCCTTAGGATACATTACGAGCAAGTGGCTATAATGGCTGAATATGTAACAGATAATACAATGACTCCAAGTGAATATATTCGTATGTTAGGTTCAAGAGCTGCACAACTCAGACTTGGTAAGAAACCTGTTATAGAATGGAAAGGAGCCTTTGATCCCATAGCCATTGCTAAGAGTGAAATCAAACAGCGTGTTTTGCCAATGGCCATAGTGAGAAAGATCCCAGACTGCACTTTAGAGACTGGTTTCCGTGATGAGATCCGGAACATTAAAGATATGAATATCCGAGACTTTTGAAATCAATTTAGAAGTTCCCATATTTAGCATCAAATATGGCAACTGCTGATCCTGATTTAGACCCAACTAAACTAAATGAACCTGGGGCTGCTGGTGGTGATGATGGGGATGAAACGCTTTATCTTAGCCCAATCACAAAGACATCAAGCACTTATGAAGATCCTGATGATTATGAAGAAGAGACATCATTTGGTGGTGGTGATGAAACCAGGCCCTTAATAGAGAGGGAGAGTGACCAAGATAAAGCTTGGGATAGAATCAAAAGCGCATTCCCAAAATTTAATATTGCAAAGGCTAAATTCATAGCTACCATGGATGAATGGGGGAGGGTAATTGTACGATTGAGAAGGTCTAATGCCAAACCATATGTATTCTTCAAATCTGATGGTGATGTAAATGATGAATTTATGAACCTGAAGGGTATAAAAGACAATCTTGGCCCAACCTCAGCCGAAGCTGTGGAAGCTAATGATGGTGAAATAGCTAAGAAAAAGGGATTACTCACCAAAATGAAGGACAAACTAAAATTCCACAGAGACAAGCCACTTAAAACTCCAGAGGAAAGTAGCCAAATGGAAACTCTAGAGAGAGAAATTGCTGAGCAAGAACAAGAGATAGCCAACTTGGAGGAGGAGAATGAGCAAATCCAGGAACGAATGTCATTGCGAGACCGGGTGAAGGCCATCTTCAAGAAATATGGATTCACAGTCTTTGCCGTTATGAGTGCAGTTGGAGTTGTAATTGGTGTTATAGTCTCCAACCTCTCCAAAGGGCTCTCGAAATTGGGTAAAGGTGTTGGTGATGGACTAAAGACAATTGGTAAGAAACTAGGCGAGTTATTACCTGGTATGTTGGGCGCTATTGTAAGCTTCTTATTCAAGACTGCTGGTGAAGTAATTTCATTCCTTGGTAAGAACGCTTGGCTGTTAATAGTGGCAGTTGTACTTTACTTTGTAGAGGAATTAAAGAAGAAACACAAGTGAATATAAATGAAGAGCTATTGCGTCAAAGAGAGAAAACAAACTGAATGCGTGCCTGGAAGCGAAACCTTCACCAAAACATCCAAGGGTAGGCCAATAATGAAGTGCAAATGTGCCAGCTGTGGAATCACTAAGACTCAATTCCTCTCGGAGGCTAAATATAGAAATTTAAAGGAGACTGAGTAATAATCCAAAATGTTGAGCGTTACCATGTACGAGTCTGAAACTAGGGTGTACTTGGATCCTCCTCTGGAAAAGGTTCGTGAAATACAACTCCTGGATTGTATGATACCTAAAAGATTGGTGAATTTCAAAAACCGACAGGAATTAGTCAGGGATAATCAACAACAGCCCTTCATAATAATCAGGCCAGGAACATATTCATTGCGAAGTATCCATGAAATATTTATAGATGATACGGAGAATGCAAAGATCTCAATTATTGAGACTGATAATGCTGATTATATGTACTCAAATAAGAACTATAAGGTTATACTTTCCAGAGGGCTACAAGTTGGACTGGGGTTGCCTGAAGTCATAAAACCTGGCAAATTATACCCAATAAATCTCCTGATAAAGGAGCCCCTGAGACTTACTTGCAGTCTAGTTGATAACTTGTCATCCTATACGAATAAAGTTCAATCAGTAAGCCCTGTGAATATTACCCCCTCATACCTCCTTGCTAACATACCCTCACAGGATTACCCAGTCATACCGGCACAGAAATCAAATAGTCCCATAAATCACTTTGATTTAAGAATACTCGATAGTGAGTGGAAAAAGTTGGATATGAAGGGTTCTCCCATCACTGTCAGCTTAAGTTTCAAATAACATTTTAAAAGGAAGTTATAATCGTAACAAATATGGATGAGTATAACAGAATCTATCCTGAGTTGCCTCCAACGGCTCCACCTCCAACCCCCACTGATGGGCCCTCATTCAGACTTCAACAGTGTACTGACATTTTGAAAACGCTTAAGTCTGAATTGAATCATTATGAGACTGTACTCAAAAAGTATAACCGGTCCAAAGGCGCGCTTATAAATGCAAGCTCAACCTGTGGTATACTATCTTGTATTTTAGCGGCTGGTGGATGGGGCACCTCTTTGAGTGGAGTTGGAATTGTGGCAGCTATACCCTTAGGGGTGACTAGTGGAATACTAGTTTGTACTTCCATAGCGTGTGAACAAATCTCCAAGAGTCTTGACAAGAAAGCTACAAAGCACCAAAGTACCATTACACTGGCTAAATCAAAAATAAACACCATTGAAGACTTGGTTTCAAAAGCGCTTAACGATAATAAGATCTCTGACGAAGAGTTCTCCTTGATAATTGAAGAACTCAAGAAGTTTGAAAAGCTTAAGGCTGAAATACGACTCAAAGCTCAAAAAAATCTGACTGGAGAAGACCTTATGGTATTGAGACAGAGGGTACGAAAAGAGATACTCAAAGAACTCAAAGGAGGGCCATAACCATAACTTATGAAAAGGTATCTTATTGAGTTAAACACTATAACCCTTCTACCCAAACACTGGATAGAAGATGGGCTTACTAGATGATTTCCAAAGTAAATATCCAAATGCTGACTTGAGCCAGTTCAAATTTATTTATGATAGTTATGGTGGGTATATTACATGGGCGCGTAATGGATTAACAGTCATGTCTTATGATGACCCTACTGGCAAGACATGGACTGATAGTCTCAAACCAAATTTGAAAATACTACTTTGGACTGATTTAGGTTTCGATGGTAAAACATTTAGCTCATTCCCAGATAGTCTAACCATAACAAATCATCATTACCCAATACCAGCCGTTGACTTTGATGACTTTACCAGTAACACCACATCCATGCTAACCTCATTGGACATTTACGTTTCAAACACCAAGAAGTTCACTGCTAAGATGCGTAACGTGTTTTAATCCCAAGTTGTAACCTTCAAGTTTGGAAAGCAAGTGGTTGAACGCACCTGACATGAATTATTGGCCTCAACAGCTTAATTTTGCAGTGTGGTGTGCAACCTCTGGATGTGGTATCAGTCCCTTTGAGAGCTTGAACTATCCCAAAGTGGTGGCTGGATTCATAAAGTTTCACATCTACTTCACCATAAGACGAATACTATACGAATTAAGTGTGCCATTGCCTGATGAACAGCCATTTGTCATAAACAACAACCCTTACAGTAAGGTTGCTTACCAAAGATTGTGCGCTGAATTCGGGATAGCTAATAATTCTGATTTCAGATGGAAAGGTGGACGAAACCATGGTGTTGGTGACATCTTCATTGACTATGGAGCTGGCTACCATGGAAGAGGTGGAGGATTTCAAAATGTTCATGTGATTCGAAACTATGATGAAGATGCAAACCAATGGCCTGGCGAGGGTGGTAAATTCTCAGATGATGGTGGTAAGAAAGAAAAAGGCAATCTCATCTTATTCATTCGGAATGATGACTTTGCTGATTATAAATATGCGTGGTTCATTCCAACTAGTGGTTATGGGCTCACTAAAGCTGGACTTGGTAGATTGAATCGATCTGCTGAGGCTTTCGTTTACTGTGTGCTGGGTTCTCAAGTTAACACCAGAAATTCAATTGTAGGTACTGGTGGTGGAGCGATTGAAACCAACAAGAATTCTTGGCTTTATTTGAAAGTAGTGTGATAGAGAATGACATCTCAAGCTCAGTTCAAAGATATCAACTGGCCACTCAAGAAGCTAAATTAAGACTGGATTTGGCCATTGCACCTGGAATATGGTTAATGCCAAGTAATATGATTATAAACACAGAGAGTGTGGTTGGATACAATAACAACCTTATGAAGGCTACTGATGAGATGAAATTTGGTGTTAACACAAACGTGAACCTGGAGACTAAAACTGTGGGGATAAGCCATAACCTAGATTCTTCAAAAGTTAAGTTACCACATGTGGCTGTGAAATCCAGGCCAACACCAACACCTCCACCAAAGATGGATTCTCAACCTATAATCAAAGAATCCACACCAGAAAAAGCCACTACAAATCATGAGGATATTCTAATGGTATTAACAATTGCAGCTGCATCTATAGCTTGGATTATTTTCAGATGAAAATTGAAATAATCAATCCATGGATCATACCCATTCGTAAATCATGGTATCACTAGCCATCGTTGGTAGTAGAAACTTCTTTGACATCGACTTCTTGAAAGATCAAATAAGTAAGGCTCTTAACCCTTTCACTCCCAAGGGGTCTCCATTTGACGAGTAAAATCGTCTGGCGTTAGACAGAGTAAAATCTATAAAGTCACTCTTGGGAGTGAAAGGGTTAAGGGAGATAGTTTTTAACCCTTTCACTCCCAAGGGGTCTCCATTTGACAAGTAAAATCCTCTGGCGTTAGACAGAGTAAAATCTATAAAGTCACTCTTGGGAGTGAAAGGGTTAAGAAATGGAAGCTGAATCTCTCAGATATTGAATGTATCATATCTGGAGGTGCAAGAGGAGTTGACACTATGGCTGAAGAGTTTGCAATTGAAAATGGAATACCATTCAAGAAGTTTGAACCTCAATGGGATTATTATGGCAAAGCAGCTGGACCAATTCGTAATAGGGCTATTATGAAGTGTGTAACACATGTATTGGCCTTACCTTCATGTGTTTGCTCAATAGGTACTAAGTCAGCTATAAAGATGGCTAGAAAGTATAAGAGAGAGGTTATAGTAGTCTATGTGTAATTATTAACTGAACTTTTGTAACGTGAAGCGCGTTACAAATGTCTTATACTAATTATACATTTAGTATTAGTGGACCACACTCTTCACAATATTTTCTTATACATTGATGCTTACAAACATAATCACCAGTACATATATTGCAATAGTATTTTCTCTTACCATGCTCACAAATTCCAGAACCTTTACACTCTTTGCAATATTGTTTTACCTTACCATGCTCACAAATTCCAGAACCTTTACAATCTTTGCAACAGTATTTTACCTTACCATGCTCACAAATTCCAGAACCTTTACACTCTTTGCAATATTGTTTTACCTTACCATGCTCACAAATTCCAGAACCTTTACAATCTTTGCAACAGTATTTTACCTTACCATGCTCACAAATTCCAGAACCTTTACAATCTTTGCAACAGTATTTTACCTTACCATGCTCACCAATTCCAGAACCTTTACACTCTTTGCAATATTGTTTTACCTTACCATGCTCACAAATTCCAGAACCTTTACAATCTTTGCAACAGTATTTTCTCTTACCATGAATACACATAAAAAGTTATTTAATAATTACCATATATTACCTTTATAACACTCAGTCTCCTGTACTACCAAATCCACCCTTCCTTTCAGTATTACACAACTCTTCTTCTTCAACTATATAAGTATCTTCCATAAATGATTTTCTAAGTATTAACTGAGCTACACGAATACCAGGAGTTAATGGCTCAGTTCTAATAGAGGAATTTATTGGGCAAATAGCTATAACCAATTCACCTCTATAGTCAGGATCTATTATACCAACAGAATTTGCCAACATCCATCCCTTTTTATGTAATGAACTTCTAGCATGAATCTCAAAATAAAAACCTGAAGGTGGTTGAACTGCTAATCCTGTATGTAGATATTTAAATAATCCAACAAAATTTTGATCCACAAAAGTTAAATCTAACCCAATAGAATCTTTAGTAGCCCTTTTTGGTATTATTGCTCTAGAATCAAGTTTCTTGAATGATATACGATTATGACTATTCACTTTATAAATGTAATTTAGCTCATCAAGATCACTCATTCTCTCTTTGCTCCAATATATACCAACCCCTACCCCACCCAAACCCAACTTCCAATTTTTGATACCACCCACCACTAAAATAAAATTTGACCACACCCTAATTTGCATAAAACCATTTTGAGCCAAAAAATTAATGACCACGCCCAAACGAAAAACAGAAATCGGGAAAAAATCTTTGACCCAAAAATTTTACAAGACCGAAAAAATCTTTGACCCAAAAATTTTACAAGACTAAAAAAATATTTGAGGCAAAAAAAATTCATTGAGCCAGAATCGGCCTTTTCGTACTACTGATACTGTGACAGTCAACAGTTCAGCATGCATACATGTAACAACATAATTCACCTGTATCACTCTGCAGCCATTTTGGAGTCCATGGGGAATAAATGCTTTGTCTTTGCCTTGCCTTTGCCTGTCCAGCCTCACAATGAATGAGAGGTTAGACAGGCAACATCTTTTGTTTGGACACTGAGTGATATGGGTCTATCGGTCAATCTAACTTGTTTATTTAAGACCTTACTTAAAGATCTATACTTGTCAATACTTGTCAATACTTGTTTGTTGAATCGTTAAAACTAACCTGTCAATAAATATTGATTACCACGATCTTTAAAATGTCCGTTAACGTTACTGACTTCGAAGGCCATCCACTGGGACAGATCCCAAATGACTACAGCTCTCAGCCACAGTAAAAAATTTATTCTTGCTTTTATAGGCCGAGTACCTTGCATATGTTGCCCGCCTTTTGGTGTATATTCAGGATACCAGTAAGTGCATATTAATTATAATTCTCATTCAAGTGTTTGATCAATGATAAATTGATCCTGTAGGGAGAAAATCCATATCAAGCACTTCTTAGAAATATGATTCCTTTGTGCATGTGTTGTGGTTCAATTTTTTCCGTGGTTCAAATTTGGTTTTTCTTTGGTTTGGTTATGGTAATTTGATGATAATGAGTGTGAAACAAAGCAAAATAGAATTGAACCTCGACACATTTACTTACATGTGGATGTAGTCTTTAGATTTCACTCTCCAATATTAGTGAACATTGCTTTTATTGTGTGTAATAAATGAAGCAAAATTATTAAACATTGTAGCTGATGAGGATTTCATTGAGTTTGTGTGAGCTATGGCAATGTGAATGTTGTAGAATTTTAACTGATCTTTGCACAATACAAACAGGAGAAATACATTTTTTTGCTTACATGCCTTTTTTTGTGTTACATGTTACATGCATATTGAGCTGTATTTTGGGGAAGTAAACTTTTTTCATTGAAGTAATATTTTGGTAAATTCAGGTTTTAGAATTTGAAAATAAAGAATAGCTATTCATAAGATATGTCAAAAAAGTTTATGATGATTGTTCTTATGCCAAGTAGAAACCTAGATATTTGAAATAACACATAAGCTGCATGCTAAATGGAGAGTTGACTTTACTACGTATCATAACCATTATTTTACAAATGACTGTTTGGAGTTTATGAACTCATTTCTCTTGGCATTGCTTTGGAATTCCTTCAGTAATTATTATTGCTTACTATTTTTTTGTCAGGGCCTACAAATGCACAAGTTCCACAACAACCCCAAGTACCAAACATGGGTCAGCAGGCAGGTTTACGGGCTCCGTATCCTGCAGGACCTCAGCCTAACAAGCAGCCGACTGCTGGAGCTGTTCAGCAGATTCAACTAGGTCAGGTCCCACAGGCTGCTAAAGCCACCATCAGCATGGCACAGGCTCAGTTGTCACAGCAGCAACAGCAGATTTACCAGCAGTCTGGCATGACACAGAAACAGATTCTGCAGCAACACCTGGGATTGGTATCAATGAGTGGTCAGAACCAACCAGGGCATCATCAGATGGCCCAGCAGCCAGGCCTTGGTCCTCCAGGCCAGATTGCACCATCTATGGGTGTATCATCTGGTCAGTTGATTAATGCTTACATGTACACATACACTGTGGGTTGCAGTATTTAAAGGGCCTTGGCATGTAATTACTAAATAACACTTTAAGACTGTCCTTCAAGACATGATTCCTTCCGTTTGAGGCTTGTCCTTTTTGAAAGAACTAGGATGGCTCAGCAGTTAAAGCAATCTGTACCTCAAGATTAACAGTGTTCCAGAGTGGTTCCTGGAATTTGAATAACAATTGCCTTGAAAATGATGATTTGTTTTTGTTCATGCTCTGAGTGTTTTTCTTTAGGAGCACTCCATTTTTCCTTGCAGTTCAAATGTCAGTTATATTAATTTTCAAAACTATTCATTCCAGTGATTTAGGATCGTGGCTCCAAATTCCGACGCTTTCCTAGATGAACACTCAT
>OX453277.1:11738177-11743177 GCA_949710005.1 Ricordea florida
GCTATCCTCGTGTATCCATTAGTCTCAAATCAATTAACATAATCTGAGACAAAGAAAAACAAATATTGATCTGGTTTGAAAAATTTTAAACCCAAAAAAAAAAAAATTGAACCACAACATATTTGTACACTTTAAAACCTTAAAATTTAATGTGCATTTTTTTTTAGTTCTTCAATCTTCTCCTGAAGAAGACTAGCACTAAGCAGTCGAAAAGTCGCGACCACCACCCAAGTGACTCCGTCGTGAGACCATAGAACTAATTTATATTATCCTTGAAGTTACCATGATGAATAATAATCTTTTCCAGAAACATCAGTCTATATTGCTCTTTCACAGAAACTTGTGACAAAGATGTTTTCCCCGCACCCTCCTGCAGACTTGACCGTCGGTATCGCAGAGGTCATGGGTTCGAATCCCGTTCAGGCCTTTTTTTTTTCAGGCAATTTAATTTCACAGCTGCTTTAAGTTGTGTACATAACTTCGATTATCAATTAATGTCAGTATTATTAGTGAACGACAGAAACTGGACAATGTTTTACTTGGTGCACATCCTCAAGGACTCCTGATTTCATATGTGTTTGACTTCTCGTGACCTACTGAGGAGGGGGAAGTGGACATTCGGATGTTAGATCATGGAATCTGTCCCCAACATTTTGTTCAGGATCGTCAATTGATTCCAAGTATAGTAGATCCCGGGTATACACAAATGAAAGTGAAAGGGTGTGGTGTTGAAAGTTTTGCAAGGAGAACTTTCTAGAATTTATAAATTTAGTTTAACTTAGTCACGCACAGGAGGTCACGCAATATACTTTCTGTATATGAGTATGCAGGAGTTGGTGCCCTCAATTGGATATTCCAAGGTGCTCCTGAGTTGCGATGCCAGTGGTGACTGAAATATTTATTTGTGAATTTAAGGGACAGACCATTAGAAAAGTGATGGGGGGGGGGGGGGTGGGGAAGATTTTTTTTTTCGCTCACTGCTTGTGCAGGAATTTTTTTTTCAGGCGAACCCCTCTGCACGAATTTTTTTTACTACGTGTGAAAAAGTCACAATTGGACCTTCCTTCTGCATAATTTATTTTTTTTTACCTTGGTCTTTGCATGAATTTTTTTTCTTGGCATTTTCCCTTGCATGAATTTTGTTTTGGTTTTTTCTCCATTCCCCCCCCCCCATCACTTTTCTAATGGTCCGTCCCTAAGACGCAGGCGATGGAAGTGTATAGGTCATGTTCTGCGTATGGCACCAAACCGAAACCCACACGTGGCACACGTGGCATTATCCTGGGCACGAAGTGAAAAAAGAAGTAGAGGACGGCCAAGGGAAACATGGCGGAGAACTGTAGAGAAGGAACGCGCTGAGCTTGGACTTACATCGTGGCCGCAGCAGCAGCTGTGGCCAAGGATAGGGACAGATGGCGAGCATTGATTTCGGCCCTATTTCCCACTCGGGGGCAAGGAACTAAACTAAAACTAAGACATAGGCGCACGCGGCAATTTTTGCCAGGGGGGCGGTGAACCATTTGCCCCAAAATTCTCGCAAGTTGCACAAATTTTTACGAAACAGTCGAAAAGAAACGAGGGTCATATGATGCACTAACATAGGACTACATATGAAGTGAAAATATTCTTACATATATATGAAACTATCATATGAGCTCACAAACACGTTAAAAGAAAAACACACACACCATGCACACACACACACACACACACACACACACACATATACACACACATACACATGCAAGCTTCTTTAAAAATTGGCTTTGCCCAAATTTCTATTGATGCCCAAAAAATCTAAGTTGCCGCAATTTTTTTTTTTGGCGTATATTTAATCGCTCCCTTTGTAGACTACTGAGGTTATAACATTTCAAGTGCCAGTGACAAATAAATAGTTGGGTTAGTCGCGAAAGTGAGCAAGATTGTCTTTCGATTCTGGTGGACTGATTTGAAGTAATTTCGTAACAAAAGGATTGGGACGAGGTGATAATCTTCCAGTCCCTTCTCTTTTTAGAGAGCTCTCGTACCCAGAGCTGCTCGATTGCCTAAAAGTCAAGAAGACAAGATGGCGGCACAGGAAGATTGGCGGTCGGCAGGGTTTCGTCACAAAGTTATCTCCAGAATGTAAGTTTTCACTATTAACCAAAGACTAATCACAAATTTTCCTTAATTCGTTGTTCAAACTTGGGATTGGAGGGCATCTTTCCTTAACAGATGTGTCCCACGTACAGTTTAGTTACAAACGTGGAAATATGTCGGCAAAATTATGACGATTGATTTCCGGACGCTTGACGCTTTTTAGTGAGGAAGCGGTGAATCGATCAGGTATCCCGACGGTCATGATGAAAAACCCGAGTGAGATGGAGAACCAAGTGTATTCCAAGGCCAAAACAAGGGTAAGAGTGTGATTATCTAGATCTTTGCGCCATAAAGGATTTACAACTGTATGAGCCAAAAGTGCTTACTGTGGCAAATTTTACAATACAGCAAACAGAACAGAGAATTAACTCTGATTCTAGTTGTTAGCTGTACAATGTGTATATTGTTACGCGACTCAACATATTTTGTATGTGGAATTCCACATATACAATGTAGAGCATAACCGTGATCGTTCAAATATATAATTATTTTACTTTCCTCACCCTGGACTCCTCGTTTCAGATCTTTGTAGATACTATATGCACTGTAGCTGAATTGTTTAGGGTAATGCACGTGCAAACGTTTCTCATTTTGCGAAGAGTACAACAAATTAGGGCAAGATTTTCGCACCAGTCCCTACTTCATTATGCATGCACCAGTTGAATTGTTCACATGTAAACATTTTTTGTTATTGCAGAATGATACAATATCGCTACAGCATGCATAATAAAGTAGGGACCTGTGCGGAAATCATTCCCAAATTAGCTGCAGTGGAGTATGGGGTGATACAGAAATCTAGTCGTCTTCTCTGGCAAGATTAATATTAAGGGGCTTTGTAGGCGATCTTGTCCATATTCATGCAGCGAATATGTTCCAAAATTTAATGTCGCGGAACTGGCACTGTATTCCTTGTTGGTTTATCTTGACTGGCTTTGCACAAATGCCACATGGGTATTTATACTGAGGACCGAGGTTTTACTGTATGTCTCAGCACATAAATAAAATCAAAATTAGTGACTTCATCACAGTCTTAGTTCTCCCGGAGTTATGTTGAATCGCATGGCTTTTGAGATCTCTTGCTCGAGCCAAACCTGCACGTATTGGTTGTTTTGATGCAAGTGTTATTTAATCACTCCCCATCAATGAGTTGAGTTATTTAGAGCCTCCCAAGCGAGTACAGGTCATGCTAATAATTTGTTTATAATAGAAGCCGAGAAAATTTCGGTAACGCACAAGAGACCTTTATTTCTAGAGTTAAAACACAGGCGTCTTCATTCATAACAATCTTTTTACATCAATGGAGAAAAAATGATTGACAGTTTTTTGTGAAATCAGTACAAACCATTGAAGGCAAACAACTTGAAACAGTTCAGTGAAAGTAATTTTTGAATCATAACAGGCAGTGACAGTCAACAGAGAGTTAAATTAGAACTAAGAAAGCAAATTTATTAGATACTGTGACAGTCAACAGTTCAGCATGCATACATGTAACAACATAATTCACCTGTATCACTCTGCAGCCATTTTGGAGTCCATGGGGAATAAATACTTTGTCTTTGCCTTGCCTTTGCCTGTCCAGCCTCACACTGAATGAGAGGTTAGACAGGCAACATCTTTTGTTTGGACACTGAGTGATATGGGTCTATCGGTCAGTCTAACTTGTTTATTTAAGACCTTACTTAAAGATCTATACTTGTCAATACTTGTCAATACTTGTTTGTTGAATCGTTAAAACTAACCTGTCAATAAATATTGATTACCGCGATCTTTAAAATGTCCGTTAACGTTACTGACTTCGAAGGCCATCCACTGGGACAGATCCTAAATGACTACAGCTCTCAGCCACAGTAAAAAATTTATTCTTGCTTTTATAGGCCGAGTACCTTGCATATGTTGCCCGCCTTTTGGTGTATATTCAGGATACCACGCTGTCTGACACTCGGTAATCTAGTCCTCTGAAGATGTAAATGGCTGTATTTGAATGAATAAATTTGTACAGATACCTCCGTTGTTCCATTCTTCATTTTGCCGGCCGTAAGTTAAGTTTTTCGGTGAGGGGGGGTGGGGGAAGGGGGGTGCGTGGTCTGCCGGTCTGCCGGTCTGGGGAAGGGGATAGAGGGTACTCAAACACAAAGTCTTCTTATGTGACGTGTTAGACATTTTTTTCCATTTACACACTTGCGTATGCAGCGAGATGGGCGAGACCTCCGTGACAGGTGTGACCCTGGCACGTAATAGAACGATATAGCCAATAGCAAGAGAGGTTCTATTTCAGCACATAGGCTGTAATAGATGTCATATATAACAGCGCCTACCATTGCCAATCATATCCAAGACGTAATAGGTCTTTCCTCTCAGAGAGGTCACAGATATCATGCTACATACGTACAGAATGCATGGAAATTGCAATGAATGAAATCTGTATCTTGCGTCACTGGTGAAAATTCATCGTTTGTGTTGCTGATTGGACGAACGCTATTTTCTTTATTAGTGAAGGTTCGTTCACGTTCGCCTGAATGACCTCGACGATGACAAAGCCTTAATTGAAGTAAATATTCGGGAATAAATTCCTGTACCTAAATAAACAAACCACAGAATCGAAAATGCTTTGTACAATTATTATTGACTCGTTCATACGTATCAGAAAACTCGACTTTTGAACATAAATCAGGGTCGTAACGAGGTATATGGGATCAGGGATCAAAGGCCTGCAAAGGGGTGGGATCAGGGATCACATCCCGGGATCTGGGATCACAGCTCGTGGGATCGGGATCAGCGGTGTTTTTCATGACATCAGGGATCAGAATTCTGATCGCTTTTGGGATCAGGGATCAAAATTCTGGGTAAAAAAAATGGGATCA
>OX453277.1:11745677-11783177 GCA_949710005.1 Ricordea florida
TTACAACCAATTGTTCGGAAGGAATATAAGCCTGTTTGAACTATTCTATTTGCAACTTTCGGCTCAAAAGGATTTGGATCAATGGAAGTATCTGGGCAACTATGAACCTACCCCTACCCTAACCCAACAAGTTATAAAGTTAAAACGTTAGCGTTAATGTTGGGTTAGGGGATGGGTAGGTGCACGGTTGCCCAGATACTTCCATTGATCCAAGGATTGTTAGGCACTGACGAGTCTTGAGCGCGAAATTGATACGTCAACTACAAACGTGATAAACGCGGACAAAACATGATGGGACAGTTGACCTGTTCTGTAGTGTGTCTTGTTTATACACAATTTTAAAACAGTTTATATTGTTGATAATATAAATTAGTTCTATGGTCTCACAGCGGAGTCACTTGGGTGGTGGTGGCGATGTTTCGACTGCTTACTGCTAGTCTTCTTCAATCTTCGTCTCCTGAAGAAGACTAGCACTAAGCAGTACGTCGAAAAGTCGCGACCACCACCCAAGTGACTCCGTCGTGAGACCATAGAACTAATTTATATTATCCTTGAAGTTACCACGATGAATAATAATCTTTTCCAGAAACATCAGTCTATATTGCTCTTTCACAGAAACTTGTGACAAAGATGTTTTCTCCGCACCCTCCTACAGACTTGACCGTCGGTATCGCAGAGGTCATGGGTTCGAATCCCGTTCAGGCCTTTTTTTTTTCAGGCAATTTAATTTCACAGCTGCTTTAAGTTGTGTACATAACTTCGATTATCAATTAATGTCAGTATTATTAGTGAACGACAGAAACTGGACAATGTTTTATTTGGTGCACATCCTCAAGGACTCCTGGTTTCATATGTGTTTGACTTCTCGTGACCTACTGAGGAGGGGGAAGTGGACATTCGGATGTTAGATCATGGAATCTGTCCCCAACATTTTGTTCAGGATCGTCAATTGATTCCAAGTATAGTAGATCCCGGGTATACACAAATGAAAATGAAAGGGTGTGGTGTTGAAAGTTTTGCAAGGAGAACTTTCTAGAATTTATAAATTTAGTTTAACTTAGTCACGCACAGGAGGTCAAGCAATATACTTTCTGCAGAGTTCTAAAACTCTGTTACATGATGTAACCGCTTGAAGTAACCTTACTATTAATAGTTATTCTTGTAGTCTTTTGGAACAGTCTATTTTGTACCTGTAAGGAACGTTACCACACGGCTCGAAGACGTTATAATAATAATAATAATAATAATAATAATAATAATAATAATAATAATAATAATAATAATAATAATAATAATAATAAATGTTATTTAGCCAGGGTTATCTCTTCAGCATAAAATGCTGCTATCAATGAGGGCCCTGGAAAAAAAGAAAAAAAAATAATAATAATACTAATAAAATAAAAATATATATATATATCTAAAACTAGCCTAAATTACAAGTAACTAAAAAACTTTTGATCTATATAATTCCAAAATACGAGTTTTAAAAATCAGAACTGACTAGTATCCTTCATTTCACTTGCAATATTATTAAAAAGTTTAGATCCATTAAAATAAAAAGACTTCCTTGCCATTTCAGTTCTGACTTTGGGGAGCAGCAAGTTGTGCCCACTTCCTCTCGTGTTGTGAACTGTTCTAAAAACCTTAAAATAATCTTTAAAAAACATTGGAGGGGAACCCTTCAAGCATTTAAAAGTAAAATTAATAGTGTGCATATCACGCCTCATAGCCAAGGGAAGCCACTTTAAATTCTTCTCGGCATCTGAGTCTTTGGTCTTCAAAACAATCTTAGCTGCCCTTCTTTGTGCTCGATCTAACTTATCACGTTCTATTTTCCCAATGCTGCTCCAAGCGACATCGCAATAATCCATAACCGGCAGAACAAGAGACTGATAAACTCTATATATTGGCTGCATCGACAGTTAGATTGCTTCTAATTCTTCCGAGGACACCAATTCTCTTGGAAATCTTAACCAATATCTTATCCACGTGCTGTTTGAAATTGAGATTTGCATCTATTAGCACGCCAAGGTATTTGTAATGTTGTGCTTGATTTATCGGCTTATCCCCGAGGAATAAGCTAAATGGCCCATCTGAAAGGGTAGCCGAAGCGATTCGTTGTTGGGTGCCGAAAAGAACGTATTCGGTCTTCACAGGGTGAATGCACAGCTTATTAAGATGGGTCCAGGACTGCAACTGTTTTAGATCTTTATTCAAAACGGTACTTATGTTTCCGATATTGGAGTCAGCGTAGAAAAGGACAGCATCGTCCGCATAAAGTAGGATCTTTGACTGAAGTAAACAATTGGGCAAGTCATTGATGTAAATCGAAAACAAAATCGGACCAAGTATGGACCCTTGTGGGACGCCAGATTTTATCTGCTGAGGTGCAGACTGTGCGCTGCCATAGACAACAGATTGACATCGACTGGTAAGATAATTCTTAAACCACCTCAGTTCATGGTTGTTGATACCATACCCAGGCAGTTTCTTTAGGAGAAGTTGGTGATTTACACTGTCGAAGGCTTTTCGAAAGTCGACAAACACCGCTGCTGTAACACAACCTTCGTCAATGCCTTTCCTAATACAATCCGTGAAGTATGTAACCGCGTCCTGGGTAGAATGATTTTTTCGAAAACCACACTGGAAGGGAGATAGCTGACTGGAGTTATCTAAATGTTGGAGGAGCTGTATTTGCACGGCTCTTTCAAGGATTTTCGAAGTTCGTTCGCTCTGAAGAATTCTAAAGAAGTCCAGAGTTGAGATCTTGATACCGAGTTTGCTGTAAAGTTGTCTGGAGAAGCTATCCGAAAGAGTATGCAGGAGTTGGTGCCCTCAATTGGATATTCCAAGGTGCTCCTGAGTTGCGATGCTAGTGGTGACTGAAATATTTATTTGTGAAGTTAAGGGACAGACCATTAGAAAAGTGATTGGGGGGGGGGGGGTGGGGAATTTTCAGCTTGCACGATTTTTTTTTTCGCTCACTGCTTGTGCAGGAATTTTTTTTTCAGGCGAACCCCTCTGCACGAATTTTTTTTACTACGTGTGAAAAAGTCACAATTGGACCTTCCTTCTGCGTAATTTTTTTTTTTACCTAGGTCTTTGCATGAATTTTTTTCTTGGCATTTTCCCTTGCATGAATTTTGTTTTGGTTTTTTCTCCATTCCCCCCCCCCATCACTTTTCTAATGGTCCGTCCCTAAGACGCAGGCGATGGAAGTGTATAGGTCATGTTCTGCGTATGGCACCAAACCGAAACCCACACGTGGCACACGTGGCATTATCCTGGGCACCAAGTGGAAAAAGAAGTAGAGGACGGCCAAGGGAAACATGGCGGAGAACTGTAGAGAAGGAACGCGCTGAGCTGGGACTTACATCGTGGCCGCAGCAGCAGCTGTGGCCAAGGATAGGGACAGATGGCGAGCATTGATTTCGGCCCTATTCCCCACTCGGGGGCAAGAAACTAAACTAAAACTAAGACATAGGCGCACGCGGCAATTTTTTGCCAGGGGGGCGGTGAACCATTTGCCCCAAAATTCTCGCAAGTTGCACAAATTTTTACGAAACAGTCGAAAAGAAACGAGGGTCATATGATGCACTAACATAGGACTACATATGAAGTGAAAATATTCTTACATATATATGAAACTATCATATGAGCTCACAAACACGTTAAAAGAAAAACACACGCACCATGCACACACACACACACACACACACACACACACATAGACACACACATACACATGCAAGCTTCTTTAAAAATTGGCTTTGCCCAAATTTCTATTGATGCCCAAAAAATCTAAGTTGCCGCAATTTTTTTTTTTGGGGGGGGGACGACAGATTCCCCCCCCCCTCCACCCACCCTCCTGGCCCGTACGCTTATGAGTTAAGAGATAGCTTATTGGCGTATATTTAATCGCTCCCTTTGTAGATTACTGAGGTTATAACATTTCAAGTACCAGTGACAAATAAATAGTTGGGTTCGTCGCGAAAGAGAGTACGATTGTCTTTCTGGTGGACTGTGAGTAATTTGAAGTAATTTCGTAACAAAAGGATTGGGACGAGGTGATTATCTGCCAGTCCCTTCTCTTTTTAGAGAGCTCTCGTACCCAGAACTGCTCGATTGCCTAAAAGTCAAGAAGACAAGATGGCGGCACAGGAAGATTGGCGGTCGGCAGGGTTTCGTCACAAAGTTATCTCCAGAATGTAAGTTTTCACTATTAACCGAAGACTAATCACAAATTTTCCTTAATTCGTTGTTCAAACTTGGGATTGGAGGGCATCTTTCCTTAACAGATGTGTCCCACGTACAGTTTAGTTACAAACGTGGAAATATGTCGGCAAAATTATGACGATTGATTTCCGGACGCTTGACGCTTTTTAGTGAGGAAGCGGTGAAACGATCAGGTAACCCGACGGTCATGATGAAAAACCCGAGTGACATGGAGAACCAAGTGTATTCCAAGGCCAAAACAAGGGTAAGAGTTTGATTATCTAGATCTTTGCGCCATCGAGGATTTACAACTGTATGAGCCAAAAGTGCTTACTGTGGCAAATTTTACAATACAGCAAACAGAACAGAGAATTAACTCTGATTCTAGTTGTTAGTTGTTATATTGTTACGCGATTCAACATATTTTGTATGTGGAATTCCACATATACATTGTAGAGCATAACCGTGATCGTTCAAATATATAATTATTCTACTTTCCTCACGCTGGACTTCTCGGTCCAGATCTTTGTAGATACTGTATGTACTGTAGCTGAATTGTTTAGGGTAATGCACGTGCAAACGTTTCTCATTTTGCGAAGAGTACAACAAATTATGGCAAGATTTCCGCACCGGTCCCTACTTCATTATGCATGCACGAGATGAATTGTTCACATGTAAACATTTTTTGTTATTGCAGAATGATACAATATCGCTACAGCATGCATAATAAAGTAGGGACCTGTGCGGAAATCATTCCCAAATTAGCTGCAGTGGACTATGAGGTGATACAGAAATCTATCGTCTTCTCTGGCAAAATTAATATTAAAGCTTTGTAGATGATCTTGTCCATATTCATGCAGCGAACATGTTCCAAATGTCGCGGAACTGGCACTGTATTCCTTGTTGGTTTATCTTGACTGGCTTTGCACAAATGCCACATGGGTATTTATACTGAGGACCAAGGTTTTACTGTATGTCCCCGCACATAAATAAAATCAAAACGAGTGACTTCATCACAGTCTTAGTTCTCCCGGAGTTATGTTGAAACACGTTGCTTTTGAGATCTCTTGCTCGAGCCAAACCTGCATGTATTGGTTGTTTCGATGCAAGTGTTATATTAAAATCACTCCCCATCAATGAGTTGAGTTATTTAGAGCCTTCCAAGCGAGTACAGGTCATGCTAATAATTTGTTTATAATAGAAGCCGAGAAAATTTCGGTAACGCACAAGAAACCTTTATTTCTAGAGTTAAAACACAGGCGTCTTCATTCATAACAATCTTTTTACATCAATGGAAAAAAAATGATTGACAGTTTTTTGTGAAACCAGTACAAACCATTGAAGGCAAACAACTTGAAACAGTTCAGTGAAAGTAATTTTTGAGTCATGACAGGCAGTGACAGTCAACAGAGAGTTAAATTAGAACTAAGAAAGCAAATTTATTAGATACAGTAGTAGGAAAAGGCTGATTCTGGCTCAATGAATTTTTTTTGCCTCAAATATTTTTTTAGTCTTGTAAAATTTTTGGGTCAAAGATTTTTTCGGTCTTGTAAAATTTTTGGGTCAAAGATTTTTTCCCGATTTCTGTTTTTCGTTTGGGCGTGGTCATTAATTTTTTGGCTCAAAATGGTTTTATGCAAATTAGGGTGTGGTCAAATTTTATTTTAGTGGTGGGTGGTATCAAAAATTGGAAGTTGGGTTTGGGTGGGGTAGGGGTTGGTATATATTGGAGCAAAGAGAGAAATAAAGATGACTGGTATTAATAAATTTAATGTTTCTGAGTTTATTTATTACAATAAGAATCGTTTACACATTTATGATTTTATAGAGGAAATCAAGTCAGATTTACTAAAAATTCTTTTAAGATTACGTGGTTATATTGAGAATATTCGTTTTGAGTTTAAGATTAATGGTATGGCAAGAAGTCTATACTTTATATATGAAAAGGACTTTGAGAATGGAAAGTTGTCTACTGATGAGATTGTTAATAAGGTATGTGAGCTTGCTGATGAGGAGCATAATCTGTATTTATATCTATATTTAGAACATGATTGCCCTGTTGAGAAATTTTATTCTCCTAATGATTTAGGAATTGATTACTTGGAAGTTATTATATGTAAAAACATTCACGATGAGCTATTGTATGAATCTAATAGGAGAATACATAAGAGGTATTTCTACAATTATTTGTGGGAAGAGTTAATGTCTATGGCATGGCATCCAACTAGGATACTGGAATGGTGCCTTGACGTAGAGGAGATTAAGTATTTGAAAGAGCGCTGGGGGATAGATTGGTAATAGTAAAATATATACATTTGTAACGTGAATCGCGTTACAAAAGTAAAAATGGAATAAGCTTTTGAGTGGGTTAGTGATTGCTTTAAGGATTAGCCAATGTTATACCAATTGTATTATGGATAACTTACCAGTGAAAGAGCTGAGAGCAATCGCTAAAAAAGCTGGAGTACAGGGTTATGGTAGATTCAGAAAGGCTGAATTACTCGAGGTGTTAGCTGATGTTCAGCCTGAGAACTTAACAGTGAGGGTACTAAGAATCATGGCTAAGAAACTTGGTACAAAAGGCTATGCCAAGATGCGTAAAACAGAACTTATAAATGTTCTTGGATCTACACAAGCATCTGAGACTAATATTCCAATTTCTAGGCCAGTTAGACCTACAACAGCAAAACCATCTCATGCTTCAAACAGGAAAGCCATTGATTTGGCAAGGAATTACATTAAGGAGTTTACGGATTGGATATTATCTTACATCCCAGACTCAACTAAGAGGGCTGTGAGCAAAAGACTAAGAGATCTTAAGAGGAAGGTAGCTAGTATCGCTGAGGAGCCACCTGATTACTTTTTCCCTGAAAGACATCAAACGGCTCTGAAAGGGTTTTTGAAGACATATATAATAAAGGGTAGAAGTGGTTATGACCCTGCTTCATTCCTGAAGAAGGCTAGATCACAGTTCTATGTACTAATGCGTAAACAGAGGAAGCCACTCAAATCAAAGTGTATATTCACATGTGCATTTACAAGGAGGGATAATCAGAATAATAGTGTCGTTGAGAGGAGTGAAGGATACTTTCATTCACACATGGAGACAGTAACAGCTTCAACAAACACATTTAATATGTTTGATAGAATTTCAGCTAGATTGATTGAATTGGTACAAAAATATGAGAATGAGCGCTCTGGATGGGTATTTGACCATGTTGTAGACTTTCGTATCCACATAAACCCATTTCAACCGTTTTCTGGAAGTTCATATATACCATTACCATCCAAATTGGCTGCTAAGAAGGCAATCATAAATGTTAAGAACGAGGAAGATCAAGAGTGCTTCAAATGGGCAATAACATCTGCTGTGTTCCCAAGGGAGAAGAATGCTGAGAGATTGAATAAGGAGATGAGAGGAAACTCGGAGAAAGTAGACTGGTCAGGAATAGAGTTTCCAGTTTCAGCACTTGGTACAACCCAGATAGATAAATTCGAGAGGCAGAATCCCTATGGGATAAATATTCTTGGTTATGAGAATGAGGAGCCAACTTTAATCAGGCGTAGTAATAAGTCAGGGGTACCAAAGATAAACCTGCTCTTAATATCAAATGATGAGACAAATCACTACTGCTGGATCAAGAACATGTCAAGATTGATAGAGTATAATCAGAAAGGGCATGCTCGTTTCTATTGTGATAATTGCCTCAACTCATTTAATTCAGAAAAGTCGCTGGATACACACATGGAGTATTGCTTGAACAACGAAGCAGTGAAAGTAGAGATGCCAATGGACGAGGATGGAAACCCAAAGTACATAACTTTCAAAAACCGTAACAGAAAGATGCAAGTCCCATTCGTGGTTTATGCGGATTTCGAGTGCTTTACTGAGAAGATGGAAACTTGTTCACCGGACGATAAGGAGAGTTTCACCAACCAATACCAGAAACATAAGCCATCAGGGTTCTGTTATCTTATTAAATGTTTTGATGATGAGGTATTTGAACCCAAGCTCGTGATGCGTACAGCCAACTCATCAGAGGATGATATACCCCAAATGTTCCAGGAAAGCTTAGAGGAGGACATTAAGGAGATTTATAAACAATTCAAGTATGAGAAGAGTATTATAATGAAGATGAGTGATCACAGTAAACATAGTAATGCGACTCATTGTCATATTTGTGAGGGTGAATTAGGGGATGACAAGGTGATTGATCACTGCCATATTACAGGTAGGTATAGAGGAGCAGCTCATAGTAAATGCAATCTGGAATTAAAGGTCCCAAAGTTCTTCCCAGTCATATTCCACAACTTGTCTGGATATGACAGTCATTTGTTCATCAAGAAGCTTGGAGTATCAGAGGGTAAGATAAACTGCATTCCACTCAACGATGAGAAATACATCTCATTCACAAAGGAGATTGTGGTGGATACCTTCGAGAAGGATGGGAAGGAGGTGCAGATTAAACGCTCCATTAGATTCATAGACAGTTTTAGATTCATGTCAAGTGGGTTAGCGAGCTTAGTGAGTAATTTACCAGAGTCCTCCCTAACAAATCTATCGGCTCTACATGGAGAAGAGATGGCCTTAGCTCGTAAGATTAACTATGAGAAGAGGATACTTCAAAGTATATTGGAGGATACCACTGACTTTGACGTAAAAACAATGAGAATGGTTATACAAGAGTTCTATCAATGCCTGAATCGCCGTGCTGTTATTAGTAGGAGAGAGATAAGGGCTTTTGTGGATGGAATTTTACCCTATTACAGGGATGGAGAACGGCCTCCAGAGGAAGAGGAGGATGGAACGATCGGGTCTGATGTAAAAGACAAGTGTCTAAAACTATTGGCTAGAAAGGGGGTGTTTCCGTACGATTGGTTCGATGGTTTTGATAAACTACAAGTAACTAGTTTACCACCAAAGGAGGAATTCTACTCGAAGCTTTATGATGTTGATATATCTGAGGAGGATTACCAACATGCTGAAAACGTGTGGGGAACCTTTGGGATGGAAACCTTTAGGGATTACCATGACCTATACCTAAAAACAGATGTACTCTTATTAGCTGATGTCTTTGAGAACTTCAGAGGCGTCTGTATGAGCAATTACAAGCTGGATCCTGCATGGTACTACACTGCACCTGGATTGGCCTGGGATGCTACATTGAAAATAACTAAGGTGGAATTGGAACTATTGAGAGATCCAGATATGCTTATTATGATTGAGAATGGAATACGAGGTGGGATATCAACGATTTCCACTAGGTATGGTAAAGCTAACAACCAATATATGAAGGAGTATGATTCAGCCTTGTCTACAAAGTACATCACATATTTGGATGCGAATGGACTGTATGGCCACGCAATGACCAAGGCTTTACCAACTCATGGGTTTGAGTGGATGGATGACCAATCATTATCAAACTGGAGGGATCATCCATGCATATTGGAAGTGGATTTGGAATATCCACACCAGCTACATGATTTACATAATGATTATCCTTTAGCCCCGGAGAGGGTTGGTTTTACGAGGTTTTACGATGTAAAAAATTTTCGTCCAATTTCTGTGTTACCTGTTATGTCCAAAATTATTGAGAAGCACGTACATAAACACGTCTACACATACATGAGTCGGAATAGCTTGTTGTATAGTAAACAATCTGGTTTTCGATGTCATCACAGCACTGAAACAGCACTTATAAAGATCATTGATCAGTTGCTGTTTGAACTGGATAACAATCGTGTAACTGGCATGGTAACGGTAGACTATCAAAAAGCTTTTGACATGCTTGATCATTCTCTGCTTTTATTAAAGCTGAAGATCTATGGCTTTGATGAAAATGCTATTGCTTGGACAAAGTCATATCTGCATCAAAGGAAACAGTGTGTTCAGTTGTCTGGAGCACGATCAACTATGAGAGAAATCTGCCATGGGATTCCACAAGGGTCCATATTGGGGCCTCTATTTTTTATAATCTTCATAAATGACCTTCCCTTGCACATTGGTAATGCTGAGCTGGATTTGTATGCAGACGATACTACTATATCGAAGTCAGCTGATTATAAAGAACTACATCAGCTAATAAAATCCTTGGAGGAATCTGTTGTCAATGTTCAAGATTGGGCTGCTGGTAATAAGATGCCACTGAATGAAAAAAAGACAAAGTTTCTACTAATTACTGGGAAACGTCTGGCTTCTATGATTGGTGAACTGAGTCCACCAGTACTGCAAGACATTAAGCGAGTTTCAAGTACAAAGTTACTTGGTTTAGTTGTCGATGATAAACTTAGTTTTAATGAACATATTGATTACATTTGTGGAAAGCTTGCGAAACGTATTGGAATACTAAAGAGGATCAGAAACTGTTTGTCAGTTAATCAAAGGCAATTATACTATAACGCTATTATTAAGCCTGTTATGATGTATGGATCTATTACATGGTCTATTTGTAGTAAAGCAAATCAAACTAGGGTATTACAACTGCAAAAAAGGGCTGCAAGGGTGATTTTAGATTCCTCAAGACTATCACCGTCAGTTGAACTTTTTAATAAGTTGGGATGGCTTCCTTTCTATGAAGAAATTAAAGTGAATAAATGTAGTTTGACTTATAAACGTGTAAATGGTGAAGTTCCATCATATATTTTTGAAGCGTTAAAATTGAATAGCCAAATGCATGCTAGAAATACCAGACATGCAAATTTAAACTTGATTTGTCCTAAGGTTAACAGGAAAACTGAGGGTGGCAAAATGTTCTCTGTTACAGTGGCTCAACTTTGGAATAGTTTATCATTAAATTTAAGAAGGCAGGCATCGGCTAGCTTGTTTAGAAAGAAATTTGAAAAGTTGTTATTAGATGAACAAAAATTTTTAGTACATTTTTGTCCGTGATTTGCAATGCATTAGCTTTTATATACTTTTTAGGTCTGTATTATTACGTATTTAGTCGATTTTTAGGTGTTTATAAATTTTAATCTGTATTTCGTGAGGGCTACAAGTTTGTTAGTACTTTTGTACTATTATGTACTACCCTCGTTAAATAAAGCCGTTACTTACTTACTTACTTACTTAGGGTGGATGTGGAAGGGGTAGACAAGTTAATTCCAAATTTGATGAATAAAACAAAGTACATAATACACCATGAAGCACTGAAACAGTACCTGTCTCTAGGATTAAAATTAACCAAAGTACACAGAGGTATCACATTCGAAGAATCAGATTGGTTAAAGCCCTACGTTGATTTGAACACCAGTTTGAGGGCTAAAGCAGAGAATGACTTTGAGAAGGATTTCTTCAAACTGATGAACAACTCAGTATTCGGTAAGACCATGGAGAATATCAGGAAGAGAGTGGATATTCAGTTGGTAACCAATGATAAGCAAGCACGCAAGTTGATTGTGAAGCCAAACTTCCACCATAGGAATATATTTTGTGAGAAATTGACCGTGTTCCATATGAAGAAAACCAAACTTGTATTTGATAAACCCATTTACTTAGGCTTAACAATTCTAGACATAAGCAAGACTACCATGTATGATTTTCATTACAACTACATAAAGCCTAAGTATGGGGAGAAAGCCAAGTTGCTGTTCACAGATACAGATTCCCTTGCCTATGAGATAGAGACTGAGGACTTTTACAAGGATATAAGCCCAGATGTTAGGGAAAAGTTTGATACCAGCAACTATCCAAAGGACCACTCATCTGGAATTGAAACGGGAGTGAACAAGAAAGTTGGAGGTATGTTCAAGGATGAAGCTGGCGGTGAACAGATTACGGAATTTGTAGGTCTAAGGGCTAAGCTTTATGCCTTCAAAACGGATAAGCAGAAAGAAGTGAAGAAGTGTAAGGGTGTGAATAAGGCAGTTGTGAGTAAGAGTATAAGTTTTGAGGACTACAAGACTTGCCTTTTCAGTGGCCAATCTCAGAGAAGGAAGATGAACACCATAAGGAGCCATAAGCATGATATCTACACTGAAACAGTTAATAAGGTTGCATTATCACACGAGGACGATAAACGTGTGATAATGGAGGATGGAGTAAATACATATGCACATGGTCATTTCAGAACGCTATCAGGTGGTAATTCAGTATCCTGAGGCACAAATTGAAGTTCCTCTCTAACAAATCCTCGTTTTGGCCCTCGATCTAAATAGTACAATACTGGTTGACCAGGTTCAATTATAGTTCGAGCTAAATCATAGACCTCAAGGCTCCATATGGGATCAGTAGCCCTTCGTTTGTCTCCACCTTCATCTTCACCAGGGGCATACAGATACCTGACTTCAACGTCTGGAGGTAATCTCTTCTCATCCAATCCCACAGGCCGTTTATAATCTGGAGTTTTAGTATTAATTGACTCCATTTTCAAACCTTCCTCAGGCTCTTTACCAGTGATACGTGTTGGCTCGCTATTCAAAGTTTTCATGATGGTGGGCAATCTTTTCACCCAAACTGTGGATCGGTTACCACTAACCATCTCTTGAGCGTATTGATGGCTGAATAATTTCTCACCAAGAGTCCTATTGGCTCTCTCAACAAAAGCCTGAGCTCGATGATTCCCAGCTTCACTACGCTGGATTGTAACTTGATGCTTATTCATCAAACTTGTCACATTACCCTTGAATTCTGTGCCAGGGTCAACCATTAATGTCTGTGGCCATTTCAACTTACGAGCATAAATCCTCTCAAAGGCATTGGAAACTTCACCACTGTCCTTTGAAGTCAATGCTTCAGCATCCTTATACCTTGAAGCAATATCAATCACGACTAGCGCATAGCGGTATGTTTTTCCTTTCACTGTATCGTGAGGAAGAAACAACAAGTCCGCCTGATGGAATTTATTTGGCTTATCCACACTCCAATGAGGCCTTGGTATATATTTGGGGGCTGGGAGATATATTTGCCATAAGGCCTGCTTCTCCAACCACTCTTTGGCAATCTTTTCACTGACTTTGGCTGCTTTGGCTAATTTGGGTATGGCTGAGTATCCTTTCCAATATCCATCAGTGGAGTAGTATAACTGACTTAAAACATCTGAATCACTCATTTATAAACAAGAATACGAGCATTTAAAATGACTGAAATATCAGAAATTATTGATCCAACTCGTGTTCCAAGGATTCGTAAAGGTTTGAAGGCAGGGGCGTCATTAAATCGTATCACGTTAAATCCATCATCAGCAAATCCTGGTGAGACATTATTCATTGACATACCACAACTGGAGAATAATATGGTGATTGTGCCTGGTAGCGTTTACATCACTTTCGATATTAGTGTAACAGGTCATAAGAACAACACCCTTGTTAATAACTTGGGAAGGAACCTAGTTTCACGACAAAGGGTTCTATTTGGTGGTGAAATTATAGAGGACATTAATAGGTTTGATTTATTCAAGACTTATCACGATTTGTTTTTGGATGATGCAGATCGTAATAACAGATTGAGACAGGGAATATCATCTGAAAATGTAAGGAAAATTAGAACCAATGCCGGGGACAAAGCATCAATTGTAAAGGACAATCTTCTAGCTGGTATACATAAAACTAGGTACGCGATACCATTGGATCATGCAATACTGAAAGATCATGGACTCTTCTATCCAAAAGCCTTATCACATCCACTAACATTTGAAATAACTCTAGCTCCAGTTTCTGATGTAGTGGTTTACTCAAACATTGAAACACCACCTGATTACAAATTAACAAACATGGAACTGGAGTATCAGTGCATATCAAGTGGTCAATTGGCCAGTAAAGCTATTACATCATATCAAGATGGAAGGGGGTTCGCGTATGAGAAAATACTTCTTCACAAAAAGTTTCCAATCTCTGAGGCTAATGATGATGTGATTAACCAGCATATTAACGTGCCCAGGAGATCCATGACTGGGATATTATGTATTTTCACGGCTCCTTATACAGCGGGTGCTAGGGACTCTGAGATGTTTGCAAATCCAAAGATCACATCGGTTAATATTAATATAGATGGAGTGCCTAACAGACTTTATTTGAAAGGTATGATACCCACTGATTTATGGCAGTCCATAATTAAACGAGTTGGTGTGAGTGATTCCATCAAAGAGGCTGATTTCTATACGAATAAGTTTGCTTTGTGGATTGACATGAGGACTTATCCAGATAATAATATTCATGGAAATGGTTTGGAGATCACCACTACTCGTGATGGTGTAAATCTGGAGATTAGAAGGGAGAAGACCGGAGGTGGGGTTCTTACCTGCTACATGTTCGTTGTCGCTGATGCAGTTATGGGCTTTATGAATCGTAATCTAAAAGAGATAGTATATTAGGCCATCATATGTTTTCTTCTCACATTCTCCTGAGAAGAAACATTAATCTAAAGGAGTTAGTGTTTATTGGGTAAAGATGAACGAACTCAAAGATATGATCCCCTTCAATTGCATCATAACTGGTCCCACGAATTGTGGAAAGACTCAATACCTGGTGGAACAGCTTCGAGGGCATTATAGGGGAGTATTTGATTATATTGTATTGGTTTGCCCAACATATGCACATAACAAGACTTATAGAGACTTTGCAAAGGGGGATAAACGATTCTTTGTGTTATCACCAGACTCGAGTGATCAGGATGAAATAAATGAATTGTTAACTCTTTGCTCCTCATTCTTCTCAGGTGAGAATGCACTCATAATATTGGATGATTGCGCCGTTTCCAAAGACCTGAAGAAGCGTTCAAACAAATTCATCGATTTAGCTTTCTCTGGCAGGCATATAGGAATATCAGTGTGGGTTCTCACTCAGCAACTCACATCGATATCCAAACCATTTCGAGAAAATGTAGCCTGTGTGGTTTCATTTCATAATCCATCACAAATAGCAATGAAGATGCTTTTCGAGGAATATGGTGGGGACTTGGATGTTGAAACTTGTAAAAAGTATAAGAAGCATCTCAAGAAGGAAAAGTACGCAAGACTGTGTTTCTCCCTTAGACACCCATTCAAAAATTATTTAGAGATACCAGCGATTACAGCATAAACATGGCAACTCTTGAAGATATCTTGAACAATGAAACCTCTGTAGGCAATGACCAACCAATCACCACTGATGATGATTTGGAATTGAAAAGATAATCACTTTCAATATTAGCATGTTTAGGATCCACTAAGGAGTACACTGGAGTAGTTGGATTTTGGGCATTCTGGGCCAATTTCATTTTGATCGATTTTTTTTGCGAATTCGTGGTTTTGGGTGTGGTCGATTTTTGGTGTTACGATTTTTTTGCGAATTCGTGGTTTTGGGTGTGGTCGATTTGAGTTTGTGCATAATTAATTGGTTCGAGTCTCTCGACTTGTTTGATTTTTTGATCGATGATTTTCTTTAAGGTGCCAATTTTTTCGTTGGGATCGTCGATGTCCTTTGGGGGGTGGGGTGGGGGTCGAGTTGGTAAAGTGGGATTTTGGGTCGAGGTTTTTACCATCGGGTACAGCTTTGCGCAAATGCCTTACATGGATGAGATGAGAATGCCAACATCATTTGACTTTCACTATGACAACGTGGACTGGTTAGGAGTTTATGATTTTCTAGAAGAGTACAAATCAAGCATATTATATAGGGTGTCTAGTTTCAATCAGTGTTTTGTTGAGAAGGTTCGTCTTGTATTTACCATGGCTCATTTTCCCATTGACGATAACGAGATAGTATATGAATATTTGAAAGACTTTGACAAGTTGTGTGTCAAAGACATCGCTGAGAACTTATGTAAGGGTGCTGAAGATTTAACTCTGTTTGGGATGATGGATTCTGATTTCGAACGGCCATATTCTGTCGACGACCTTCTTATCGGAGATCTTTCAGTTAAGGTTTACATAAGTTTCAAAGACGAGTTGTTACATGAGGTTTGGAAGGGCATACACAGACGTATTTTCCGAAATTGGCTTCAGACTCGTACATAGTAATGCTCAACATGTTGTTTGATTACTTCTTAGTCATCTTTAAATTTCTATAGTCGGCATCTGAGAGGAAACGAGTTTTGATGATGCCACAGCTGGAACATTTACACTTCATCATCGGCCTTCCTTTGGATGTTTTGGCAAAGGTTTCACTACCAGGCACACAATCAGTCAGCTTTTTCTCTTTGACACAATAAGTCTTCATTTGATTCATTTACGTTTCCTTTTTAACTCTTCTATGAAGTAAAGCACAACTGCCATTATTAATAGCCAAGCATGTTTCCCCAGAAATGAGACGACCTCTCCAGCAGTCTTGAACAGAAAGCTTACAATAGCGCCCACCATCCCAGGCAGCAATTCGCCAAGTTTCTTACCAAGGGTTTTTAGCCCATCACCAACGCCTTTACCCAATCTTGAGAGCCCTTTGGAGAGGTTGGAGACTATGACACCAATGACCACTCCAACGGCACTCATGACAGCAAAGACTGTGAATCCGTATTTCTTGAAGATGGCCTTCACACGATCCCGCAATGACATTCGTTCTTGTATCTCTTCATTCTCACCCTCCAGGTTAGCTATCTCCTCCTCCTGCTCACCGATTTCCCTCTCGAGAGTCTCTATTTGGCTACTTTCTTCTGGGGTCTTCAGTGGCTTATCCCTATGGAATCTTAGTTTGTCTTTGAGTTTGGATATCATGGTCTTTCTCTTGGCGATCTCACCATCATTGGCTTCCACAACTTCTTCTGCCATTGGGCCTAGACTATTTTTGATGGTGTCCGGCAATCCATCATTCAATTCATCATCACCTTTGAATAACACATAAGGTTTTGATCCTTTCCTAAGCAATTTGACGACTACTTGTTTGAATTGATTCAGCCTAGCTGTAAACTTGGACGTATCAACTTTGGGGAATCTTGATCTAATCTTGGCCCAGGCTTCGTCTTGTTCTATTTCCATCTCCTCCATCAATAAGGGTCGAGTTTCATCAACACCACCGAACGAGGTTTCTTCCTCTTCATAAGGGTCAATTGGACGAGTGGTGGATGTCTTTGTGATTGGGCTCAAGTAAAGTGTATCATCCCCATCATCATGACCTGGCTCATTTAGTGTAGTCGGATCCAAATCGGGATCATAAGCAGTTGCCATATTTGAAGTTGAATATGGAAACTTCTAAATTATTTTATATCCACTTGCTGGCAATATATCCCAAGGCTAACATCCCACCAGAAACGTAGACCATTTCTCCAGTCTTTTGATCTGAATTGGGTCGGTAATAGTCAGAGAATTTAGGGGGATTGCCCATGTGATTGTATAATCTCAGCGCTTCATCCGTCTTTGATATGTTCTCAGAGGCTTGATTCTCATCACCCTTCCTACGATTTTCAAAGTCAATATAAGCCATTCGTTTCTCTTGATAAGCAGCATAGTCTTTCTGGTACTTCTCCATGGCTTTGTCATGCCTTTCTCTTTCAAGTTGGAGATCGGCCGAAGACGAGCCGCTAATGACCTTTGCTAAATAATTTCCACCAATGAAGGCTGTTGCATTGAGGACTGCCCCTCCAAGCATGATTGCTATAGTTGCCATTTAAGCATTTAGTGCACTATTCTTAAACAATTTCGAGCCTGTGTATAATGTGATCGATGTCAACACTCCAAGTGTGAATGTCACCAATGGGTGTGGGCCTCGTTGTGGTTGTTGTGGTGATTTTGACGACTTTGATTGGTTTTTGCTGTTTTCACGCTTCTTCCTTTCCTCATTTAGACGCTTAACATAATCTTCATATTCCTTTCTGAATTCTGGATCACGACATTTCAACTCTGCCAAAAGGAAATCAAAATACTTAGGCTCATACTCCCAAGTCTATCACCAACAAGTCTATCACCAGTAACATTGTCCAACCTTTCATATGCATACCATTGCATAAGATCTTTAGGCTCCTTAATCATATCTGTTACTTCATAAAGGCCATCCTGGTCTTTTCCTTTGTTCCAGAAATGGTCATTCTTAGTCACAAAATCAAGTAATGATGATCTAACGTAGTGTATAAAAGCTTCTTTATGATCCATATCCGCATAATACAATACAGCTTTTAATTTATCATCATGAGCCATGTTCAAACACTTGTGGGTAGTATCTTCTGATCCTCTAAATAGGTTTTGACATACATAGCTATAGTCAGCACAAGCACCCATTTGCCATAGTTCATGATACTGGTCGATGGGTCGCCGATGAACGACTCCCGAAGAGCCTTTTTGCCAAGCCAGCCCACCCCAGCTGACAATCCAACGAGCACTGCAGAGCCAGTAACTGTCTTTACGAGCTTATTCTCAGCCATTTTGAATCACAACAGATCATCTTTTAAATTGGTTTCCTCTGTGGCGGGCTGACTTTCTGTGACTTTGGGCTGTGATGGTTTCGATTTTAATGTAATGGGTGGAAAATGCAAATCAGGTATCCTGTCTCGATAGTTGGTCCATAGGCTATAGGCGGCGAGACCAATTGCACCTATGGCTAGAAAAATAGTTTGGGACGGCATATATTTTGGTATCCAATCACCTCTTCCACCAACAGAACTACCCTTATTCTCTTCCTTTTCACTCTCTTCCCTTTCTTTCTTCTCCCTTTCCTCTTCACGTTTCAAAGCCTCTCTGGCCCTCTTGTTCTTTTCCGATAACGTTTTACCAGCCTGAACTCTCTTGGGGTCTTTGACCTTGGTTTTGACAGAAGGCTCTCTAGTGATTTGCTCAACCTGACTTGTTTCTTCAGACATATTGTTGTGAGATAATCCGTTCTAACCTTTAAGTCTCCTAGTAAGAAGTATACTAGGAAACCAAACATTTATATTAAAAGATTAGTAACCAGGCTGTGGTTGCAACTGCAGCGACAGTTATTAATATTTTCACTAGATTAGTCTTTAGCGCTGTGTGTCTCACTCCATTTCTATCCATCGAGGAATACACTTCCTTACCATCTCTAAATAACACATACTCTACTTCCTTCTCACCCAATTCCAAGCGAAAGTATATACCACCATCATCATGTACAACAAAATGGGTAACCTTCACTCTACTATCATTTCTCATCTTTACAACTACATTGGTTAATGCGTTTGCTAGATTAGTGCAATTACAAGTCTTTACTTCCTCATTATCTTTCGATAACAAGTATATGTGTATATCCCCATTATCCTGCTTCTCGATAACACCATGTGTGACTTTCTTATTGTTTCTTTCAACACCAGACTCTTTAGTTTGCACTTCTTGTTCAGACATGTTATGAGTTAATCTATTGTTACCTTTAAGTCTCCTAGTAAGTTGTATACTAGGAAACTTTCAGATCCCACCCCCCTTACCCTATTTGCATAGCTGCTTATTTCTTCTTCTTACCCTTTGTAGCTTTCGCTGCTGCCAACAATTTTTTGGGTGAGATTGGTGGAGTTGGGGGCTTTTCTTCCACAACTTCCTCCTCTTCCTCAGAGTCTTCTTCATCACCCATGTGTGCAAAAACATCCTCCTCTTCAACCTTTTCTTCTTCCATGGGCTTGCTTAGTTTAATTGCTTGAACCACATACTTTACATTGGCAATGCAACTCATCCCAGTTCCACAAGCACCAAATGTTATTCCTTTGATTCTCAATGAAACTGTTGCGCATGCCTTGGTACTGTCATCATCTGCAGCCATCTGTATGTAATCAATCCATCTGTCACACTTCTTTCGGCCTCTGAATGCTGTGTAGTTTTTTAGTTTATCGCCACATCCACTTGTGTTGAATTCAGGGTATACACACGTATTACCGTTTTCATTTGTGGTATACGATGGTTTAATCAAATCAATTGTGGACCCTTTCTCCATAGCTTCGAGCTGAATTTTATTCAATTTGGGCATATTCTTACAAATGGTCTCATCAGCGTAGAATGTCTCAATGGCATGAGCTACTTTGTCTATGATGATGTCAAACCTGAATCGAGTTTCCTCGTCACGTAGCAAATAGGTGAATTTAATACCTGACTGGGGTATTTTGTTCTCAGGACCATGGTTCCATTTGAGACCAAATATGTTTTGGTCAGCCAATTGGAAAGCCAGATTCTGTGGTTCACCATCATCATCCCGAACAACAAGGTTTGAATATGAGTAGTTGCCTTTCTTCACTGGAGCTTCTATGTCAATAGAGCCCCAATCGAAGTCAGTCTCATCAATGGGTACAAAACGAGTTTTCAATGATGAAGTTGAAGAAGCATTTGAGGATTGTGACATGTTTTCGATCTCTTTCGAGTATGCTTTCAACCGTAAAAGTTTCACTTCCAATTTCAATTTTTTCACCGAACAGTGTCAACTCCAACGAGTTCATCCGTGTTAGCCATGTCGTACAATGTAGCTGGGGGACTAGGCTCTTTTAGTCTGAAATGCTTGAGAGCGGTAATGGCTATTATCAATAACGTAGCAATCACACCACCATGTACTACGATTGAACCAGAATGTTCTGACAGCCACTGCTTGATCAACTGATTGTTCTTCCAATCCTTTACCAAAGCATCTGGCTCATCTATTACGCCGTAACTACTAAGACACCAGTTGACTAGTCTGGCCAATAGATGTAAAGGAGGATCGATTAGTCCGTCAGCCACATTCTTACCCGACACCATCTTGTACCTCTTGTAGTACTTCTCGACGTCCTTATCCGACAATCTGTGGACATCACCTAGAGCCATTTGAACGCCAAGATACTCCTTGGTCGAGCCTAGGCAAGCTAGTATTGACAGCTCTTCTCTTTTCCATTTCACATCATCATCGCTAATGGTTGGTGGTGATTGTTCCACCACAGTTTCACCATTCATGATTTCTTCGATAGTTGTCATGGTTGTGCCGTTAGAGCCGGTATCTCTAAATAATTTTGGAATGGATGTCTAAGGGAGAAGCACAGCCTGGCATATTTTTCATTCATAAGATGCTTCTTGAGTTTCTTCCACGTTTCAGCATCCAGGTCCCCGCCATACTCCTCGAAAAGCGTCTTCATCGCCGTTTGTGATGGATTGTGGAATGAGACCACACAAGCTACATTTTCACGGAATGGTTTGGCTATAGATGTCAGTTGCTGAGTGAGAACCCAGACCGATATCCCTACATGTCTCCCAGAGAAGGCCAAACCGATGAATTTGTTGGACCTATTCTTCAGATCCTTGGAAACGGCACAATCGTCCAATATTAGGAGCGCATTCTTACCCGATAATAATGATTCACAGTCCATCAACAAATTGTTGATTTCGTCATGATCACTGGCATCTGGCGACAGTACAAAGAATCGTTCGTCCCCCTTGGCAAAGCCTCTATAAGTCTTGTTATGGGCATATGTTGGGCAAATCAACACAATATAATCAAACACTTGCCTATAGTGTCCTCGAAGCTGGTCCACTATGTATTGGGTCTTTCCGCAATTCGTGGGACCGGTGATGATGCAATTGAATGGAATCATATCTTTGAGTTCGTTCATCATTACTCACTACATTAACCCCTTTAGATTGATGTTTCTTCTCATGACAACGTGAGAAGAAAACACACAGCAGCCTAATATCTAATCTCCTTTAGACCGCCATTAACAATGGTCATGACAGCGTCAGCAATAACAAACATGTGACATGTAAGAACTTTGTCTCCTTTCTTTTCTCTCTTAATTTCCAAAGTCACACCATCACGAGTAGCATGAATGTACAAACCACTTCCATGGATATCGTTATCTGGGTAAGTCCTCAAATCAATCCACAAAGCAAACTTATCTGTATAGAAATCAGCTTCCTTAATTGAATCACTAAGGCCAACTCGCTTAATTATGGATTGCCACAAATCAGTCGCCATCATACCTTTCAAATAAACTTGGTTGGGCACTCCATCTATGTCAATCTTGACTGATGTTATCTTTGGGTTTGCAAAAATCTCAGAATCCCTGAGACCTTCTGTATGAGGGGCAGTGAAAAGACATAGTATACCAGTCATAGATCTCCTCGGTACATTAACATGCTGATTTATCACAACATCATTAGCCTCAGAGATTGTAAAGGTTTTGTGAAGAAGTACCTTTTCATACGTGAACCCTTTCCCATTTCTGTAGGACGCAACAGCCTCTCTTGCTAAAAAATCATTTGATATGCACTGATACTCCATCTCCATGTTTATTAATTTATAATCAGGTGGTGCTTCACGGTTTGAATAAACCACAACATCAGAAACTTTGGCCAAAGTCAATTCAAATCTAAGTGGATGTGGTAATCCTATTGGATAAAAAACTCCATGATCTTTGAGGATTGTGTGATCTAATGGAATGGCATATCTAGTGTTGTGAATCGAGGCTAAAGTATTATGCTTTGCTTTTGATGTATCTTTGTTCCCCGCATTGGTCCTAATCCTCCTTATGTTAACATCAGATATGCCCTGTCTCAATCTATTCTCACGATCTTCAGTTGTCAAAAACAAATCATGATAAGTCTTGAACAAATCAAATCTACTAAGATCCTCTACGACTTCACCACCAAATAGAACCTTATACTGTGAAATTAGATTCCTTCCCAAATTATTAACAAGAGTGTTGTCTTTGTGCCCGGTTACAACCATATCAAAGGTTATGTAGACACTACCGGGCACAATCACAAGATTTTCACTCAATCTTGGTATTTCAATGTATAGTGTCTCACCAGGTTCGGCTGACGATGGGTTTAGTGTGACCCTATTTAATGACGTCATAGCCTTCAAACCTTCGCGAGTCCTTGGAACACGATTGGTATCAAGAATGCTTGGTATAGAAGCCATTTTAAATGCTTGTATTCTTTTTGTAAATGACTGATTCCAACGTTTTAAATCGATTATATTACTCCACTGATGGATACTGGAAAGGATACTCGGCCATACCCAAATTAGCCAAAGCAGCCAAAGTTAGTGAAAAGGTCGCCAAAGAGTGGCTGGAGAAGCAAGCCTTGTGGCAAATTTACCTCCCAGCCCCCAAGTATATACCCAGGCCACATTGGAGTGTGAATAAGCCTAATCAGATTCATCAGGCGGACTTGTTGTTTCTTCCTCACGATACAGTGAGAAGAAAAACATACCGCTATGCCTTAGTCGTGATTGATATCGCGTCAAGATATAAGGATGCCGAGCCATTGACCTCAAAGGAGAGTGGTGAAGTTGCCAATGCCTTTCAACGGATTTATTCCCGTAAGTTGAAGTGGCCACAAACATTAATGGTGGATCCGGGAACAGAATTCAAGGGTGATGTAACAACTCTTATGAATAAGCATCAAGTCACAATCCAGCGTAGTGAAGCTGGGAATCATAGAGCTCAGGCTTTTGTGGAGAGGGCCAACAAGACTCTCGGTGAGAAGCTATTCAGCCATCAATACGCTCAAGAGATGATTAGTGATACCCGATCCACTGTTTGGGTGAACAGATTGCCCGCCATCATGAAGACCCTCAATAGTGAACCCACCCGTATTACTGGTAAAGAGCCTGTGGAAGCTTTGAAAATGGACTCGATTGGCACCAAAACTCCAGACTACAAGCGACCTGTGGGGTTGAATGAGAAAAGATTACCTCCAGATGTTCAAGTCAGATATTTATATGCCCCCGGTGAAGATGAAGATGGGGACAAACGAAGGGCTACTGATCCCATATGGAGTCTTGAAGTCTATGATTTGGCTCGAACCATAATCGAACCAGGTCAACCAGTCTTGTATTATTTGAGTGGAGGTCCAAAACGAGGATTCGTTTGCGAAGAGCTTCAATTTGTACCTCAAGACACCAAATCACCACCTTCTAGCGTCCTGAAATGACCATGTGCATAAGTGTTTACCCCGTCTTCCATTATCACACGTTTATTGTCCTCGCGTGATAATGCAATCTTGTTAATTGTTTCAGTATAGATGTCATGGCTATGACTCCTTATGGTGTTCATCTTCCGTCTCTGGGATTGACCGCTGAAAAGACAAGTCTTGTAATCTTGGAAACTTATGCTTTTGCTGACCACTGCCTTGTTAACACCCTTACACTTCTTGACTTCCTTCTCCTTGTCCGTCTTGAAAGCATACAGTTTAGCCATCAGACCCACAAATTCCGTGATCTGTTCACCACCAGCCTCGTCTTTGAACATCCCTCCGACCTTTTTGTTCACTCCGGTCTCAATCCCGGATGGATGCTCCCTGGGGTAATTGCTGGTGTCAAATTTAGCCCTCACATCTGGACTGATGTCCCTGTAAAAGTCCTCAGTCTCTATCACATAGGCTAAGGAATCCGTGTCTGTGAACAGCAACTTAGCCTTCTCCCCATACTTGGGCTTTATGTACCTGTAATGGAAATCGTACATGACAGTCTTGCTCAGATCCAGAATGGACAGCCCTAAGTAAATGGGCTTATCAAAGAGCAATCTCGTTCTCTTCATGTGGAAGGCGGTCAGATCCTCGCAAAAGATGTTCCTGTGATGGAAGTTTGGCTTCACAATCAACTTACGCGCTTTCTTCTCCTCAGTAACTGGATATCCACTCTCTTCCTAATGTTCTCCATGGTCTTGCCAAACACTGAGTTGTTCATCAACTTGAAGAAGTCCTTTTCGAAATCATTCTCAGCCCTGGCTCTCAGGCTATTGTTCAAGTCAATGTAGGACCTCAGCCATTCCGACTCCTCGAACTTGATCCCTCTATGTACCTTGGTTAACTTCAAACCCAACGACAAATACTGTTTCAGAGCTTCGTGGTGTAGAATGTACTTCTTCTTGGCTCTCAAATTGGGAACCAACTTAACAACCCCATTAACATCCGCCCTCTCTGGAGCCAATGGGTAATCATTATGAAGATCGTGTAACTCCAATGGGTACTCTAAGTCCACCTCTAATATGCATGGATGGTTCCTCCAGTCTGCCAACTCTTGATCACTCATCCACTCAAAACCATGGGTTGGTAAAGCCTTAGTCATTGCATAACCATAGAGCCCATTCGCATCCAAATATGTGATGAACTTTGTAGGCAACCTGGGATTATAGTTCTTCATATATCGATTATTGGCCTTCCCGTGCCTCGTCGAGATCGTTGAGATACCACCTCTGATACCATTCTCTACTATAATCAGCATATTGGGATCCCTCAAAAGCTCCAACTCAACCTTGGTAATCTTCAACGTAGCATCCCAAGCCAATCCAGGCGCAGTATAATGCCATGCTGGATCCAACCCGTAATTCTTCATACAAACCCCTCTGAAGTTCTCAAAGACATCAGCCAACAGAATCACATCTGTTTTGAGATACAAGTCATGGTAATCCCTAAAACTTCTCATACCAAAGGCCTCCCATACGTTTCCGGCATGTTGATAATCGTCATCTGTTATGTCAGTGTCGTATAGTATCGAATAAAACTCATCCTTGGGTGGTAGACTGGACACTTGTAACTTGTCAAAACCATCAAACCAATCATAGGGGAACACTCCCTTCCTAGCCAAAAGATCAAAGTTTGCCCCTTCATAGTATCTCGAGAGGTTTGCCAAAGACTCTCTCGGCAAGTTGTCAGCCAATCTAGCCAAACCACTTGCCATGAACCTAAAACTGTCTACAAATCTAATGGTACGTTTAATCTGAACCTCCTTCTCCTTACCATCCTCCTTCTTCATGAACTTTTCAACCACAATCTCCTTTGTGAATGAGATGTACTTTTCATCGTTGAGTGGAATACAATCAAGCTTACCCTCTGACACTCCCATCTTCTTGATAAACAAATGACTATCGTATCCAGACAAGTTGTGGAAGATGACTGGAAAGAACTTGGGGGTGCTGAATTCCAGGTTGCATTTTCTGTGAGCTGCTCCTCTGTACCTACCTGTAAGATGACAGTGGTCGACCACCTTATCGTTCCCCAATTCACCCTCACAAATATGGCAATGTGTGGCTTTTCTATGATTCCTATGATCGCTATTCTTCATTACAACCTTCCTTTCAGACTTAAATTGATCATAGATCTTCTTGATGTCCTCCTCCAAGCTTTCCTGGAACATTTGTGGTATGTCATCCTCAGGTGAGTTGGCTGTTCGCATCACTAACTTGGGCTCAAAGATACTATCATCGAAACACTTGATAAGGTAACAGAAACCTGATGGCTTGTGCTTCTGATACTGATTTGTGAAGCTATCCCTGTCATCCGGGAAACAAGTGTCCAACTTCTCTGTGAAACACTCAAAATCAGCATAGATCACAAATGGCACTTGCATCTTTCGTCTGTGGTTCGTGAAAGTAATGTACTTTGGGCTGCCATCCTCTTCCATGGGCATCTGGACTTTGACTGATTCGTTGTTTAGGCAGTACTCCATATGTTCGTCCAGCGACTTTTGAGAATTGAACGAGTTTAAGCAGTTGTCACAATAGAAACGAGTGCCATGATGTTTATTATACTCGACAAATCTTGACATGTTTTTGATCCAACAGTAATGATTTGTCTCTTCATCTGATATCAAGAGTAGGTTTATCTTTGTAACCCCTGACTTGTTACTGCGCCTGATTAGGGTTGGCTCGCCATTCTCATAACCAAGGATATTGATCCCATATGGGTTCTGCCTTTCAAATCTATCTATCTGGGTTGTACTGAGTGCTGCCACTGGGAACTCTATTCCTGACCAATCGAATTTCTCTGAGTTTTCTCTCATCTCTTTGTTTAATCTCTCCGGATGATTCTCCCTTGGGAACACAGCGGATGTCACTGCCCATTTGAAGCACTCCTGGTCTTCATTCTTGACATTGATGATTGCCTTCTTAGTGGCCAATTTGGGTGGTAATTTAATATACGAACTTCCAGAAAACGGTTGAAACGGGTTCAAATGGATACGAAAGTCAATCACACTTTCAAACACCCATCCAGAGTGCTCATTCTCGTATTTCTGCACCAATTCAACAAGTCTAGCTTTGATGCTATCAAACATAGCAAGTGTGTCTGTTGAAGCTGTCACTGTCTCCATCAGTGAATGAAAATGACCTTGACTCCGCTCAATAACACGATTATCTTGGTTGTTCCTCCTCGCGAATCCACATGAAAGAATACACTTCAACTTGAATGGCTTCCTAATTCCATGCAATAAACTACGAAATGGTGTTCTAACCTTGCCAAGAAATGTAATTGGATCGTAGCCAGCTCTGCCCTTTACTATGTAAGTCCTCAAAAAGCCTCTCAGAGCCGTTTCATGTCTTTCGGGGATGAAAAACTCGGGTTCCCTTCTAACCGCAGCAGCTGCCCTTCTTAATCTCCTGGTGATGGCCCTCCTGTTTGGATCTCTAACATTGGATCTTATCCAATCTGTGGTCTGAATGATTTCACGCCTGGCAGAAGCAATAGCCCTTCCATACGAAGCTCGGGCGGGCCTTGTTCTTGTGGGTCTAACTGGACCAGGGATTGGAACATTAGCTTCAACCACCTGTAAGGATCCGACGGCATTAATGAGAGCCGCTTTACGCATGTTGCCAGAACCTCGAATACCAGACCTCTTGGCCATGGTTCGTAGTATCTTCACTGTCAAGTTCTCAGGTTGTATATCGGATAAAGCTGTGAGCATTTCAGCCTTTCTGAATCCTCGAACACTCACACCAGCTCTTTTGGCTATTGACCTCAAGTCTTTCACTGTCAAGTTCTCCATAGCATTAGTTGTATACTGACATTGTAACTCTTAAACCACCATATTTAACTTTTGTGACACGATGAATGTCACAAAATGTATTCCATATAATTATTCAGCAAATTCATTCAACAAACTCATACAAAGACTTCTTCTGGTCTTCGTCATAACACCAATCAATAAACCTGTCTGGATGATATGCACGCTTCATCAACTCTTCATAGAAATCCTTGTAGTTGAAAGACTCTTTGTGATTGACCTTGTACTCATTAATTAAACAAATTTTAATGTGTCTTTCTTCACTACTTACCAAATCAAGTGACCCTGCAAATTCAGTAAGAGCTGAAAAAAACATGCCTTCAGCAAATCCTAACTTCGTTAAATTTTCAAACATAACATTTCCTCGATCCAGATAAACAGTAAGTACATTGATGTCCCAACCTTTTGAAGATGATGACGTAATAATCAACTTGTTTGCTCTAGTAACATCACACCAATATTTAAGCAATGACCTCCATAATGCTAATGACATCAAGAATCTGCAATTACCATAACGGTATGGCAGCGAAATTTCAAAATCATCCCCCTTTTCAGGATAGTCAGGATCCAAATCAATTCCACTATCAAAAGAATCAACCAATCTACAATCTGGTCCCATAAACATCCATTGTATATAATCCTTTTCAATATCGATCAATTGACTCATCATCTCATCCATGTAAGGCATTTGCGCAAAGCTGTACCCGATGGTGTAAACCTCGACCCAAAATCCCACTTTACCAACTCGACCCCCACCCCACCCCCCAAAGGACATCGACGATCCAAACGAAAAAATTGGCACCTTAATGAAAATCATCGATCAAAAAATCAAACAAGTCGAGAGACTCGAACCAATTAATTATGCACAAACTCAAATCGACCACACCCAAAACCACGAATTCGCAAAAAAATCATAACACCAAAAATCGACCACACCCAAAACCACGAATTCGCAAAAAAATCGTAACACCAAAAATCGACCACACCCAAAACCACGAATTCGCAAAAAAATCGATCAAAATGAAATTGGCCCAGAATGCCCAGAATCCAACTACTACTGGAGTTGACATGGATTTGAAAGATACACATAAATTATCAGGTAAAGATGTTGAAAAATACTACAAAAGGTATTAAGTTGTGTCTGGTAAGAAGATAGCTGATGGATTAGTGGATCCCTCTTTACAACTAATAGCCTACTTGGTTGCTAAGTTTGTTAATATAGATGATATACAAGCTCTAGTAAATGACTGGAAGAATGATCAATTAATTAGAAAAGAGATATCAGAATTGTCTGGACTACTAGTACTAAGGGGTGGTAGACTTAGTGCATTACTAACAGGAGTTATTCACATTGTTAAGCATTTCAAAATCAGAGAACCTAATTCTGAACCAATTACTACAGAAAATGTTGGACTTGATACTATTCATTGAGTTTGGTAAAAATTGAAAATTGAGTAAGATCTCACATGTAATCGGTATACACTCTCAGAACACAAAATGGCGAAATCTAATTCAACAATGACAAATCGTTTTGTACCAATTGAAGAGACCGATTTTAATTGGGACTCTCTTATTATAGAAAATCCTGTGAAGAGAGGGACTAAATCTTACTCAAATGTTTTTGTAGTTGAAAATGGGACTAAAAAGAGTCTTTCCTTTCAGCTGGCAGATCAAAATATATTAGGACTGTTTTATAATCATAAATATAACCAAGAAAAGACGGTTGAAAACATTGATGGTATCCAAGTGACTTATCCAATGACATCATTTTACACTATGGATGAACCAACTAAGTATGAAGAAGAAACTATGAATAGGATTAATTCGATTATGTTTAAAGTAGGGAATGTTATGAAAGAATTCTATAGTAATAAAGATACTAAGAAAAATATGCCTGACATAAGCAAAAGTAAAATTAAATTAGGTTTATTAAAAACAGAGCCAGTAGATTTGATAAAGCCACCATACTCATCTCCAAAACCAAAAAAATCTAGTAATGGAAAAACGTATACAAGGCCACTATCAATGTATATTAAATTTAAGACTAGTGGATCAGGTTCAAATTTGAAATCACACACATCATTTATAGGCCGTAAAAGAAATGATACCTATCATGACTACATATATGAAGGAGATAATAATAAGAAGTCATGCGCACAAATTTCATTAAGATAAGATAGTATATGCTTTGGACCACAGGGTGCAACTGATTTCATTGCTGATTTGAAATTTATAGTCAAATCAATTAGATTAACCAAACCTATTATTGAAACACCACCACCAAAACTACCATTAGAAGATGAGGAAAGCGATTTCAAAGATATTGCTTTTGAAGATGATTCAGAAGATGAGGTAGAAGTAGTAGTATTTGAAGAAGATACTGTTGAAAATATGTTGACTTAAATAAATAGATGGAAATGTTTGGTCTCCTAGTATACCACTTACTAGGAGACTTAAAGGTTAGAATAGATTAACTCATATGATGTCTGAAGAAAACACTGTTGAGCAAATTACTAAAGAGCCTGAAGTTAAAACAAAAGTCAAAGATCCAAAAAGAGTAAAGGCTGGTAAGGCGATACAAGCCAAAAGAAATGAGGCTATGGCTTTTTATAAGCGAGCGCAAGAGAAAGAGGAAGAGGTCAAATCAAACAAAAAAGATGAAAGTAGTGTTAATGAATGGCTACCCAGTCTGTCATTCCAAAATGTGTTAACACTTGGATCCATTGGACTCGCTGTCTATGAATGGCTACCCAGTCTGTCATTCCAAAATGTGCTAACACTTGGATCCATTGGACTCGCTGTCTATGCTTTATTCACAAATTATAGGAATAGAATACCTGACTTGCATGTACCAGTTATGAATTTCAATCCCCCTCCAACCAAAATCATGGATAATAGTGTAAGTCAGCCACCCAAAGAAGAAAATAATTTAAAAGATTAGTGGATGTAATTCAAAATGTCTGACAATAAGCTTGTAAAGACAGTTACTGATTCTGCAGTGCTAATTGGGCTGGCTGCCGCTGTGGGTTATGTTGGAAAAAAGGCTCTAAGAGAATCATTTATTGGAGATCCATCATCAAGTATAATGAATTATGGTAAATGGGTGGTTGTGTTGAGTGCAAGCATGTACCTCAAAACCTATTTAGAGGATCAGAAGATATTACCACAAAGTTGATGAGAATGGAAGAATTTGATAAAGCTCATAATAAGTTTAGAATGGCTTTACTTGATCATATCAGAGACTACTTTTTGTATGTTCGCTCAATTATACAAATTTACTCTTACAACGAGTCAACTGGTTCTTATGAAAAAGCTAAAATGCCTTCAATGGATAAAATGGTTGAAATTTATTATGAAATTTATCCAAATAGTTTCTCTGAACATGAGCCTAAATTTAAGGATTTTATACATATTATACATAAAAAGGAACCACCAAATAGATCAATAATGGTACCCATAATCACCCTTGCCAGCCTTGCAAGTTTAGCATTTTACACAATATCAAAATTGTTTAAGAGAAAAGAGAAGTAATGTGTAAATGGCGAGTATAGCAATCATGCTTGGAGGAGCAGTCCTCAATGCAACAGCCTTCATTGGTGGAAATTATATAGCAAAAGCCCTTAGCGGTTCATCTTCAGCTGATCTCCAACTCGAAAGGGAGAGGCATGACAAAGCAATGGAAAAGTACCAGAAAGATTATGCTACGTACCAAGAGAAGCGCTTGGCATATATTGACTTTATGAATAGGAGGAAGGGTGATGAGAACTAGGCCTCTGAGAATATATCAAAGACTGATGAAGCTCTCAAATTGTATAATGAAATGGGTAATCCACCCAAGTTATCCGACTATTATAGACCTAATTCAGATCAAAAAATGGGAGAAATGGCTTATGTTTCTGGTGGGATGTTAGCCTTAGGATACATTACGAGCAAGTGGCTATAATGGCTGAATATGTAACAGATAATACAATGACTCCAAGTGAATATATTCGTATGTTAGGTTCAAGAGCTGCACAACTCAGACTTGGTAAGAAACCTGTTATAGAATGGAAAGGAGCCTTTGATCCCATAGCCATTGCTAAGAGTGAAATCAAACAGCGTGTTTTGCCAATGGCCATAGTGAGAAAGATCCCAGACTGCACTTTAGAGACTGGTTTCCGTGATGAGATATGGAACATTAAAGATATGAATATCCGAGACTTTTGAAATCAATTTAGAAGTTCCCATATTTAGCATCAAATATGGCAACTGCTGATCCTGATTTAGACCCAACTAAACTAAATGAACCTGGGGCTGCTGGTGGTGATGATGGGGATGAAACGCTTTATCTTAGCCCAATCACAAAGACATCAACCACTTATGAAGATCCTGATGATTATGAAGAAGAGACATCATTTGGTGGTGGTGATGAAACCAGGCCCTTAATAGAGAGGGAGAGTGACCAAGATAAAGCTTGGGATAGAATCAAAAGCGCATTCCCAAAATTTAATATTGCAAAGGCTAAATTCATAGCTACCATGGATGAATGGGGGAGGGTAATTGTACGATTGAGAAGGTCTAATGCCAAACCATATGTATTCTTCAAATCTGATGGTGATGTAAATGATGAATTTATGAACCTGAAGGGTATAAAAGACAATCTTGGCCCAACCTCAGCCGAAGCTGTGGAAGCTAATGATGGTGAAATAGCTAAGAAAAAGGGATTACTCACCAAAATGAAGGACAAACTAAAATTCCACAGAGACAAGCCACTTAAAACTCCAGAGGAAAGTAGCCAAATGGAAACTCTAGAGAGAGAAATTGCTGAGCAAGAACAAGAGATAGCCAACTTGGAGGAGGAGAATGAGCAAATCCAGGAACGAATGTCATTGCGAGACCGGGTGAAGGCCATCTTCAAGAAATATGGATTCACAGTCTTTGCCGTTATGAGTGCAGTTGGAGTTGTAATTGGTGTTATAGTCTCCAACCTCTCCAAAGGGCTCTCGAAATTGGGTAAAGGTGTTGGTGATGGACTAAAGACAATTGGTGAGAAACTAGGCGAGTTATTACCTGGTATGTTGGGCGCTATTGTAAGCTTCTTATTCAAGACTGCTGGTGAAGTAATTTCATTCCTTGGTAAGAACGCTTGGCTGTTAATAGTGGCAGTTGTACTTACCTAAAAGATTGGTGAATTTCAAAAACCGACAGGAATTAGTCAGGGATAATCAACAACAGCCCTTCATAATAATCAGGCCAGGAACATATTCATTGCGAAGTATCCATGAAATATTTATAGATGATACGGAGAATGCAAAGATCTCAGTTATTGAGACTGATAATGCTGATTATATGTACTCAAATAAGAACTATAAGGTTATACTTTCCAGAGGGCTACAAGTTGGACTGGGGTTGCCTGAAGTCATAAAACCTGGCAAATTATACCCAGTAAATCTCCAGATAAAGGAGCCCCTGAGACTTACTTGCAGTCTAGTTGATAACTTGTCATCCTATACGAATAAAGTTCAATCAGTAAGCCCTGTGAATATTACCCCCTCATACCTCCATGCTAACATACCCTCACAGGATTACTCAGTCATACCGGCACAGAAATCAAATAGTCCCATAAATCACTTTGATTTAAGAATACTCGATAGTGAGTGGAAAAAGTTGGATATGAAGGGTTCTCCCATCACTGTCAGCTTAAGTTTCAAATAACATTGTAAAAGGAAGTTATAATCGTAACAAATATGGATGAGTATAACAGAATCTATCCTGAGTTGCCTCCAACGGCTCCACCTCCAACCCCCACTGATGGGCCCTCATTCAGACTTCAACAGTGTACTGACATTTTGAAAACGCTTAAGTCTGAATTGAATCATTATGAGACTGTACTCAAAAAGTATAACCGGTCCAAAGGCGCGCTTATAAATGCAAGCTCAACCTGTGGTATACTATCTTGTATTTTAGCGGCTGGTGGATGGGGCACCTCTTTGAGTGGAGTTGGAATTGTGGCAGCTATACCCTTAGGGGTGACTAGTGGAATACTAGTTTGTACTTCCATAGCGTGTGAACAAATCTCCAAGAGTCTTGACAAGAAAGCTACAAAGCACCAAAGTACCATTACACTGGCTAAATCAAAAATAAACACCATTGAAGACTTGGTTTCAAAAGCGCTTAACGATAATAAGATCTCTGACGAAGAGTTCTCCTTGATAATTGAAGAACTCAAGAAGTTTGAAAAGCTTAAGGCTGAAATACGACTCAAAGCTCAAAAAAATCTGACTGGAGAAGACCCTATGGTATTGAGACAGAGGGTACGAAAAGAGATACTCAAAGAACTCAAAGGAGGGCCATAACCATAACTTATGAAAAGGTATCTTATTGAGTTAAACACTATAACCCTTCTACCCAAACACTGGATAGAAGATGGGCTTACTCGATGATTTCCAAAGTAAATATCCAAATGCTGACTTGAGCCAGTTCAAATTTATTTATGATAGTTATGGTGGGTATATTACATGGGCGCGTAATGGATTAACTGTCATGTCTTATGATGACCCTACTGGCAAGACATGGACTGATAGTCTCAAACCAAATTTGAAAATACTACTTTGGACTGATTTAGGTTTCGATGGTAAAACATTTAGCTCATTCCCAGATAGTCTAACCATAACAAATCATCATTACCCAATACCAGCCGTTGACTTTGATGACTTTACCAGTAACACCACATCCATGCTAACCTCATTGGACATTAACGTGTTTTAATCCCAAGTTGTAACCTTCAAGTTTGGAAAGCAAGTGGTTGAACGCACCTGACATGAATTATTGGCCTCAACAGCTTAATTTTGCAGTGTGGTGTGCAACCTCTGGATGTGGTATCAGTCCCTTTGAGAGCTTGAACTATCCCAAAGTGGTGGCTGGATTCATAAAGTTTCACATCTACTTCACCATAAGGCGAATACTATACGAATTAAGTGTGCCATTGCCTGATGAACAGCCATTTGTCATAAACAACAACCCTTACAGTAAGGTTGCTTACCAAAGATTGTGCGCTGAATTCGGGATAGCTAATAATTCTGATTTCAGATGGAAAGGTGGGCGAAACCATGGTCTTGGTGACATCTTCATTGACTATGGAGCTGGCTACCATGGAAGAGGTGGAGGATTTCAAAATGTTCATGTGATTCGAAACTATGATGAAGATGCAAACCAATGGCCTGGCGAGGGTGGTAAATTCTCAGATGATGGTGGTAAGAAAGAAAAAGGCAATCTCATCTCATTCATTTGGAATGATGACTTTGCTGATTATAAATATGCGTGGTTCATTCCAACTAGTGGTTATGGGCTCACTAAAGCTGGACTTGGTAGATTGAATCGATCTGCTGAGGCTTTCGTTTACTGTGTGCTGGGTTCTCAAGTTAACACCAGAAATTCAATTGTAGGTACTGGTGGTGGAGTGATTGAAACCCAACAAGAATTCTTGGCTTTATTTGAAAGTAGTGTGATAGAGAATGACATCTCAAGCTCAGTTCAAAGATATCAACTGGCCACTCAAGAAGCTAAATTAAGACTGGATTTGGCCATTGCACCTGGAATATGGTTAATGCCAAGTAATATGATTATAAACACAGAGTGTGTGGTTGGATTCAATAACAACCTTATGAAGGCTACTGATGAGATGAAATTTGGTGTTAACACAAACGTGAACCTGGAGACTAAAATTGTGGGGATAAGCCATAACCTAGATTCTTCAAAAGTTAAGTTACCACATGCGGCTGTGAAATCCAGGCCAACACCAACACCTCCACCAAAGATGGATTCTCAACCTATAATCAAAGAATCCACACCAGAAAAAGCCACTACAAATCATGAGAATATTCTAATGGTATTAACAATTGCAGCTGCATCTATAGCTTGGATTATTTTCAGATGAAAATTGAAATAATCAATCCATGGATCATACCCATTCGTAAATCATGGTATCACTAGCCATCGTTGGTAGTAGAAACTTCTTTGACATCGACTTCTTGAAAGATCAAATAAGTAAGGCTCTTAAGAAATGGAAGCTGAATCTCTCAGATATTGAATGTATCATATCTGGAGGTGCAAGAGGAGTTGACACTATGGCTGAAGAGTTTGCAATTGAAAATGGAATACCATTCAAGAAGTTTGAACCTCAATGGGATTATTATGGCAAAGCAGCTGGACCAATTCGTAATAGGGCTATTATGAAGTGTGTAACACATGTATTGGCCTTACCTTCATGTGTTTGCTCAATAGGTACTAAGTCAGCTATAAAGATGGCTAGAAAGTATAAGAGAGAGGTTATAGTAGTCTATGTGTAATTATTAACTGAACTTTTGTAACGTGAAGCGCGTTACAAATGTCTTATACTAATTATACATTTAGTATTAGTGGACCACACTCTTCACAATATTTTCTTATACATTGATGCTTACAAACATAATCACCAGTACATATATTGCAATAGTATTTTCTCTTACCATGCTCACAAATTCCAGAACCTTTACACTCTTTGCAATATTGTTTTACCTTACCATGCTCACAAATTCCAGAACCTTTACAATCTTTGCAACAGTATTTTACCTTACCATGCTCACAAATTCCAGAACCTTTACACTCTTTGCAATATTGTTTTACCTTACCATGCTCACAAATTCCAGAACCTTTACAATCTTTACAACAGTATTTTACCTTACCATGCTCACAAATTCCAGAACCTTTACACTCTTTGCAATATTGTTTTACCTTACCATGCTCACAAATTCCAGAACCTTTACAATCTTTGCAACAGTATTTTACCTTACCATGCTCACAAATTCCAGAACCTTTACACTCTTTGCAATATTGTTTTACCTTACCATGCTCACAAATTCCAGAACCTTTACAATCTTTACAACAGTATTTTACCTTACCATGCTCACAAATTCCAGAACCTTTACACTCTTTGCAATATTGTTTTACCTTACCATGCTCACAAATTCCAGAACCTTTACAATCTTTGCAACAGTATTTTACCTTACCATGCTCACAAATTCCAGAACCTTTACACTGTTTGCAATATTGTTTTACCTTACCATGCTCACAAATTCCAGAACCTTTACAATCTTTACAACAGTATTTTCTCTTACCATGAATACACATAAAAAGTTATTTAATAATTACCATATATTACCTTTATAACACTCAGTCTCCTGTACTACCAAATCCACCCTTCCTTTCAGTATTACACAACTCTTCTTCTTCAACTATATAAGTATCTTCCATAAATGATTTTCTAAGTATTAACTGAGCTACACGAATACCAGGAGTTAATGGCTCAGTTCTAATAGAGGAATTTATTGGGCAAATAGCTATAACCAATTCACCTCTATAGTCAGGATCTATTATACCAACAGAATTTGCCAACATCCATCCCTTTTTATGTAATGAACTTCTAGCATGAATCTCAAAATAAAAACCTGAAGGTGGTTGAACTGCTAATCCTGTATGTAGATATTTAAATAATCCAACAAAATTTTGATCCACAAAAGTTAAATCTAACCCAATAGAATCTTTAGTAGCCCTTTTTGGTATTATTGCTCTAGAATCAAGTTTCTTGAATGATATACGATTATGACTATTCACTTTATAAATGTAATTTAGCTCATCAAGATCACTCATTCTCTCTTTGCTCCAATATATACCAACCCC
>OX453277.1:11788177-11828177 GCA_949710005.1 Ricordea florida
ATTGTAGCAGCTCACAAAATGACATAAAAAACAGAATTACACTCAGAAGTAATTGTGGGTTAGCCAGGGAGTGCATTTTATATACAGTCAAACCTTGATTATTTGGACTCACTGGGCCTTGTGCAAAATGTCGGAATGATTGAGAGTCGGGAAAATAAGTCAGTAACAAAGAGATGAATGCTAATTAGACAGAAATGTAAACAACAGAGATAAAGAAAATAGAGTGTAATATTGATTAGGTTGTGCTCCGATATTGAGGTCTTATCCCTTGATGATTCTCAAACTTTTCTAACCAACCAATTGATGCTTCCAAGCTTTTGTTATTGTCTGACTCAGCAATGCCAATGTCACATCTTAAATAACTTATTTATGACAAAACTGGGACCAGAGAAACAAGAATGGATAATTGAAAAGTCTTGATAATTGAGTTCCAGATAAGCTAGATTTGACTGTAGCTACATTTAAGAAGAGATGATGTTTCTCAACTGTGCAATTTTGTTTTGTCATAGCATATGAATGTTGCAGCATCACCGGCTGCCCCGGCTTCAGTGCCGACTCCCAGTGCAATGGGTGTACCGTCACCAGCGTCTGTACACAATCCAGGGTCTGTTGGTGCACCAGTAACTAGCCCTGCCTCTCTTAATCCTGCTGAGGAACAAGCTTACTTGGACAAGGTAAGTGTAATGTAGTAAATTAATGTCGCCCTGTGTCACATAAGAAATTCATAGTAAAGGTCTGACCAGGAAACTTACTTGCAATAATTCAGTCATATACACAACAGAGTTGTATGTACCAGTGTGTCTCTAAGATCAGGGAACGTTAGAGCCCCATCACCACCTGGTCTGAATGTTTTTCAAACTTTCTTACTGTAAAATGCTAACCTTACATTTAAATCAAGAATTTTGATGTATTATTAACTAAGCCTGTGGTAAAAGTGGCTTGTTAATGGCCAAGCTTATTAATTTTTGCTTTTTTTTATTGGGATGTACAGGCAAGGTAAATAAAATAAAATAAGAACTAAAAAAAGCAAAGCTTATACCCAGCCATCTCTATCGCACAAGCAAAAAAGCAACATGAAATCAGCATTTTTAAAGTTAATCTCAAAGGCAATGGTGTGCAATGTACAGTGATAAAATGGAATCAGGATGTTTTGGATTAAATATGAATGGGAAGAAATGGAAGATTCTCCAGGTATGGTAGAAAGATTTGCATAAAATTAAACAAGCTTGCCACAAACAGTATAAAATGTGGGATGAAAACAATATTGTTTTTACTGATGCTGTCCTCAGTGTTATTGGTGTATTATTTTGTTCAAATTCCCAAGTGGTTATTCTACTTGCAACACTGAATGTCTAAATGTTACCAAACCGCTGATTAAGCCCTATTTACAAGAGTGTTGTTACAAACACAAGATATATTTTTACTGTTTGTAGCTATCCTTGTGTATCCATTAGTCTCAAATCAATTAACATAATCTGAGACAAAGAAAAACAAATATTGATCTGGTTTGAAAAATTTTAAACCCCCCCAAAAAAATTGAACCACAACATATTTGTACACTTTAAAACCTTAAAATTTAATGTGCATTTTTTTTTAGTTGAAGGAGCTCTCACCATTTGTTGAGCCATTGAAGAAAATGATAAATAAAATGAACAGGGAGCTCAAAGGTAAGTACTTGGCTATAAAATGAAAACTATTATGAGCTCAACTTTGTCCACATCTTTTACTGTAACAGTGTTGCATCCAGGTTTTACTGGGTAGGGGTCCTCTGGACCCCTTGGACAAATATTTGGGGGTCCAGACCAGAATTTTGGGGGTCCTATCATGAATATTGATTTCAATGACCTCGTAATTTGATGATGAAGACGAGTGAAAAATCGCATTGTCGGTGTCGGCCATTTTGAAACCTGCGATTACTGGGCCGAGTAAATCTTTCTTTCTTTACCTCCGCGCGACGCTACGGCTCCCTCAAACTAAAAAGTTTTTGTTATGAGAAGTAAGAACTAGAAAAAGACGGAGCGAATGAATGCGAAAATCCGTCATCGGTAGCAATTGTGTATCAGAAGGCATGATGCTCCAGTGTTCATCATTGGAAGTTCGTTGTTCCGCATGTGCCATGCGGATGAAACATTTTACCTTCTTTGACCTTGAGCCATTTGAAATCGCTGAGCGATTGGCGTCAAAATGACTTGTAGACTTTGATTTCAGGGTCAATTCGGAACTTACTTCACTGGCTCCGTCAACATCAGGATTTGAAGATTATGCAAAAACGTTTTTTCTTTCAAGTTATGTTGATGCAAAAAATAAAAATACGCCAACCAGAATTCTATCTTTGTTATGCATTTTCTTATTGGATCAATCAACGTTGAGTATGTGAAAAAATAGTGGCATTGTTAAGATAAATATAATAAGCATATGGTTTATAATTATGCTTTCAATTTAGAAATGTGCATATATTTCAGGTATGATATTTGTGCGTCCACGTGGACCCCTTCGTAGTATTTTAGGGGGTCCAAATGCAAATAATTGCGTCCCAGGACGCAGTGACGTGCTCTGGATGCAATACTGCTGTAATATTATCAGTGATGCTCAAACATGTTATCTTCCAGCAAAAAAAGAAACTGTCTCTCACATGCAAAGATATGTAAAGTACTACTAGGGGTTCAAATTTCTTGAACCCTGCTACTTCTTCTAGCAGCCAATATGAAACTTTACTTTACAATAATATAGCAATAATATATTATGCTGTCAAGCAGACTATATGCAACGATATGGGAACTGAAAGAATTGTCACTGTAAGGACATTGAATATTAGCAATGTGTTGTCAAGCAGACTAAATAATGATTTGAGAACTGAGAGAATTATCACTTGAAGGATATTGTATACTAGCAATATGTTGTCAAACAGACTAAGTAATGATATGAGAACTGAGAGAATTATCATCTGAAAGATACTGAATGCTAGCAATAATGTGAAAATGTAATGAGAGGAACATGTCTGCAGTTTGTCAAACTGGAAAAAAAACAAATCCAGCTTCTCTCAGTAGGATTGAACCTGAGACATTCTGATTATTATTTACTGGTTCACATGCTCTGGTGTCTGGAGTTGGTTAAGCTGCTTGTGAATTTGTGTTTTTAAGTAAGTTTTTGCTTTCATCTTTGTTCTAGATCCCAGTAGCAGAGATTTATCTAAGCTGAAGAACCTGTTTGATATCTTGACTAATCCAATCAGAAGGTGTGTTGTTTTTGTTTGAAATAAACTAGTTGGTACCAGTTGGTAACCAATTTGTACTGTACAGTAATTTTAGGAACAATTCAGATGCTACTGATAACTGTGAAATCTAACTGTCATATGAGTTTGATGTTGCTGAACATTCTGTCAAGTCATCAACTGTGCAAGTGGCTGTGCACTTGACATTGCATGTGAAAGTACTTTTTCTTGTGAATAAATATCATTGATCTTACTGTCAATAAGTAAGACATAGAGTGCTGAAATCCATTTGATTTACTGTGCAAATTAATAATACAGGTATTGAAACAAATTCCCCACACCAAAAAAAAATTTTCATTGAAAAAGCTTTAAACTGCATGATGTACAATGCATTATTTGTTATATATGTACCCGTATATAGTGATGAAAATTGATAGCGTTAAATCCCAGAGAGGCATTGGCTTTGGCAAGTGCTCTTTTGTGATCCTGAAATGTATGCATGGTGGTGCATGTACATGGGATCCTGTACATACATGCTGTGGTTCAATTTTATCTTTGGTCCAAATTTGGTTTTCTTTTGTTTTGGTCATGGTCATTTAACAATAATCAGTTTGAAACAAAGGAAAATAAATTTTGAACCAAGGATAAAATTGAACCGCATCACATACACTGTGTACTGTTTTTCAGTTAACAACTGACTAGCTTGTGACAGAACATTGAGCAATAAAATGACTGTAATTTCATTGTTTAGTGTATAATACATGCCTGAAGTGGTCCATTTCTTTCTATCTTGACAGGTTACCGTTACAAGCATTAGAGAACAGTGGAAATGTATTAAAGAAGCTTATCAATTTAAAACCTGTAAGTAGAGGAAAATTTTATTATTGCTGAATATATGATTCAAATGTACTGGGGAAATGGGCAGCTATACATGTATCATAGAGTTATGTAAAATGGTCCACGTCTTGTAATATTCCTTTACATGTAGTCCATATTCATGCTGTATTTGTGAGTGACCTTTAAGTTTTACCTCTTTCCTTAGCCATGTTAAGACACATTCAGCATGAAGCCCGCCAAGTGCGTGGGGCATACATGGTTGATAAACTGGGCAATGCTAAAACTTACTGTAAACCTTTTGAAACATAACTTTTTATTTCCCTCCAATCCCAAGAGTTATTGGAATGCAACTTCCCCATACAATTAATTCTCAATAATGTTAAAAGCAAACAGATTTTAGTAATATGGAAAATGATCACCTTTGGGGTACTTGTAACAGCAATTGAATTCTCTTGACTTACAAGGAATTGCATAGCATTTGCTAATAAGAATTATTAGTATATACTAAAACAGTGGATAGCGTTGAAGGTGCGCTCTGATTGGCTAGTCAAACTCCGAATATGCTGTGCTATTTACCTGCAAGAAACTTGCGAATTTTTTGCTCTGCCACGCGAATATGGCGGCCCGGTTTGTATGTATGACAAGCGAAGAAATCATCCAAATTAACAACGAAGCAGTCCCTGGAAACTCCAAGAAAGCGACTAAATTTGGCTTGGCCGTGTTCAGAGGTAATGGCTTATGTTTTTAACCCGGAGTTTAGCGGTAAAAAGCAACGAGAAAGGTTTTGTTTACAAATGCAAATTAATCTTGCATAACCAAATTTGATGTCGCTTGTTTACTTGAGAACCAAAGTTGAATTATATTTTTTACAGAATGCTTTCAAATACAGAAAGGGTTTGCAATTCCATTTGATGAAATGTTGCCACTAGATCTAAACAAAATTTTTTCTCTCAGCTAGAAAACGAGACGTACGGCAGTAATTACAAAAAAAAATCCCTAACGGCGATGGGCGCTGCGTTGGATTATCATTTGGGAAGTCCTCCATTTTCAAAGCCCTTTTCTTTTTTTGTGTACACTTATCTCACTGTTTTAGTATATACTAAAACAACTATTCACCTCAGTGTCGGTGGCTAGTGGTGGATATTTACCTCGCCGCTTCGCGGCTCGGTAAATATCCACCACTAGCCACCTCCACTTCAGTGAATAGTTGTTAACTACCCAGATCTACATGTAATATAACCCAATCACTTTTAAGCAGGGACGGCGGAGCGAATTTTGAAGTGGGGGGGCTGAAAACGAGCGCCGTAGGCGCGAGTTGGTAGGGGGGTGTGGGGGCATCCTCCCCCAGAAAATTTTGAAATCTAGAGTCTCGGAAATCGTATTTACGACATTCTCCGCGACATACTTCTTGAAATAATTAGCCTGGATATAGCATAAAATGAAAGGTACTTTTAATGCTTACAGCAATATTTTGGAGGTTATTTCTCAGCCTTCCGGTCTCCAACGCTAACCTGCGGTTTTTGGACACAAGCTTCCCGTCTGTGGGAAGGAAGCACACGCTGAGAAAATGTTAAAAATACGTAAACGCGAAAAGTTTCCGACGAGGCTTGTATAAAGTTGTAGCTTAAACAAAATAAAATGTCATCCTCCTCAAAAGTGGGGGGGCTAAAGCCCCCCCAGCCCCCCCGGCTCCGCCGTCCCTGTTAAGATCAACATGTAAGAAAATCATTTTCATACAATGTAGAGTAATACCATGCAGTTGTTTATGACCAATGTTTATGGTGGTTAACAGAATTAAAAAATTTGGTGTTAATTAAGTGAAAGTACATGTATACTGTACTTTGTTATAGTGACAGTGAAACTTGAGAACTACAGTATAAAATTAATTTGTAAAATTATGCTACAGCACTATAACATCTTGATTCTTTTGATGACACATGCCAGTATTAATTAACTGTTCATGATTTTTGTTTAAAATTAGCAGTCTGTCCCCACCCCTCCAGCCCCAGTAACACCATCAAGCAGCACAGCATCAAGTGCTCCAATCACAACAGCTCAAACAACAGCAACATCAGGTCCTGTACAACAAGTTACTCTGCCACAACCCACCCCTCCTCAGGCAATCTGTAAACCTCTGTATGACGCTGTTGTCAGGCAAGCAAAGTCAGCGATGTTGACACACACGTTACAGAGGACTTTCACACCACTGCTGAATGCCATAGAAGGACCACCAATACTGTGAGTGTTCACATAAACATGATGAATGTTGTTTACACTTTGTGTTCTTGAAGCAAGGCCACCCGTTATGAGGTGAAGGTTCCAGAATCTATTAAGTATGCAAATATTTAAGTTGTCACACAATCTTTGTTCTAGAGAATTCTGGAACACACAAACATGATGTAAACAAGTAAAGTAAGCTTCTATAAATAGTTATCGTCGTAATCTCCCGAATTTTCTAGAACTATCTGAAAATGTATTATATATATATATATACTTTAATGAATCAAATTTGTAGGCCTAAACGCCTAAATTACATTGATTATAAAATACAACAAGAACTAAAAATACGACTAAGAACTATATAAATATATTCATTAAAAATATTTGATTGAATTCCAATTTATCAGATATTTACTCTTGCTTAAGATGATCATTATAAAGTCTACTGGCTTTAATTATGAAAGAATTTGCTGCTCTCTTAGTGCGACTACTAGGTATGGATAATGTTCCTATTACTTGCGATCTTGTTGAGTAAGAATTACAATAGAGCTTTGGGAACAAGTGGTGGAGCTTGTGGTTCTTGTTCGCCATACCCTTAAAATAGTTCATTGAGATAGTCTGCAGGCGTTCATGCACAGTTGGGATGCTGGCAGCGTGCAGAGCATCAGAGTATTTGTACTCAGGGAGTATAATCTTCAAAACCCTCCTCTGTATAGCCTCAAGTTGATCAATAAGGTATGCAGGGGCCGAGAAAAACCACACAGGGGCTGCATATTCTATCACCGATCTGATTGAGGCCACATAAATATGGACAAGTTCTCTTACAGCGACACCTGCACGTTTTAGTTGTCTTATAAAATAGATACGCTTTGCAGCCTTCTTAGAAAGGTAGTCAATATAATTGTTCCATGTCAAATCATTCGAAATATGCACACCAAGCAGTTTATAGGTTAAGACTCTTTCGAGCTGTTTATCCTCAATCAAAATATTTGGAATGTCTGGCAGCGATCTCTGGAAGCACATGAGCATTTCCTTACACTTAGCGGGGTTAAGTTTCATTCGGAGGTCTTTAACACATTGTGAAACTCTATCCGCGCTTTCTTGCATGTTACTTGAGGCCAGATTGATGTTAAAACGTTCCGCAACCGTCAAGTCATCCATGTACTTCCATCTCCAAGAGTCCAGATGCGCCAGGGAATTCACCATTATAATAAAAAGAGTGGGGCCCAGTACACTTCCCTGGGGGATTCCTGCTTGGACATGCTTCCAAGATGACAAATGACCGTTGACACAGACCCTTTGCTGTCTATCCGTGAGAAAACTCCGAATACAGCTAAGAATGGATGGATGTACTTCCCATTGATGCAGGGTGTTGATAAGGATATTATGGTCAACACGGTCAAAACCCTTACTAAGGTCGTATAAACACAGCCTAACGGCTTGTTTTGGGTTGTCAGTGCTCATGTAGAGAAAATGCATCAGGTCAATTAGTGCTGCAGTAGTGGAAGATCCTTTCAATGACCCGAAATGCCTTTCGTCAAGTCTTGCTTTAATCTGTTCTATAAGTATGATGTTCAGGTGGCTCTCAAAGATTTTGGCCAGTGGAGACGTTACTGAAACAGGTCGAAGGTCTTTTTCAGGCTCAGAGACTTTGGGCTTCTTAGGTACAGGTGTGACATATGCTTTTTTCCATTGTGAGGGGAAGCAGCCACCGATAATACAGGTGTTCATGATGTTGACTAGTGGTCTTGCTAGATATAGCCAGTTTCCCTGTAATATCCTTACTGGGATTGGTTCAGGACCAGACGATTTGTTGACCTTTAGGGCATAAAGGCTGTTTTCCATCTGTTCAACAGTTAGAAGGAACTGGTCACATTGTGCAGTAGGTTGATGGGTGGTGTTTCCAAGGGGCTGGTATTCCTCTGTCACCTGGAGAAAGATGTCATTAATTTTATTCGCCAACTCGGGACCTGAAAGATCCTGACCGTTGAAATTTAGCTTCTTAGGGATATTACTGCACTTTTGCCTGGTAATGGATTTTACTCCTTTCCACCAAGATTTAGTACCTTTTGCCTCCTCCAGATGGTTTTGATAATATCTTTTTGTGGCAAACTTGATTTCACGGGAGACTTTATTTCGTAGGTAGCTGTAGAGCAGCACATTTCCACATTTCCATGCCCTCTGGCGCTTACAAATCAGCGACTTGATGTGGGACGTCATCCATGGTTTATCGCTAGTGTTGATTCGGCAAGGCTTGATCGGCATGATGGCATCAAGGCACGTTAGTACTTTATCGTTGAATATAGATGTTTTCTCCTCAACTGAAGGATTACAGTACACGGCATCCCATTTCTCATTTCTAAGCCAGTTAGAAACCTGGGATAAGTTGATGCCACTGAGTCTGCGCCTATAGACAGTGGTATTAATTCCCTTTAGTGCTACAGAGTCATTCGAAGTGAGGATAATAGAATTGTGGTCAGACCTGCCAATAGGTGGAAGTTGGGTAGGCTCGTTGTAGAAGTCTTGCATGTTGGTTAGGATGAGGTCTAGAGTTGCGTCTGCTCGATTGGGAAACTTGACCAGTTGTTTTACACCCAGTTTACGGCTTTGGTGCACATACGGTTGAAGTCGCCAGTGATAATTAGGCCAGCGTCTGGGTGTTTAACAAGGAAGCTATCGGCCGTTTCCACAATATGTTGCTCAAGTAGGTTTTGGTCTTTCGTGTTATCGGGGCGATAAATAACCGCAACGAGGATGGACGAGATTTGACGTGGGAGCTTAGCTGGGCGAGCTTTAAGCCACAAGCTTTCACAGTCATCACACTGGTGTCTCGAGATCTCGGCAGAAGGAATTTCCATTTTGATCCACGTGCAAATTCCTCCACCTTTACGTTCTACGCGATCACAGCGGTACGTAGTGAACCCTTCAAGCGAGACACAGTTATCTGGAATGTTTTCAGTCAACCATGACTCGGTTATGCAGATTAGGTCGATATTATTAAGCCTGGAGACTTCACAAATTTCATCAATTTTACTCGCAACCGATCTAGAGTTGGTGTAAAATATATTAGGGAAGTCATAAGTAGTCTTAACCGTCGACTGCGAATGACATAGAGCTTGGCTAGCAAGGCAGGAATGACGAGACATAAATTGAAGTTCCAGTTGGTTGCTTTCATGTTGAGATGTATATACTAAAGGCAAATTTTGATCTTGAGGCTCGACATTGCTCTTATCAGAACTCTGTTGGTCGTTTGGTGTAGCAGACAATCTAACCAGCTTAACTTTAGCACCACTGCGACAGCCTCGGCGAGTCGGTCTCACTGTCGTCAGTCCAAGCTGAATGAGTCTGGTCCATAATGGTTTCGCAATACGGTACGAAACATTAGTAGTGGTGAAGATTTCGTATAAAGCTGCTCGGCAGTAGGTATATATCATGATGTAGTCGTTTCGCAACAGTAAAAGCAAGGAAATAGTGATAAAATACGAAAAATATGGAAAAATATGGAGAGCTCGTAAATGTGCTGCCGCTCGGCGCTCCCAGAGACTCCAATTTAAAGAGCGGTATCAGATAATTCTGGTACTTACGTATGGACGCTCAGAGCGAGTGTAAAGTGGTTAGGAGTTATTTGGAGATCATGCCGTTCACAGTGACTGAAGAAGCTATCGGAAGAATTCAAGACTTGTTTGCTCTCAAGTGGATATCACTAAGGAGTTCGTGAGTTAAACTGTAAAGTGGTGACTGAACGTATCTAGTTTTAAAGGATAGCTTGTTAGCGCTTAGAGTATACTGAAGTTAGCGATCGCTCCCATTGTAGACTACTCAAACTATTTTACTTGTCAGTTTCAAATAAATAGTTGAGTTCATAGCGGAAGTACGTTTGTCATTCTTTTTCTGTACGGACAGAGAAAACAGGCTTATTTATTTATTTATTTATTTGTCTCGTAACAACCTAAACAAATTTTCAGACAAAGTATTTAAGCAATAGAGTCTTATCTAATATAATATACTTAAAAAGCCTATGACTTGCTCTATAACTATACAAAACATATGAAGATTGAAAAAGAATCATCTTAGGCAGTAGAAACTTGCCACAAATCTTTTGCTCAGCGGCAAAAACAGACATTCCAAATTTGTATGAGAATTTATTTGGGTGGTCTTGGTTTGAGTAGTCTTACTTTAAGTCTTGCTACAGTCATGTAAATTGTGTTGCAGTTAAATTTAAAGAAAAGAAATGAAAAAAAAAATGACGTACTGGTACTTCATCACAGCAGTAAATTCCCATCACTTCCATTGCAAACTTTCTCTTTAGTTGCAATGCATTTCCTTTGTATACCGTAGCATAGTTGATGTATCCCCCTTCTTGAGAGAAATGGAATATTATTATGCTCTGTTTGTTATAGTTAAAATTACTGTACTTTATACTGTACCCACATGAGTACTATATACATAAAATTATTGCAATGAAGTACACAAAAGTGGGTACAGCAGAAAGTGGTTTGTATTCTTAAAGTCAGCCCGTTCGATTCTCTACAACTTTTGAGGACTTTGTTGAGGACCTCAGCAGGCACGTTAGAACAGGAGCAAAAAGTATGCAGAGTAATTAATACCGTGTAAAGGGGACTCATCTTCAGTAGTATAACTGGGTCTTGTCAGTGGGACCTTCAAAGTACATGTGCCCTTAAGCACTCAACACAGGGGGGTGAATAAATATGACTTTTTATACATGTACAGTGTATGTCATCTCAAGCAGTAGAATACTGTGTATAGAAAGTTGATTACCTAAGAAAATCAATGATTTGCTTTCTTGTGGTTTGTGTGCCACTTTTTTGTGTTTATCATGTTTTGATGTCTTCTGAGATCTTTAACTGTATAGACACATGGGGAAGTGGGATCCATATTACTGCATACTTGTTTGTCACATGCAGGTGAATTATTTTCTTTGATTTCTGTTTTCAGCCCCTTGCCTCCACCAGCCAAGAGGATTAAATTGTGTGATATTCCACAGAGAAAGTGTAGTGTACCTCATGTGCTGCAAGGTGAACTGGCGAGGTTATGCAGTCGGTTTAAGGTCAAGTCTGGGGCTAGCATAGGAATGAAGCAGAGCTGCACTGTATTACATTGTTCAATAGGTACTGTAAAGATCACAAGCTGCATTGGCTATGTGATAATTTATGCCATTCCATCTGATGTGGACTGATTATATAATCATATGATTCCCTTCTTTTCTTTTCATTGAAAAATAAAACCTAGAAATTATTAGTTTTGCTTCATAATTTTTATTGTTTGTATTTTTGAAGTTAATATTAATAGTATACAGATATGAACTAAGAGATACATGTAGTGCATGCACAATAATTGGTTAGTTGGGTAGCCTGTTAAAACCAATCATGGTTTTGCCATCATCTCAAATTGACTGCTAGCACGCTACAATTTGAGTTGTTATTTTAGAAAAAAATTGTTGTAGACCACATCTACTGTGTTGGTACAGGCTTGTACAGACCCTGGTGTATTTGGGAGAATATCCTGAGAAGGTGCAAGCACTCAACCTTTGGTACCATCTGCACACTTAAATCTTCCAAATTCACTTGGGTTTGTATAACGCCTATGCAAACTTAGTGGATGAGTTTTCGTTCATAATGTGTCATTGTTAAAATAGTTGAACCTTCTTTGAAAGTGTATTACAGGGTATTCAAGAAGGTGGATTTATAACCATGGGAGAACACCTTATTAATTTGTTGTTACTTGGGTTAACTGTTGCTTGGTACATGCAGGGTTCGCACGCGCCTTGAAAGTCCTTGAAAGTCCTTGAATCTCAAAATAAAAATTCAAGACCTTGAAAGTCCTTCAAAATTGCAGTCAGTGCTGGAAAGTCCTTGAAATTTGTAGCTAATTTCATCCAACTTAGATTCTAGAGTGCCTATTGTAATGGCAGAAATGTAGCAACACGTAATATGTTGTGGATGAACTCAAGACTTTTAGCTGTCTGTTAGCTGGACACAATCGCTACTGTGAGAAGCTGAACATCCTTTGATTTTGCAGTGCGTGGAGTCCTTGAAAAATGGAAAATATGTCTTTGAAAGTCCTTGAAAAGTCCTTGAATTTTTATTCCAAAAAAGCGTACGAACCCTGTACATGTAACAGTATGTGCACCCAGCCACTCAGAGTCCCTGCCCCATTATAGTCTATTTTGTAGGCAGTTATAGACCCCATCTTAGTCACTTTTGGGAAAATGTAATTTTTGCGATCCCAACTAAGTCACTCTCTATTTATGCATCTATTTTATGAATCCTTTAACTAGGTCATCCTAAAATGAATTGTCACATTTTCAGGTGTGGTTTCATGAACGGAATGTAATGCGAGCTGATTGTTAGATTTAATGAACAACAACGTTCTGAGCATTTTAGCTGAGACCATTTTGAATACATACTTACTAGAATTTTACTACCCCGGGAAAATCTGAAAATCTGCGACCCCACTCTAGTAATCCCATTGAAAGTGCAATCCTATTATAGTCAATCCAGTTGTGAAAATGGGACCTCATCCAGCGGCACATCCCCATTAGCCTTTTATAAGGAAGTACATACCGCCAAGAGTCAAAACCTTCTCTGCTTTTGTTTTGCAGATGATTTAAATCTCCCTGCAGTGCCACCAATAGAAATCAGTGTTCCACAGAACTATCCATTTTCCAGTCCTGAGTGCAAGACGGCTAATTACAGTAAGGATTTATCTATAGTATGCACTAGCTCACAGGAATTTCAATACAGTTGCATGTAATGGACCACGCTATCTCAAACTCAGTTATCTTGAACTCCCTGCTATATCAAACTCAAACTCATTTCCCTTGGATTGTTTTTTCAGTCATTTACCATTGGTTATCTTGAACCCCTGCTGTCTTGAACTACATGTATTTTTCTTTTCCCTTGAGAGTTAGGGATCAATAGCAAGGTTATTTGCAATGACTGTATTTGCGTTGATAAGAGATGGTATAATGCTATAGTTGTGTTTATAAGCCTATACACACATGGCATTTTTGACATCTTCAAACCTACCAGGAGAAATATTTAAGTTGTTGTTTCAAGTGGTTTGACTATGTCAGAAGATATACTGCCTGGCTTTGAAATGAAAGTTAATTTTGGTGAAGTGCATTCTGTGGAAAAGTCTCTAAAGATGAACCAGAAAAAGAAAGATGTTTTGTGAGCTTCAACAAAACTCAACTCATCAGCTGTACATGTACATGTATTTGGATGAGTTCACCTGAATTTTATTTATTACCGACAACTGTGCTGGTATCACTAATTTTATATTAAACTGTCAACAAAAGAAACTTGTTGTTTTCAATTGTAATAATATGGATGCAAAACATTTTGATGCACTGACTGGCTGAAAACACATCATTAAATCCCTAACAATGCAGGAGAAAGTTGAAATTGAGTGAAAAAAATTGAAATTGTTGGAAGAATTTTAAAGTTAAATTTTTTTAAGTAAATCACTAACAAGTGACCAAATCAAACTAGGAAAATTGGCCAAGTAGCATCAGACTGTCTGACGTGACCAAAGTTATAATATTTTTAAGGGCAATTTGGAATAAATAAGCACTTGTACTTTCAAAAATAACCAATTATACTTGCCCCAGTTCTTGAACAATTTATTTTACTTGTTTATTCCAAATTGCACTCAAAATCATTTAACTACCCAAACATATACTTATTGAAGTGCACATAAATGTATACCGTACAGTATGTATCCCTGAAGGTTCTCTCACTCTGACCATGATGTGTTTCTTTCTCAGATGCCAACCCTTTTCTTCAGAAAGTTCAGAGACAGCTGTCATCTAGACTACAGCACATGCCCGAGATGTATTCTGTTACTTCTTTGCTTGATGCTTGGGTATGTTGTTCTATCTTGTATCCTAAAATTATGTATTTATTTTTTAGTAGAAATGTTAAGGGCCCAGTTTCCCAGAAAGTCACTTAGCACTAGCTGCACCACAAATGGGAAGACAGCATGAAATACCTCACAGGAACGTTGACTGTAGTTAAATTGGAAGCTCGGGATGCCTGTGGTATACCTGGTTGGAACATGACTTTTGTGCATGTCCAGAAAAATAACCAATTCATCATCGTCATAATAAAATGAAGTGGGGAAATTTTGATGGCTGATGTTTTTTTGTTGTTGATGAACCTAATTGCATGTACATTAAGACTCATTCTTTGTCTTTGGACTGGATCTGTCTGATAGTTTTGGTACATCAAACAGTAATGGCAGCTGGCCATACTGTCATACTGTGGGTAAAATTGGATCTCTCCACTGCTGCAATTAGCAAAGCATTGAGGACATGTATTCCATATTCACAAAGGGATTGTGCTAAGTCAGTTGAAGTGCACAGTTTGTTCCACATTGTACACATACATACCTCTTATTAACCAAGTTCAATGTCCATACTGTAAGTTAGGGACAAAGTTTTTTCTGCTTGGATTTATGGCCCAAGCAAAGCACATGGGCCATAAATCCGAATGGACTGAGGAAATGAGGTTTGCAAGATACTTTTGAATTTAGCAGGCCGTACAGTGAAGTATGGCCCACTAAATTGACCAATCACAGCTCACATACTAACTAAGAGATATAATAAAGTGTAGTAGTTGAAAATGTTAACTTTAGGTGTGGCAGTGTAACTCAGGAAACATTGGCTGCTTATATGTATGCTCATTGCACTACCAGAAGTTGGAAAATTTTATTGTCAATGAAGTGATAATGCACTGATAGTGTTCATCATGATTGTACTATTACCACAACAGACTACAGCTGTATGAGAGGGAGTAACACAGATTTACTTTGACATTCAAATCTTTGCAGTATGCATGATGTTTGTCCTCTGAATCTAGTTCATTGACCTTGCCCCATGAATTTCCTATAGCTCAGTGGTAAAGCATGCAAACTATATGTAATCATTGGAAGGTTGTAGGTTCAACTGCTGTTGTCTATGGGGATAACTTGGATTTGCTTATTCCAAGTTTGCCTTGACATTGCTGAAAAATACATCTTTCACTTAATATCCCCATTATATCATCTTCATAATTTCACAGTACACTACTAAACCAAAAATAACTGTAATTTTACTTATTGCTTGCAGGAATCAAGCATAAGACAAGCCTGCATTGCAGAGATTGCAGTAAACTAGTTACAGACAGGATTACATTAAATTAGTGTAGATTATACATACATGTAAAATATAGCGTAACAAATGTAAGCATCATGATGTTAAACTTCTAGCTTATTTTCCAACATGAAGCTCAATAAGCAGCATTAACATTGGGCTAATGACGCAAAGAAAATATTATACAGCTAGCAAAAAAAGAGTTGTTTTATATTATCAAAGAAATGTATCAAATAGTGAATAAGATGTCATGAAAGCTTCAAGGATGGTTGGACTTAAAATTTAATGTTTTACCAGTTTGAAGTAAAAAAAGTTACTTTCAGTAGTACCATGCCATAATGTTGTTAAAAAGACACTGATTTGTCGGTGCCCAGGACATCTAGTTCCAGATTTTGAAATGGACTGTATTTGTTGCTTCTATTGCTGTGAAATAGGTTTCCTGGTTATAAACTATATACTTATCGCAGGTTTAGATGGCTGCTACTGTGTTTATTTGTGGCAATTACAGTACTAATTATGGTTCCAGAAGCTATAAATAAACTTAAGATAACATTAACTTACAAAGTACAGTTGTCTTGTAATCCTTTGTGGACAGGTTGTTTTTTGCATGGTACAGACTTTGGATATATCAGTGCTAAAAATTAACTCCAGTGCTTGGTGGGCAGTTGGGCCAGTTTCCTTGGATTCTTAGTGGCCCATCCCAAAATGAATTAGCCCTCTTTTTAACTCGTGGATACGCGAAGCGTATTTGCGAGTTTTTGTGGGGACTCCGATATGCAAATTGTCACTCACTCACTCACTCACTCACTCACTCACTCACTCCAGTGTAGACACACTTCGTAATTAGTCGGATAGAACTCGGGGGCACCGATATGAAGACGACAATTGTCGTGACCGAAGTCACGGAAGTCTGTTGATGAAAGTTCACGCTGAAAGTGTATCGTACCGTTGCCAGAGTTTGTAATGATTTTGTAGCTTAAGAGGACGATTAGCGAGGCCCTGTTAGGGGTAAATTTCGACAAGCGACGTGGCCTTGAAACGGCGACATAAAGGACCTGAAATGGCGACGAACGACGAGCCGCTCACGGGAAATTACGACAGCGACCTTCGACCTTCGACCTTCCGAAATTGCGACGTGAAAAGGTTTGAAACTCAGACGCGCGACATAAACAACCTCACTAACAGGGCCTCATTAGCAGTCTTACTAAAATCAAAAGGAGTTTAAATGTTTCCAGTTAGGACAATGACCAACTTGGATATTGAATTTCATGAGCCTTTTACTCGGCCAGGCGCTAAACGTGAACAGATGATAACTATTCGCTTTTCCGACATCGACCGCCATCGACCGCCCCCAAGATTACAAGCAGTATATGAATTTCAGTTGGCTCGAAAGTGATCTGAAGATGAGAAAATCTCTTGCTAATATAGTAAGCTTTGATGAGAACTCATAGAGCGAAATTAGCACTTGAATGAGAATTTATTTGAGCGAAATGAGTACTCGTTATTGAACGAAACCACTACTGAAAACAGAATAAATTGACGAATCCATGATGTGAAACCGAAGAACTTCTGCGGCCAACCTGGATAACAAACATCGCATGGAGGACTTTTCTACTGATTTAAGTGTTAGTACTAACAGGAATGGAGTTGGAAAAGTATTGGGACGGTCAAGAAGTATGTCAACGCTTACCATTAAATATAGAGGCGCATGCCGTGACGGAGAACCAGGGTTCGAAAAGAGTAAGTCATGTAGAAAATGTATTAAGCGTTATATTATATACAATACACCACAAGCCGTTACAATGAAACGTTTTCTGTCTATTGATTTCCGAATTTACCTTGAAGTGAACTAGATTGTGTTGAAGTAGACATGTTGGAAAAATAGGCTTACCTGTTTTGCTTACTGTTGTGTGACTCATCATATTTACATTGTAAAAACAAGAAGTTATAAGGATAAAAACAAAGATGTATTGCTGTATTAATGATGGCAAGTCTGATTTTTTTTAAGTGCAACCCTGAATATATATACCACTGATAACCTAAAATGAGATGGTACGGTAAATAAACTAATTCAACTTGATAAAGGATTGAGAGTCTTAAGGATTTTAAGATCATCACATCAGCTGGGCTATCCTACATGGTTTTGTTCATTATCAGCTGCAGAATCAAGGTGGATATTTCTGTTGCATACATTGAATAGACTTGTAGACAACAAAAACTATAATGATTATAAAATTGACAATGTCATGGCAACAAAATTCAGACCTTATTCAGAAGGACCCTGTTACTTTGAACACACAGACAGTGAGCAGCAGGATACCAGAACTACATTTGGTTTCGGTGCCATTTAATCCTGTACCCTTATGTTAAGTTATCAAATTTTTTAACAACTGTATGCTTGCCACCTGCCTTATAACTGATGCCTAGTGTAGTCAAATGATTGGCGTCATGTACTCACTGTATGTTTATTTCAAAAAGCTACTCAGCTCCCTGGTCACTTTTATGTTGTGATTATAGATTATTAAAATTATCTTCAAGTTCATTCAATCACAACTCTGAAAAAACACCTCATTAATTTTTAAATTATTTCTTTTTTCTCTGTTTTGTAAACATATCCACGAGTTCACCATAGTCCTACTTTGATTTTTTTTCAGAGTCACGTGGCAATCACAAAATCAAAATGGCATCTATATGTGGTGAATGTGGATCACTCGTGAAATCACTTTTAAAACCGCTTGGAATTTCCACTTCAGAACTAAAAATTCTGTAGTAGACTACATGTTGAGTGTTATTTTTAACTTTGTACTTCACATAATTTACATTGCAACTTTTCCAAATTCTGTAGCATAGTCGCACATTGGGTGTTCAAACCTTAAGTTTTGGTAGCCCTGGTCAGTTTTAACTTGCCACTGACGACTGTGTGACCGCCATTTTTTAGCCCGGATATATTGCAGAGAGTAAGATCTGATTATGTAATTGAGCATTTCAAGGGATATCAAAATTTGCACCGCTCTATGTTTCAAGTCCAGAGTACATTAAATTTTGGCCGAATTTACCAGTGATGAAAATTTAACTGAGCTAAGACCTTGGAGGCCATCAGTCAGCTGTTTCCTCAATGTGTGAAAGTAAATTTTGTTGAGAAGTTTGCCTTGTGAGGGGCAGGCTTAACCTTCTGGTCCAAGGAAATAGTTTCTCTACGTGCTAGGCATAAATTAAACCTCTAACCTTTTGTTATGAAGCTTGAACATTCCAACTACAAGAATTATTCACCTTGACTTTCACACAATGGTAAGCTCATTCACAAAAACAAGATGTTTAATTTATTTGCAATGACATGATGAATTCCAGAGCAGTAAACGGTTAGTGTTGATGTTGTAGGTTAAAATGAATTTCAGGTCAAAATGTTCCAAACTAGTTTGATTTGTTTTTTCCTTTGTTTCAGATTAATTTCCATAATCCTTCAAGAATCTGAAACAAAGAAAAAAGCTAATCAAACTAGTTTGGAATCACTTTGGCCTGAAATTCGTTTCAACCTACAAAACTGACACTTGGTTTAAAATCCAACACATTGCAAACATAAACTCCCATGTTTCTTCAAAAGTCTGGAATTGAACAGGTTGTCATTAATTTCTGTTTATAACAATACCATGGCTTGGTGCAGAGGTCTGAGCTGTTTCTACTGTTGAAAATCTCATCTACATGTAGCTTTGCAGTCTTCATCCCTTCTGATTGTACTGTTGTTAGTAAAGGAACAAAAACTAAGTGAATATTTTAAACTTTCAGTACCCAAAAACCTTGCTGGTAATTTACTTTTACCACTGTTGCATAGTTCCTTGTATGTTACTTTGAGTAATTCATTGTTAGCTCACTTGGTTGAGCACAGGACTATTGTGCAGGAGGTTGTTGGTTTAAACCTCAGCCAGACCATCACTCATGGTCTTTAGAAAATTGAGGAGAAAATGCTGCCTTTGCAGTGACATCTGTAAATGGTTAGACTTCCTAGTCTTCTCAGATAAGGACGATAAACTTTTTGTCCCGTCTCACAACCCTTGTTTGTAATAAGTTTGTGGGACATTAATGAACGCACACACTGTTCGTGAAGAGTAGGGGATGCAAAACCCGGTATTGTGGTCAAGCCCTTGTAGTTGCAGTTGTAATTTATATAAGTTGAGGGTTTCTTACATGAGCCCCTGGCTCAGGAGATTGGGCGACTGCTCCACACATTATCAACAATAAATACATTGATTGATTGAATTCAAATAGTAATTTTACACTACCTGAGCGAATTCTCGCGCGCTGATTGGCTAATTTTTATCATCTTTAAGAGTACAGACACATAAAATTTTAATTTATGCAAGGTTTTTTCGCATGATAAGTGAGCTGTCAAACAGTCAGATTTTTACCCAATCAAATTGTATTACGTGTTGTCACAAGCCAATGAGAAGGCGAGAAAAGTTATTGAGAATAGCTGCGCCCTGATTGCGTCAATTTAAATAAAATTCAGCATTTTTCGAGTTTACTTGCTGTTTACTTGCGTTTTCTTTTCATTTAAGTCTTCATTGGACCTTTTTCGCATTTTGTTATTGTAAAAAACAAATTGACGTCCGTTTTTTATGCGTCTGTCCTCTTATTGATGATAAATTGCGTCATAACATTGTCAAACTTTGACAATGTTATGACGCAATTTATCATCAATAAGAGGACAGACGCATAAAAAACGGACGTCAATTTGTTAATTAGATTACTATACTTGAGTTGATAGTTCTCGTTATTATCATCTGCAATCCCTTGCATGTGAAAAGTTACATAGAAAACATCATTTAATGGGAGTAAATATATACCCTGCATAGGGGGATGTAAAGAAACAACCAGGCATGACCTTAATTAATATTGATTTATGTGTAATAACAGGTGAAGTTTGTTCCTTTGGTATGATCAAGATTGGGATTTGATGTGCCTAATAAATGATTTTTGTCTACGATAATATTATCATTTACAGTCCCATTCAACACATACTTTTTTCAGTAGCCACTCTGCATCCTGTAGTGCCCTGTCAATGATCTGTTTTATTCTTAAAGGATCAGTCTCATCAGAGTGACTAACATAACCCTGTTTGTCCAAAAACAATGAAACATTGCAGCCAATTAGACACGGAGAAACAATTTTAAATGAATAATAATCCGCGCAAGATTGTTTCAATATTTCTTTTCCCACTGACCACGTTAAAACGAACTGAAACAGGAACAGACGTGCGACCGGAAGTCGTCCCCTTTACGTACCTGTCGTACGTGGTGTTTGTAGTGCTGTTGCGTGTCTTTGGGCAACTGCTTAATACACCTTAGCAGATGCCTGTAAAGTACAACAGGCGTCCTAATCTGCTGTTGCATTGCTTTAATGTCGGACGGTTTAAAACGTATTGAAATTTCACAGATCCTCCACGCACTGTCTTGCCATATAAGCTGTTTACACTTACTGAGGAACCCGGCTTTTGCTGTGTAGCCACTCGACGTGTCTGGACTGCCCACTTTATTTATATTGTAATTTTTGTGCAGCTTCCCACCAAGAATTCATGCTTGGTGGAAGTTAAATGGCTCATTCCGTCGGTGATATAGTTGTAGTAACTGGTGCAGCAGGATTCTTAGGACTGAAAGTGGTCGAGCTTTTCTTCAAACGGCGATCGAATATTCAAGAGATTAGGGGGCTCGATATTGCCCCTCAACCGCCATCTTTGTTTCTGCAAAATGCCAACAGTGGAAAGCTGAGGTACGCACAAGGAGACGTGTGTAATTATGATGAGGTGAGAGATGAAAATGCACCGCAATAAAATTGGTTGGCAAGATTTCCGTACAGGTCCCTACTTCGTTATGCATTCTGTAACTATACTATTTCGTTCTTCGAACTCAAGAAATATTTGCACGTGCATTTCACCAGACAAGACAGCTTCAGCATGCATAATGAAGTAGGATCCTGTGCGGAAATCATTCCAATTGGTTCTCTTTATTTATGTCTAGCGCTATGGTATATTTTCCCGCTTTTTAAGTCGAGAAACCGCTGTCAGGATGGTGGGGGTTGTTGCGGTGGAGAGAAAGTGTGTACGTTGATGATGGTCGGGATCCACAACCGGTTAGCTCAGTTGGTAGTGCACCAGACTACAGTGCGGGAGGTTGGGGGTTCAAACTCCGACCATACCAACACTCAGGGTCTTTTAATTACTGAGGAGAAAATACTGCCTTTGTAATGACCTTTGCAAACAGGGTTTAGAAGTTGGGGTTCTGATCGGAATGATTTCCACACAGGTCCCTACTTCATTATGCATGCTGAAGCTGCCTTGTCTGGTGTAATGCACGTGCAAATATTTCTTGTGTTCGAAGAATGAGATAGTATAGTTACAGAATGCATAATGAAGTAGGGACCTGTGCGGAAATCTTACCTTCTGATCCCGCATTCCCGCTTCTTTTTCACGAGAATCCCGCATCCTGCACTTTTTGGTTTGATTTGCGTTCACCTGGCTGATTCGCTTTCGCCACTGGTACGTTTATTTGGGTCTTGAAGCTATCCCAAATTCCCGATAGACAGGCCAAGAAAGCATGTATCCTGTGCAAAAATTTGAAGGAATCCCGTTTCCCAGAGAGCAGTCAATTCCCGAATCCTGTCTTTTGCATTTTGCTGAATCCCATATCATATTTTGATCAAATCCCGTATCCCGGGAATACCCTTCCGGACTCTGTGCAAATGGTTAGACTTTCTAGTCTTCTCGGATACGGATGATAAACCATAGGTCCTGTCTCACAACCCTTGTTTATGATAACTTAGTGGGACGTCAATGAACCCACACACTGATCATAAAGAGTAGGGGACATAGTTTCCGGTGTTGTGGTCTGGCCTTTGGGTTGGCGCTTCATATAGGGATAACCTCATTGCACCTTTCCCTCTTGGACAGAATTGTTCAAGAAAAATAAGTAGGTATGTTCTATGTTTATGTTGTTAGCCTTTGAGTTAAAGCATTTTATGCCGTCATTCTATGGTCTGTGAAACAAATGGACCACACTTCTCCATGGCCTACACTCTTAGACCATAGAATAATACCATAAAATGCTTTAATTTATTGACCACAAGCTGCAGTTGAGTGGTTTCACTGTGAAGTTTGGACAATTCACTTTAGTGCATAACTCTATATAGAACATTGAAAACTATGGTCAATTTGTATATTTAACAATAGAATATGTTTTTATTGTTGAACAAAAAAAAGCATTTGAAAGATTGCTAGATTCCTGCTGTAGTTTTTCTGACATGCTTGAGCATGTAGTTTGCCCTCACAATTGTTGCCACATATGTAAGAAAATGTGGTGACCTGTAGCTATAATAATATGTAATAAACTATGTCATTCTAAGGGCAGTACTTCTCTTAATACATCATAATTCAACCAAAGAGTGCACGAGATCTCAAAAGAGACATTGATCATGGAAGAATCTACATGGCCAACTTATGTTAAGATGCATACCTAGGAGTTTTTGAAGAGGGGCGAGGTTACGTGTTATACCCAGGGTACTTACCAGATTTTGGCTAAATCAAACCAGTTGATTAAGTAAGTTATACCACCGTAAGGTAAAAGGGAGGTGCTGACGTTTCGAGCGTTAGCCCTTCGTCGGAGCGAAAGGGCTAACGCTCGAAACGTCAGCACCTCCCTTTTACCTTACGGTGGTATAACTTACTTAATCAACTCCTTTGATTTAGCCAATTTCTTGTGTTTCAATTTCCCACCGACGCAGCACCAGGTTCTTTAGAAACTATCCCCACAATACTTACCAGATTGTCTTGTTGACATCCACACTGTGTCTTGCTAACATTTGACTTGAAAAAGAAGTCACCTCACAAGGTGGAAGGGGGTGTCATGGGCCCCCAAGATCCAATCTAGCTACACCCCGTGTCGATGTAGGATCCTCTGGGTGACATTTTTCTTGGTTGCTATTCAGGTTAAAGCAGCTCTCAAGGGAGCAACAGTTGTTGTCCATACTGCAGCAATAGTGGACATAAACCACCCATCAGAGGAGTTGATGAATGAAGTCAATGTCAGAGGCCCAGAGAACATCATAAAAGCCTGTTTGGAGTGTAATGTTACTAGAATTGTGTACACAAGTACAGCAGATGTTGCCCTGGGGTGGTCTGACAACAATGACTTGAATGAAGCAACTCCAGTTCCAGGAGATGAAGTATCAGATTTCCTTTTTGGCCAATATGCTTTCACTAAGTTGAAAGGAGAGAAGAAAGTGTTGGAGGCTAATGGAAGTAGATGTGCTAATGGGAGTGTACTTGTTTCATGTTCTCTGAGACCTACAGTTATGTATGGTGAAGGGGACAAAGTGTTTGTTCCCAATGTAATCAAGTCAGCAAAAAGGCAGTTTGGCTATCTGCCGCGTATGGGAAATGGTAATGCCAAATTCCAGTTGTGCTATGTGTACAATGCAGCATGGGCCCATATTATTGCTACTGAGGGCTTGCAAACTCATCCAAGCCTTGTTGGTGGAAAGTCTTTCTTTGTGGGAGATGACACTCCATTGGACAACTTTTTCAACAGTGTAGAACCGTTTTTGCTTGCTACTGGTTGCAAACTGGTGAACATTTACATTCCTTATTCAGTTTTAATTTTCTTTGCCATTTTTCTAGAATGCATAGCGTGGATTTTGAGGCCATTTTACCATCTATCTTTATCATTCTCAAGGTCAACTGTGTTCAGTGTTTGCCGTGGTGCAACATTTAGGTGGATAAAAGCAATAGAAGAACTAGGCTATCAGCCGATTTTCTCTTACCAAGAATCAAAGAACAATACAATTCAATACCTTGTAGAAAGATTTGTAATGAAGACTTGATATAGTTATGCATACAGACGCAAGGGGTTCTACCTTAACTGTTAGTCCTGTAGTACCAGACAAAATGTTGGGTTTATAAAGCCTGCTTTTAGCACAAAATCAAAGGACAGGAAATGACCAGTGTGACACAAGTTATGATAATCAAAAAGGGAGATTAATTTCTAAGATAGTTTCTTCTAATGCATTTCTTCTGATATATATAATGGGGGAGTGTTTCATCACGGCACAACAGTATTTGCAATACTAAGGCTAAATTACCGTATTTTCTCAATTAAACGCCGGACCCCGATTAAACGCCGGCCTCGTATAAACGCCGGGTCCACGAGGCCAATTTTGAAATAAACGCCGGGGGCGTTTAATCGAGGCCCCGGCGTTTATTTGCGTTCGAACCAACAATTTGATTTTTCCCTCATTAAATAGCACCACTGTAACATACTAGTACGCTATGGTGTTTTGATAATCTTAATAAACGTTCAAAAGGAAAAGTCCGGCTTAACATAACAAGAATAGTAGCTGTACAACAAAATAAAACACAATGTTCGTGTTCGTGTTGTCATTAAGTCTTATTACTGATGACGCACTTTCTTTCGTGTGTTGTAGTGCTCACTGTCACTAAAATCGCGAGGATCCCTCCAGCGTTTGTTAATGAGCTGTTTCAATCTTGTCATAAGTTGTCCATTTTTATTTTTGTTCCGTTCAGTGCCACATGTCCTGATTGTAACATACATGTGCTGTTTATAATGCTGTATCCTTTACCAATAATCATCCTCCAAGACTCAGGGACAGTCAACTGAATGGAAAAGTCATTTCGTGTTGACAAACTGCCCTAGGTTTCGGAGAATGGGTGAATAAATAAATCTGAAAAAAAAAAATGATAGAATATTGCACTTCATAAATAAACGCCGGGCCCCGATTGAACGCCGGCTTCAAATAAACGCCGGGTCCACGAGGCCAATTTTGAAATAAACGCCGGGGGCGTTTAATTGAGAAAATACGGTAAGCACTAAGGGGCTTTTCATGATTCCAGAATGAAGTCTGCGCTGCATTCTCATGACAAAATCGACCGACTCTGGCTCAATGTGGTTTAAGTTTCCGGAATTACTTGTGCGAGGACAGAATTTCGTCTCGGGATCATGTAAACAGATACAGAGAAATATATGGAGATGGAATGAACTCATTCCAGAATGAAACTCGTGCCCGAATCATATGAACAGCCCTTAATTTTCCCCATTCTTAACTTCACTGGTAACAAGGAAACATCTGTAACATTAAAGAGTGTAGATTTAGAGGAGGTACTTCCCTGGAAAGGAGATGGGGTGAATAACAAAGCTTTGCATTCCATCATCTCATTTTAAAAATTTAATTGGTACCTCCTAGGGTGAAAAATTGAATCAGCGCTTTGCCCATGAACCTAGATTTTGATATAGAGGATATTACACGGTGGCGCGAAGATATGAATTTTATTTTCGAGTGGCAAAACAATATTTTACGAACGAGCGCAGCGAGTGAGTAAGAAAATTTTTTTGCCACGAGAAAATAAAATTCATATCTTCAAGCCGCCGTGTAATGTTCTTTTTATTATATAGACAAAAAGACATCGATACAAATTTCGGAGGGAAATTACCGAAATTACGTCATCGATAAACTCAGGTGTGAGATTATGGAAAATAAACCACTCGGGTCCCGGATGTAGTTTTTTATGAATTTTACGAGTGGTATATTTTCCAGTAAAACACTCGTGTCTATATAATAATAGGGGATAAGGAATTAGTCTGTGCATATTGTACTAACAAGACACCGAATAAAAGAGTTTATTACTCCACTGCATTTTTCGCTGTTTAGCATGTCTCACAAAGATTCTTAATTTATTATGAAATATAAAATTTTACCGTTAAATATATACTGTTAAAAGTGGAATAATCATTGCTATTTTCCTTCACTTGATAACAAAGACCCCAACAAATGAAGTATTTATTGCAAATTGACTTTTTTACTTTAGATATGTGTTCCATTTTCGTTTTCTAATTCAAGTCGCACATTACAAGATAGACGGCCTGACAATCAAACTGGTTCAAAATTCCAATTATTTTAATTTTTGCGATTTTGCGCAATTGAAATTGAAAATTGGTTGAAGTTTTTATACCAGTTTGATTTTAAAAATGCATCGACGGAAGGTTTCTGGTGGATTCATTGTTACTTAGAAATATCGTTGCATTTCACGACCACGTATAAGACGCATGAAGAACACAACTGGACGAACTGAGCTTAGTCACCCTTTGCTATACCTATATAACGACCATTCGTAATTGAATGATTATTTCTTGTCATTATCATTATCGTCTTCAGTATCGGAAGTCTCCGCTGTTGAGCTCGGCTGACTTGTGCCCTCTGTTTCAGTATCGCCACCTTTCATCGAACACTCCTCTTCGCTGGCGCCCCTTGAAACAACACTGTGCGACGTTTCTGAGAGATCGTTCTCTCGCTCCGGAGAAGGACTTCGAACGAAATCTGACTCACTGGCGACGCTAGAATGTCGCGAGGAGTAAAAGTCCGACTCGCCTTCTGTCGTGACCGCGCCCTCGTCGTCCCCATAGAGGGACTCATCCTCACTGACTGGACGCGCCGCTTTGAGCTGTCGCTTCAGTTTTTTCGAAGCCGGAGACGCAACATTGACGCCTTTATCGTTGGTCTTAAGACTCTCAATTTGTCTCATCAGCTCCTGATTACGTTTGGCCAAATCGTCCGCTTTCTCTTGCTCTTCCATTGCAAAGTTGTTAGCTATTTGCACTGCGCGACGCAAATCGTCTTGCAGCACCTCCGCGTCTCGGAGCTTGTCCTCGGTATCGTCGTTCAACGATTCCAATCGCGAAATAACCTCGTTCGATTGCCGAAGTTGGTCGTCGGATTTCTCGAGCAGTCCCTGCAAAGTTTTGATCGCCCCTAAGTGATTTTCTACTTCTGTGGTCGCTCTTTTCAGACTTCCAGCTGAAGGCCTTCTCTTCGTGTCTATGACCGAGTCTCTTCTCTTCAAAAGATAGCGACGCAGAGATTCTACCTCGTCCTCCAAGTGCTGCTTCTCGCGGCAGACTCGATCCAGGTTTGACTTAACAGTAGAAGCTTGTCGACGGAGAATGCGAGCGCCTGGGGGAGGCTTAGCGGGTATAGGCTCCACGCCACCTTTGACATCTCCTGCGAGAAAATGGGTAACTTAATGAAGTGTGGAAGAACGACAACAAACCAACTTTGTTCCTTGTAATTAGTTTCAGGCTTCCAAGGGACCGTTCCTATTTACGAGGAAGGGCGCGGGGGGGGGGGGGGCTGGTGGGATTTGAATGGCAATAGAAAAACGGCTTTTGAGAGGGGCCATCCCCCCCCCCGAAAAAAAAAATAAGGAAAAAGGGGGTCACCTGAAATATTTTCGTAATATTTTGAAATGGCATGTTTAAACAGGAGGCCTTTAATGAAATCGCTGCTTCAAGGGGGGGGGGGGGGAGGGGGGCATGTGAAAAAAAATTGGAAAGCTGATTGGGGGGGGGGGGGGTCACGCAATTTTTAAATGGTTCTTTCTGAATCGCACCAGCCCCTCCACCCATCTCTCGTAAAAAAAATGAACAGTCCCTAGGGTGCGTCCTTTAGTATGATCTGGATTTGGATTTGTGATACGAGATCACCCAGATCATGCCTCATCAAGGGAGCCGCTGCATCCACAATGAACAAGGATTCATCGATTCCTTTGATGCGCCATGATCCGTGTGATCCCGCATCACAACTCCAAATCCGGATCATACCAAAGGAAAGCACCCTAGGGTTCCCTAGGGTTCCGTTTATTGACTGATTGAGGTATCATTAGAAAGGGTAACGAATGGTCTTTGCGAGCATTCGCGAGCAATGCGATTTTTTTGCGAGCATGAGCAGAGGTAAAAAATTGCAAAAATTAGAAATATTAGCGAGCACTCGCTTAAATTTTGCGAGCAGTTGAAATTTTAGTGGACCATTCATCACCCCTATTAGAGAAAATGGCGCGTTTTCAGAGAACTATCAGTTGGGATGACACGCTTTTATTGTGAAGACCTTTCTTATCACTGACTTGATTGCTAACCCGTGTTTGAAGAACTTACACAAGAAATTGGATAAATCAAACGAGTTGATTAAGTAAGTTATACCACCGTAAGGTGAATGGGAGGTGCTGACGTTTCGAGCGTTAGCCCTTCGTCGGAGCGAATGAGAGGATTGTGGGTTACGTACAATTTATATAGAGAAGTTTGGAGCCATGCTATTGGTGGAACCATAGCATTGTGTGAATGGAAGTGAATAAATTAGATGAATGATTTAATGAATGAGAAACGTTCGTTGATACCGTGGGGATTAAGAGAACCGAGTTGGAAGATAAACTTCTGTTCTAAGTTTTTACGGCTTTCCGTGTTACCCTGATGCACGGAAAGTCCACACACCGCCATGTTGTGAGTTGAGTGGTTAGGTAGATTAAAGTGTCGCGCTACAGGTTTTGATGCATCTTTGTCATTTCGTTCGACGTTACATAGAACCGTTCGTGATTTCAGTGAATATCGACACAAAGTAGGGCCCGTTTCAAACGTCTTAACTTTTCATGTGTCGAATTTAATGCAAATTACCAAGAACAAAATATCTTTTCAATTAGCATAATATTCGGCATATGAAAAGTTCTCCGTTTGAAACGGGCCTAAGGGTAAAAGTTGTGTTTTCCTTTGAATCGCATAAAATCAAAATTATACAATTCATGGAGTCCAGTCAATTTCAAATGGAATCCGTTTCCTAAATGAGGATTGAACCTTCTTCATAGATTAGCCGACGTTTGTTCCTGAAAATAAACATCGACTTCTCCTGAATCCCTGGACTTTAAACAAGAAAGCAAACAGGATTCCTTAGTACGTTTCTTTCCGAAAGTACGTTTCTCATACGGCTGTAAGAGTTCTTAAACGGCTTGCTTGATTCTTCTTGTACCGCATAAGAGGAAAAAACATCGAAATCAGTAAAAGATGTAATGGAACGTTTTTCTGACGCAACTGGTCATAGCCGTTCCAGTTTCTCAACGTAAACGAATAGGAAGATAAACTAAATGCAAAGTGAAGAGGAAACGAACCACGCATGTGGACACATAAGGGTCGAGCGAAGAGATCACCGCTCGCACCTCTGCTTCCCGATCTTGCGCTCGCATCTAGATCTCTTTGGTTTCGTGGCAGTAGGAGAAGACAAAAAAAAAAAATTAAAAATAAAACAAATAAAAAAAAGGAAGTTTTCTCTTACCTCCCTTATTGTCTTTTCTCTTAAGCTTCTCCTTCAGGATTCCCAGGTCATTTTCAATGGATGCCACAATACTTTGGAGTTCCCTATCTTCCGTCTGACGATGCAATGGTTTGTCTGGTTCACCCTCCGGTCCCACGCGTTTTTCGGGAGATTCTTTAATTTCCGTCTTTTTACGGGGGATGGGTGGGGCTTCTTCTTCTTCTTCTTCTTCGCTACTTGACGAGGATTCTTCCGACTCTTCTTCGTTCGATGTCGGCTCGCTGTGTTTGTTTTCCTGCTCTGTAAGGGACTGCGCACGTGCTATAATCTGATTCAGCTCCGTTTCGGAAAGCGGAGATTGCGGTGGTCCCTCCGTGTTCTTCATTTCAAGGCATCTTAACAGCGCAAGTTTTTCATCTTGAATTTGCCTCACGGAGTCTCGCATCTTTGCCCTCTCGTTTTCAACGTCTTTGAGACGAGCTTGCAAGGCTTTTTTATCGTTCTTCGCCTTGTCCGATAGCTGCGCATGCGCCCTTTCCAGCTTATCATAACGATCTTTTAGCGTATCAAACTCTTCGCAAAGTTTATCCAAGCTCGTTAACAACTCTTCTTTCTCTTCAGCAGCTTCGCTTAAAGTGGACTTGAGATATTGGTTTTCCAGTTTAATACTTTTCAGCTGCGCCGTCGTTTGCGAAGAGAGCTCGTTGTCTGTTTCTTCATGTTCAGTTTCGCTACCCTCTTCGCCCTCGGTTCGCTCAGAGCTGTAACTATAATCCGACTCGGACACAGATAACTGAAAGCGGAACTTAAGCTGCTCCCTGCGGGAAATCGAATCCGGAGTACGAGAGCCTGACGTGGAATCCGGGGTCTTGATTCTCTCCTGCTCTTGCACTTCCTTCTTGTCTCTTTGCTTGTTGTCTGCAGTTTCCTCGTCCGATTCGTCGCTTTCGGCGGTATCGTCCTCGTCCTCGGCTTCCTCGTTCACATCTTCCACGCTCTGAATGCAATTCAGATTCAAAATGCTCATCAACAATGTTTGCCTTTCAGCTTGCAGCCTATCCACTTCTCCTTCCAAATCGTTAACTTTTTTCTCAGCTTCCACAAGATTCGCGCCCATTTTTTCCATCTCTTTGTTTTGTTGCTGCGACATTTGCATACATTGCACATCTTGTCGGTAAGAGAGAACGTACTTTAGATACTTAGTCTCCCTGTTTAAATCGATATTTTCCTCGAGCGCTTCATCTCGCTCGCTTTCCGATTTCTGCAAACGTATCTTTTGCGACTCGCACACTCCTTGTAATGATTCTAATTTCCCTTGAAGGTCCTTGCATCCGGGACAAGCAAGATCCCCCTTCATCACAGCTTGAAGGCGTTGTGACGGCGTGATGGATTCTCTGTCCCTGTTATCTTTCTGTTCGCCGTTCGTTGATTTCTCCATTTCAAGTTCGTTAATTTTGTTTAGCAGCGTTTCAACACGTTCTTTACTCTCTCTAAGCTCCTGCAGAACGTCTTCTGTCGAATGTAATTCGTTACACTGCGTTTCCACATCAAATTTACTCTCCCGTTTTCTGGTTTCGTCATCTGACTTTTCTTGTAGACCAATAATGACTTTTTCCAAACCACTGACACAGTTTTTCATGGTTCCAACAAGTTCACACCCGTTTTCGATAATTTCGGCTTGCAAATATTTATTTTCTTCCTTCAAATCAATAACGCTATCTCTTAAAGTCCGTAAGCCGTGGAATAAAGTTGAAATCCTGTTTCTCAAACGGCCTTCCTTTAGAACTAAATTTGTATTAGCACTTGTCAACTTTTCGATGTTGTCCAGATGCATGTCAATCGCCTCTAGCTTTTGGTCATTTTCTCGGGCCAACGTGCACTTAACCTCATCCAAAGCACGGTTTTGTTCTTTCAATTCTTCAAGTTCTACTTGGACTTTTTTCAACTCTATCAAGACGTTAGCGTGTTTAGTCTGAAACTCATTTTTCTCGTCACTGAGCTTCTTCGAAGATTCCTCTAAATTATTGAAATCGTTTTTCTGTTTCTCGTGATGTTGTGTGATTTCGTTCAGTTGTTTTTCCAGCTGAAGTTTTTCCTTTTCTAACAGAGGAATGACAGCAAGTTGATGTTCCATGGTTTGTAATTCCTCCAGTGATTTATTCCTCTCATCCTCTAACTGGACGATTTTTTGTTTAAGCACTTCCGCGTCGGGCTTGGATTTTCCTGTGGAAAAAATTAAACATGCATGCCTAAACTTTGCAAATCGTCTAGACAATGCTAAACTGTTGTACTGTATTGTGGAGGTACATTCTAAAGAGACTGGTGCCTCGTAGGTGGTTAATTAAAACACCAGAAATTGGGATAATCAAACAAGTTGATAAAGTAATTTATACCACCGTTAGGTAAAAGAGGGGGTGCTTACGTAATGGCTAATCTCCTAACTCGGTTCTCTTAATCCCCACGGTATCAACGAACGTTTTTCATTCATTTAACTAGAAATACGACTTCCGCAAAATCTCGCGACGGTAGTTTTTGAAGAACTCGTAACGGTTTTTCCTACCAGGGCTAATTTTTCCGAGGAATTCTCAATCTGTATTGTTGCTCGTCTTCCGATTACGTTTGTAGTCTGGTAGAACTATTTCCCCGAAACCTCAGAGGAACCTAACGACTGTTTTCTGTAAAATGTCTGTTCGACGAATCTCAGATCGACCTACCTGTTCTAGAGGAATGATCTGTATCAGAGACAGCCGCTCTCTTCTTGCTTGCTAACCTGCAGAGGCAACAGATAATGTTAGCGAGTAAACAAGACTTATTAAATAGATTTAGGCAAACCTAAAAGCGGAGCTCCTCACACAGTCCCTCCAAAAATGCTTGAAAACTTGTAGAAAGAACTCAGCTTTATGCTTATGTCCCTCCAAAAACGCTTGAAAACTTGTAGGAAGAAAATTTTTCCTCCAAAACCGCTATGAATATTCCGTTTCTTCAGCAAAACATTGTAGACTGCTGTAGACTGCTGGCTGTAGGTTGTGTAGCACCGGCAAGCCGCGAAAAGCGCGCGAAAAACAAAGCCTCGTTTCGGTTTAAGACCTTCTAAATATCCCGGATGACTATGGCCGCCATGTTGGGGCAACATCGTCGTCGTCGCTAGGCGCACGCGCCCGCGAGCTATGCCGCTAGCCACGATGACCATAAAAACTCAAACGCATGGTTTTCTCAATTTCTATCCTCGCACGGTAGTTATGGGGCTCCGCTCTGCGGCTCTTCGAGCCGCTGTGGAGCTCCGCTATTATATGGCAAGGTAACCTTGAGGAAAATCCGAGTTTTCTGGTTGGTTCTTTTTTGGTCGGAATTTTGCCATACGGGAACTTTTCCAAGGAAGAGTCATAGGCCGTGTATTCATTGTTGTCTACAATACAACACTCACTGGTCAACAACCTTTGCTAAAAATGTTCGACCGACAGGCACGTTTTCTCGTTCAGAACAAATGGCAATCACTACACCTAAGTTCTCCCCTTTCCCTCCCCCTCTCAGTGTTGGGTAACCTATTGAACACGATATTATATTTATCACCAAGGTATTACGTTTGATAATATAATACCAAAATTGCATGAGAGGGGGTGGCGTATTATACCTGATATCTTTGAGCCACGAGATTCACTTAATAACTCCTATTTAAACCCCCCCTCCCACAGATTAAAACTTTCTCGTGGGAGCCCCCCCCCCCCCCCCAATGGAAGGCGGGCGACCCCCTCCCATATCTGCTCCGTGTGAAAGGCGCTCCGCGCTTTTTAGATTAACCCACTGTCGCCTACTTTCATTTCCTCTCCTGCTACTTAAAATTTTCTGGAGAATCCTGTAAAGGAGAATTCGCGTGCGAGGAGTTCGAGCGCGAACTCCTTGCCCTCGTGACCACCTCGGGAACCGGGATTTGATCAAAATACGATGTGGGATCCGGGAAAACGCAAAATTTATTGACGGGATTCGGGAATTGACTGCTCTTCGGGAAGTGCGATTCCCCAAATTTTTTGCACGGGGTACGAGATTTTTCGCCTGTCTATCGGGAATTCGGGAAATGGTCACGACCCAAATAAACGTACCCGTGGCGAAAGCGAATGAGCCAGGTGAAAACTAATCAAACTAAACCAAAGAGTTTGTCTGATTAATAAAGTCAATAAAGCTAATAAAAAGTGCGGGATGCGGGATTCTCGTGAAAAAGAAGCGGGTATGCGGGATCGATCAGGACTCCCCGTTCCTGACCCTGTAGGATCTGAGTTACAAGTTCCCTCAGCGAGTGTCATTTACATAATACGTCTTCCTCTTGAGAATTTGTTATTATATCAGATCTGAATAATCAAGTTCTCAATGTTTATTTACTAGAAGATGCATTGACCAGATTGTAAAGGGAAGTTAAACGCTGACTATCTCCGTAAGTAAAAAAGATAAGGGACGGACCATTGGAAAAGTGATGGGGGAAGGGGGGGGGGGGTGGTGGGGAAAAAAACAAAAAAAAAATTCATGCAAGGGAAAATGCCAAGAAAAAAAATTAATGCAAAGAAGAAGGTAAAAAAAAAATTCATGCAGAAGGAAGGTCCACTTGTGACTTTTTCACAAGTAGCAAAAAAATTCGTGCAGAGGGGTTCACCTGAAAAAAAATTCCTGCACAAGGAGTGAGCGAAAAAAAAATTCGTGCAAGCTGAAAATTCCCCCCCCCCCCCATCACTTTTCTAATGGTCCGTCCCTAAGTAAACATTCTCTTACTTTTCGGCGATCATTGGATCCGATGAGGGTCTCCCTTTAGTTTCCCCTCTCTTCAGCTCTGGTGTTCCCAAACGAGGTTTGTTCATGTTCACGTTGTTTGGTGTGGCGTTACGCCTTCCGAGTCTTGGAGAACTTGTGGGACTTCGCGATTTTGGTGTACCCGTCGGGGTACCCGCGGGACTGAGAGAAGCGGATGTGCTCCTGGGACTCTTTTCCTTGGCGGATGACACTGCTAATCTCTCTCCAGCCGTGAAGGACTTTGCCCTTGGCTTGCCTTAGGAAAGAAAGTAAAAATAGTTTCGCAAGTAGCAATTTAACAATGTAGTTAATGAGCATAAAGAAACAAAGAGAGACAGTATTCCATTTCGCCAGTACATCTGCAAACGAGTAAATCAGTAATTGTAAGTTTCAAATAGGTTGCCGTCAAACTGTTTAATGCCGACCTTGAAATTCCTCCTGCAACAGATTTCTATCGCCTCGATGCATATCTCTTAAAACCAGGTAAAGTTAGTGTTAAAATACCCTTCCCTATTGACCCGTTTCCAAACTAAAGACAATTTTTTTTACCTTGAATTGGGTTATATCTTTAATTTCTGCAATAAATGTGGGACCTAAGGTTATTCTCAAATGATTGTCTGGGTCTCAATTCGAAAGGATCGAAAGAACAATGTTCTATTGTGAATGGCACCGAAAGATTCGCCTTTTTGACCCTTGTAACATACACCGTTCGGCGTATATTCTTTACAGTGCGCTTTTACACTCTTTCAATTCTCGCAACGACTCATGTACTAAACTTCACAACTCTGAAAGGATTTCACCATGCAATGAAACTTGCGTGAAAGGCCGGACACGAAGAGATTTTCTCTAAAACAGACCGGCGACGAAGTCGAGGAGAGCACACGCGCGTACGTGTTTGACAATTCCATTCAAAATTAAGAGCGTTTGTCGGTTGTACTTACACTGTAACCACTACAGCGATCGGCGACCCACAAAAAACAGGACAAATGCCGGCGTAACATTAGTTGCTTAGCTGCAAGAATGAATTACGTTGCTTGCGCTTCGTTGAAACCAAAAATGGATAACTTACTGAATAACGCTATCTTTGGCTCAATTCCACCACTATGCCAGTGACGTGCAGTGGAAGTTATGCTCGGAATTTTGAAAAGATCAATCTCAATATTTTGATTTCGAGACGCAAACTCGACACGTGAGTGTATTTGAAACGCTTCCTCTTTCAGCAGACAGGGGTGCATGCAAGAAAAAAAGAAAACAAATGACGAGCTTTTTGAGTCAATTTCTTTTGAAAGGCCACTGTTTTGTATTTGTCCAAATAAAACATGCATAGAAATTCAATCAAATAGACGTTTGTATTAAATGTCACGCTAACGACGATCACTAGAGCTGTTTGCGAGAAATAAAAAATTTCTCCTCTGTTTGTCCAAGGAAACTGTACCACTGGGATGGTCCACAATTCAGAGGAACGTCTCTCCTTAACTTGTCGCGGATTCGGAAGCAGAGATTCCATGATCAGGACTTTTTCTCAGTGATTTTTCTGACAAGGTGCCCATCAAAATAATAAAACAAAACCAGAACACATAAATGGACACTCAATCTTCAAAATTTGAACGTGATTTTTGACACTTAATTAAAACCCCACATGGCCCAAGTAATTTACTTCTTGATAACAAAGAGTAATTATTTCAACAGGTTTAAACGTTCACCTACCTCCTGGCCCGGGCGACAGCTTTCCAGACGCCATGGTTGTTGTTGTAAGTTTTTCTCTGGTCTTGTGTTTGCTGGCTTCCTTTCCCATAGTCCTCGACAGCTCTTTCGTCACTTTCTTGGCTTTATTGCGTTCATCTGTTGAGCGAAAGGAAACCGGCGATACATACATCGCTTCAGCCGCAGCACGGAAAATTAGCAAGCTGCCGTGCCATGGTTTCGTTTTGGCTTGCAAATTATTCAAACTACGCACTTCTACAACAAGTCAAACACAATCAAAACTGTCACGGAAGCCCTTCAAATTTGTTAGCTAAGTCTTTCCTTGCTTTGTGTAAGACACGCAATCACTAGACAGAGTCAGTTCTGGGCTTAACAGAGGCCATTGCATTCTCTAACAAGAACAGAATGGCGCGACTCCGCTCGTAATAAAGCGAAAGTTAAATGTACAGTTTCACGGTCTGTTGACTGCAATCTATGCCACAACTAAATCACACTTGAAACTTACTTTTCTCTTGCTATGCAAGTGCCTTGTTTTGATCAAAATCTTTTGTTTGACGGCGGTCACCCATTTGGTTCATACAAACACTCGACGGGCAGATTTCAAAAACCCGGGGCAATTATTAATGTATTCGAACGAAATGTGAAGTAGACTGTGAAAAAACTTTTGTTAAAACGAAGGTTCAAAATTTGCATTGAAAATTAGAGAGGGTTTTTCGTACGGTTTCGAACCCTCGCAACTTTTAATTCTACCGTGTAGCAGTGAATACCATGGTTCATCGACAGGAGAGGAGGTTTTGACAACGGAACGAGTTCTAATATCGCGGTTATGTCACGGGATCGGAAGTAATCTGAAAACTGCGTCACGGCTGCGCTGTTACTGATCTGCCAAAACGTCTTTGACTGATAAAATCACAAGGAGTCTAAAGAAGCATTAGATAGCAAAATCTTGAATCGGATGCTAAGAGCATACCTCTCCCTGATAACATTTTACCCCTCTCAATGACCGAAAAATATCACAAGAATCTCGACCACAAAATTTAAAACCTCGGGGGAAGTCTATGGCAAGCCAAACATGACAAAAGTGGTATGAGTTTTAAATCATCTATCGAGTTTCAGTAATCGATGTATGAGTTTGAGAAATCACTATACGAGAATTAGAAATCACAATTCGAGAATGAAAAGGCACCATACGAGAATCAGAAATCACCATTCGAGAATGTAATCGATTTGTGAGATCAGGAAATTACTATACGAGAATGAGAAATCACCATTCGAAAAATTGGGATGCAGCAACATGAAAGCCAAACATGACAAAAGTAGTATGAGTTTTAAATCATCTATCGAGTTTCAGTAATCGATGTATGAGAATTTTAATCACCGTTCGAGATTATCGATTAGGTTTTTCTCGAGCCAGCGAGTAAGTACCGGTCAGCGGTTCACGTTCTGCGTTGATCAAACAAAATGGCCGACCGGATGGCCTTAAGCTTGGACAATGTAAGAGAGTTATGGTTGCATTGATGGATACAGTAGAGCCATTGTTTATCTAAAGTGCTGCAGAAATAACAAAGCAAATACCGTTCTCCAGTATTTTGAGCAGGGAGTACAAGCGTTTGGTCTCCCTTCCAGGGTTCGAGGTGATCAGGGGATGGAAAACGTTGATGTGGCAAAATACATGATTACTAACAGGGGGTCAGATAGAGGCAGTTTTATTGCTGGCCGCAGTGTGCATAACCAACGCATTGAGAGGTTGTGGGCAGAAGTTAACAGAGTTAGCTCTGCACTTTACAAGGATTTCTTCCAGTTCCTTGAGAACACTGGTACCTTGGATTCACTTGATGAACTGCACCTGTTGGTTCTGCAATATGTATACTTACCGAGGATCAATGCATCTCTAGAAGAATTCACAAAGCAGTGGAATCATCATGGGATCAGGACAGCAGGTCATCAATCACCTTTGGCACTGTGGTACAGTGCAATGCTTTCTGCTGCAGATGAATCCAGCATCATAAATTGGAAGACATATGGTATTGACAATGATGGCCCTATCTCTGACATTGAAACAAACAATAATGTCGTTGTGCCAGAATCACACCTCCAGCTTTCTGAACAGCAACTTCAGGAATTAGAGCTCAATGTGGATCCCATTTCCGATGATGGAAACAATGGCATTGATCATTTTGTTAATACTGTGAGGATTATCGAAAGCTTCACTTCTTAAAACTCCCCCCCCCCCCTTCTCTTCACATTCCTCAGGATATGTCATCCCAATTTCTTGCCCTGTGGTCTTTGAAGCAGCACATATTAGTTGGAGACAGACTTACAATTTAAGTTATACCACCAGTACAAGTTCTCAGTTCACATTTTATTTTGTTGTATGATCAAGTGTGCTGGTGGATTTTTAACTAGCCCCTTCTCTGCTTGTTGGTGACATGGTCAATATTGGTTTAAAAAAGGGTGATGGGTATGTAGCCCAAAATAAATTTCTTATGTTTTTGTTGCTGTTTTTTTTTTTCATTAGACCATGCACAAACCACAATAGATTTTAAGATGTGTTTTGAAACTGTATCAATAGAAATGTTTCTGCCATAGCATGTGATGGTAAAGCAAATAAAGATTGTGCGCAGTTGTGGTAATATCATAACAAATTACAGCACCTTTCTAGCTTTTTAGTTTGCATGGTTTTATAACCAGTCCCTCAAGTAATGAAAAAGCCAAAGGTAATAATTTCAAGGGAATTCATACATGTGCATTATGGTACTCACCATGCTATTGACAACGGCCTTATAAAACAAACTACAATCAATATAAAATACATGGCAATAATATAAAATTTTTATTGCAACATAATTATTGTTATGCAGTTCTCATAAAATCTGCAGTTACAAACAATTCTTTGTTATTCATTGTAAATTAATCACTTTACGATCATATAGGAAATTGCAAAATCACCCATATGAATACAGTCATGTAACTTAGTGCTTCCAAGACTAGAAATAGAACAACAACAAATGAATGTCCAACCAACCAACCTATGCCACTGATATTAGTATTATAAAGGAAATAAAGGAGATATAAAGAATCAACCATAAGAGGACACAGAAAGTTCTGAGCCCCAGATGGGATTCCAACCCACGACACTCTGTGTTCTAGATCGGATACTCTAATCACTGATCGCAGTGTGGATGCATTAGAGTATCTGATCTAGAACACGGTGGGTCGTGGGTTCGAATCCCATCTGGGGCTCAGATTTTTTCTGTGTCCTCTTCACAGTCGATTCTTTACATCTCACTTTATTTCCTTTATAATAATAACAAATGAATGGCAGTAAAAAAAAAAAAAACAGGAACACTAAGGCAGTTTTTCATAACCTGTACAACATGAGTATTAACAGATCATAAATATTTTAACAGCAAGGGAGTCCTTTTTAATCTCATCTGGTTAACAGTTCACATTCTTCTTGATACATCATCGGGATGTTACTTATTAATTAATCATGCATGTGAACATGTACAGTAACTTAGTGTTTCACATACCAGAATAGGAATGACAAGTGAATAGAAAACTGGAACACTGAATATAGTTGAGCTTGGACCAGGATTTGTTGCCCGGGATCTACCAAAAACCTGTGATACTTCGTTATCAACAGATCGTGGCTGACTTCCGGATGCCATTTGATCGGACAGCTGTTGTACGCTGGTGATAAGCTGGAGAACAATGTCAGTCGTTTGTCTCGAATCGTGATCGGCCATTTTGTTTGATTAACGTAGAACGTGAACCGCTGACCGGTACTTACTCGCTGGCTCGAGAAAAACCTAATCGATAATCTCGAACGGTGATTAAAATTCTCATACATCGATTACTGAAACTCGATAGATGATTTAAAACTCATACTACTTTTGTCATGTTTGGCTTTCATGTTGCTGCATCCCAATTTTTCGAATGGTGATTTCTCATTCTCGTATAGTAAT
>OX453277.1:11833177-11843177 GCA_949710005.1 Ricordea florida
TCACAACCCTTGTTCATGATAACATAGTGGGACGTTAAAAAAACCCACACACTGATCGTAAAGAGTAGGGGACGAAGCTCCCGGTGTAGTGGTCTGGCCTTGGGGCTGGTGCTTCACATAGGGATAACCTCATTGCGCTTTTTCCCCTTGGACAGAATTATCTAAGAAAAATAAGTATGTTCTATGTTCACACGCCGGTTTTACCTTTGATGGTTTGTAACTACATGGTTTTGACCTTACATTTCACGCAACATTTGGCAAACGTTTAGGCCGCGCAAAGAGTCAAGAAACACAATACTATAAAAATTAATACGTAAACGTTCTCACCTTTATCGGGCTTTGCGTTACTCTGTGACTTGGTAAACATGCCGGTAAGCCAGGACGTTGATCTTCTTCTCGTTGAGGGTGTGTCTTGTTCTTCTACTTCAATTCGTGATGGTTCATCATCGTTTGAATAAGTTTTTGTGACGCCCTCTTTCTTACTAGATTTTTGTCTCACAAATCGAACAGTTACTCCAAGGTTCCTCTTAAGGGGCCGCTTTCCCTGCAAAGAATGCAAAGAACGTCAACGAGAACCACTAATGGGCTCCTGATGTTGTGAATTGCAGGAAAATGTTTTCTTGGTTCTACAACTGTACTTCTTCTAAGGATTAAAAGCTTGCAATAGACTGAGTAGCTCTCCAACAAATGGTAACATTGCATGGTTTCGCCCATAGCTGAACAGGTGAAGAAACTATGTCTCCACGGTTGTTGTTTTTTTTTTCTCTAGTTCTGCATGTTCAATGGCAATAGGACTGGGTGGACTCCAGTTTGGTCTTTCAGGTAAATACGAGTGATTGTAAAATCGTAGGACCTACGGACAGGGAAGTGATATATTGTTTGTAATAAATAATTTTTAGGGAGGCAGCGTGGCCGAGTGTTTAGGGCGTCGGACTTGTAATCTGGTCAAGGTCCCGGGTTCGATTCTCATCCTGATCACTACATGGATATGTAATACGGTAATCCCGAGTTTCATATCCTTCACATCATCGGCCACGCTTGTAAATAGCCAACTGGTCTGCCTTCCGCCAGTTGGGACTCTTAGCAAACAGTTTATGTTTATAGCCCACAATGCAAACTACTGGGTTATCACTAATTGTGTCAGTTATTAAAATGGAATTTTAGAATTAACAACGAATCAATGACTTCAGAGTATATATGAAATAAATAATAAATTGCAACATGATTAGAAACGTACTAGAAAACACTTGCAGTATTATGGCAATTTTTAGCAATCGCGATTTAGCCTGGAGAACAAACAAACTGGAATCGTTCGAAAGCAAATTCAGGAATTGCTTTGGTAGTGTCAAAACCCCCACCATGATTGAAAAAATAGGTTCACAATGCGTGCGTGTGGCTACCGATGAACTGATTTGTGCAGGGAAATATCAAGGATGGTTTCAAGTTGTTGATGGTCATCTTTCAAGGAGAACAGAGATAACTGCTGAGAAATCGCAGGTAGCTTATGCCTATGACAAAGCTGCAGATGAAAACATTAGAACCACACTGTATATTATAAAAACAAACAACACCACAATAAAGTTGATTAGTAGCTTTCCAAAAAATAGACTCAACCTTTATTCACCTTTATTCAAAAATTTATAGTCCTGCAAAGGGGTTACCATCGCGCAAGACGCCTATCTAAGGAAGATAAAATAAAATAAAATAAAATAAAATGCATCGATTATTATACAATATTAAAATTTGTCACGACTAAAATACTCGAATAAGGCTTTTTTAAAAAGATCTACGGAGTTAATATTAACAATTTCGCTAGGTAAAGCATTCCAGACTTTAATAGTTCTGCAGAAATAGCTATTCTTATAAGACTCAGTATTAGGTTGCAGTTCAATGAACTTGTTCAGGTTAGAGTTCCTTAAGTGTCTGCTGCGCTTCATAACGTAGTCAGGAAAAGCCAGACCACCAGCGCCATGAATCGCTTTGTGAAATAAAATCAGACGAGAAATTGTTCTGCGCACCTTTAGGGGTAACCAGTGTAGATCGTGCAGAAGGTTCGTAACTGTTCCCGGCTCCCTCGAGTAACAATTTTTTACAAAGCGTGCAGCTCTTCTTTGTACTCCCTCTATTTGCTTGACGTGTTTTATTAAGTGTGGGTCCCAAACTGAGCTGGCGTATTCCACGTGAGGCCGTACAAGGGCTTTGTAGGCTGCCTCTTTCACTCCCATGGGGCAACTGCTCAGATTTCGCCGCAGGAATCCGAGAGAGCGATTAGCCTTCATGACTTTGTCATTAACATGCTGGCCCCAGTCGAGGTTTCTGGATAATTCTACGCCTAGATAAGGGTGGTGGGTGACCGAAACTAGAACTTTTCCCATAAGTACGTAGTTAGCCTCAGTAGGGTTTTGCTTCCTCGTTATTTTTAAGACGTGGCATTTGCTGGGATTGAATTTCATTTGCCATTTCTGGGCCCAATTTTCAAGTGATGTTAGGTCTGACTGCAGTTTAGCGGCATCATTGTAAGACTCAATAGTGCTGTAGATTAGAGTATCATCGGCGAAAAGGCGCATCCTAGAGGTACAGCTTTCTCCTAGGTCGTTAATGTATAAGAGAAACAAGAGGGGACCGAGAACTGTTCCCTGGGGGACCCCTGATAGAACTGGCACTTCCGAGGAGTTGTACCCATCAACAACAACTGATTGACTTCGACTCGTAAGCCATTGCGTTAGCCAGGTGTTAAGAACCCCACGTATGCCATAGTAGCGCAGTTTCATCAGGAGGCGCTGGTGCGGAACCGAATCAAAGGCTTTCGAAAAGTCCATGATTATTAGGTCAGTTTGCTCACCTTTATCAAGGGAGCGAGCTATTTCTTCTACTGTACAGATTAACTGAGTTTCACATGATAATGTTTTGCGAAAGCCATGTTGGTAGTTAACTAACACTTGATTTGAATCAAGATGGGACATCATTTCATGGAAGATAATGTGTTCCATAATTTTACAAGGCACCGACGTAATAGAGATCGGTCGGTAATTTTCCGCTAGGCTTCTGCTACCTTTCTTGTAGACTCATTGCATGGTTGGATCGGCAAATGAGAACATCAGAAAAAAACACTGCATAGTACGACAAACAACACCACACTACAATGACATTGTTCAGTAGTTTTCCAAAGAACAACTGTTTCATGACGTTGATCGAAAATTTAGTACAACGAGGTGTGAGTCAAGAACAACCTTCGTTACAACTCTTCTCTTAGAATTTGCTGAGTTTGTGCTGGGGTCAAAGTTGTACAGGGCCGCGTGAAATGTTGCATTAAAAACTCTTAATTGCTTAAAAACGAGTTTTCACTTTGATTTAGTGTGCACAGATAACTTAGGCTTTTTTCATCGCTTACATAAAGTTCTTGAGCAAGGGGTCTGAAAAACAAAACAATTAACAAAAGCTATCACCGCGTAAAAAAAATGATGATGAATCATGCCATGTCTCAAAAACATGTTAAACAGACAAATTGACAAAGAGTGGGTGTTAATAAATGAAGTCTAAATGCCGTCAATTCCGTTTTTATGTGCATTTTGCTAACCTGTATGGAATTCGGGTGTCACACTGTGTACACCACTGGCACGAATGAGCTCTGAGCTATTATTAAACAAATATAATTTAATCTCTACAAATCTGTAAACAAATTGGCCATGGAGCTGCACATAGGTGAGAATTATAGATTTAACACGCTATGCGCTGATTTTGCTTTCTGAAAAGTAGCTTTGGTCGTTGCACATTAAAATATTTTGACAGGTAAATTGCTGGTGAGCGCGGTGTCGTTTTTAAAACCATTGCGAAATGAACAAAACGATACCGTTTAATTGAAACCTCGGAAATTTACATTCTGACCAGGAGATGTCGATGTCTTTGTTTACCCGTTTGTTTGCAACAAGCTTCAGGTTGATTAGCAGTCTTATCCCGAAAAAAGCAAATGTACAATTGACATGAGTAAAGTACAACGTTTAAAAGGGAATACTGTTATCGGCTACGAATTAAATCGGACACGAAATTTATGCGAAGTTCTGCGAGGAACAGTAACAGAATTTAGTCACTCACAAACAAACTTAACGCGAAAGTTTAATCTATCAAGCATTTTGTGTACACGTTAATAAGGGTTAATACATCGACATAAAACGACTTTTATACAATCACTGTACCCTCATGTTTACACTGTGCTTAGTGCAGCTCTGGTTAGAATCCTATTCTGTGAAAGATTTATAAGCGAAAAGGAGTTGCTCAGTTCACCGCTATGTTCTCGTTACGAAGTTATCACCGAGTTTATCCGTCGACCAAATCTTGGATTTGTGGAGAGGCGAAATCAAACTGCATGCTTAATGGAAAGAAACAGTTTCAAGATGCCATCAATCAACAAACTTTGCTGCCACTAGGTGACAAAGGAAAGAACAGACGGAGGTAAAGCTGGATTAGAAGCTTAAATCGGATTTCTTCGCAACAAAATGAACGTACCTAGATTCTTACCTCCTAACACGGTCGTGGTTGGACTCGCAAAGCCCGATTGTTCACTCCACAACTGCCATGATTTCGCGTCGTCCATCGACTGACAAGCAAAACCATTTACGCGGTCAACACAGCATGGGTATTGAATTTAAATTACCCAAGGGAATTTTCATTGACTTTGTTTCTGCTTTAGTACTATGAAAACCTAACAACCACCGTCTTTAAACCCTGCGTTCAATTTTAAACGATCCAGTTTTCGAGATCAGCTTTCTAGCACTGTCAAAGGTTACAAAGTGCTTTTTTACCGCAGCGGGTTGTTCACTTTATACAGGAATCTATGGAATGCAATAAAACACAGATACACGGGGATTCATATTGTACTTGTTGACAGGATACTTCGTCTTTGATCTTTACGGATCGGGTCACTCAATTAATGAAAAGAATGAGCATCGTCAGTAGTACTTTAAATAGCACGCGGCCACAAGACACAGACGACACAAATTAATATGGACAGAATCCGGGACAGAATCTTGATAGAATATAATGATCTCCAGCTTTCGACAAGATAATGAAGGGTTTCATCAAGCCAGCCGTGACATTTGATTCAGCGACAATATACGACACAAATCGTCGGATTGAATCGTGATAAATCGTGGATAATTTCGTTAACAATCTTGATCGAGAATTTTTACCTTTCAGACTCAATTAGCTTTCTTGCTTTACAGTTTCCATATTTCCTTTTTTATGTCAGTCAGTTATTGTCTAAAACCTTCATTTTTCTCGATATCCTGAGCACAATCAAGAATCAGGAGATTCTAGGGATTTCAATATCGAAGTAACTGGCAATTGGACAGATATATAATGTTTAAGGGGTAATATTTCACGATCGATGGAAAAGAACTTACAAGCTTCCAAAGCCAATGCATTTGACAGAAAAGGATAGAGGAATGTAAATACTAATTTTCGGGAAAGGGTCTTTTTAGCCCTGACAATAATGGCAGACGAGTATAGTCGGCGAAAATTGGGCATTTTGCATCCATTTGGTATTTTCGTTTTTGATCAGAATCGCAAAAGGTTTCTTTTCTTGTAGAGTTTAAAACTAAAGCGAAACGTTTTTTCAAGACTTAGAATGAATTGGGAATACGACAAATTTAATTGTCTTTATATGTAATCTGTAATGTAATTCTTATTTTTTTGTATTTTGTAATATTATGTTACACAGGACTCTACTTAAACTAGCTATGCTAAATAGATGTTCCTGTTAAAATGTTGAATTAAATAACATAAGTAAATAAAACGTTGAAACTAGAGGATGGTCTTCGTTTATTTGCATTTTTCGGGGGGAGGGGGAGGGAAGGGCACATCATAGTGCTGTTGTCATGTACGGTCAAGCCTTTCAACAAAAGGGCAAGGCGCTTTCCGGAAAAAAGAACTCAGAAAACGTCAGACATGGTTACTTATTTTAATTAGGCTCCTACTTCCGGGACACGTATTTCTTGTCAGAGAGTCACTTGGTTAGCTGTGGAAGATTTTAACGTCAACGTGACGTGTCTCACATGTCTCAACTATGACTGGGCTGCAAGCGTTTCGCGAATTTTTTACTCCTCTGGGGGGAGGAGAGCGGTACAAGACGCTGAGCGACAGTTCGTGTTGAGATGCCGCTAGCCACGAAGCCGTGGGAACGGCCTTTTGCCTCTACCTCTCCAGCTTCTTCTCGTTTTCTCAACTCATTTGCATAATAATCAGAATCAGGATAGGACAGGAGGACCAGGGGCGGACTGCTCGAAGTCTCGGCTGTGATTGAATATTTTGAAAAGCTTTTGTGCGTCCTCTAATGATCCAGCTCACTACCGAACACTGTTCTTAGGGTCTCTTCCGGAAACGAAACAAATCAAGAGAAAGAGGGCCTGGAAATGAGTTTGCTTACAACCACTTTCAAGTACCAGTCCACTCAACGTGAAACAACTTCTAAAACACTGTATATTTTTTTTATTTAAAAACAAAACCATTAGCACCACCATGTATGGTACACAAAAGAGTCCAACAGTACAATACGCTTCCGTAATTGTCTGAAGAATGGTCACCCTTTGTGACTTAGATGAAAAAGTTCTAATCATTTACTGTATCGTTTAACGACACGAAACAAAATGCAGCACTGTTGAACAGTTTTCTAAAGAATGTTCACACTGTTAAGGAATGGGTTGTTGTTCATCGTGGAAAATGTGATGATAATATAAATTCTTCTTTTGACACACGATGTAGTCACTGGATGTTGGTCGCGACGTTTCCATTGCTTACTGCTAGTCTTCTTCAGGCGATGGGGTCGACTGATTCCGGCTCACCATTATGTAGCTGTGTGGTCTGCTCTGATTGGTGCGTTCCGATCCTGCTATTGTTCCTGCTTGCTGTGTTTTCCTCAGAGGTCCGCTGGCTCGCCGCGTGTTTGTTGTTGTGTTTCTTCATGGTCGGCATCCACGTTTCTGGAATTTCAATTCCGTTATCAATGTTGATGTTATTCTGATGAAAATTGTCTCTTTCACCTTCCTCGTGTACCAGTGGAATCAGTCGACCCCATCGCCTGAAAAAGACTAGCACGTAGCAGTCGAAACGTCGCGATCAACATCCAGTGACTACATCGCGTGACAAAAAGAAGAATTTATATTATCAATGTTCACACTTGTTTTGATCCACAGATGAAAAGTTAGAGTCACACTATATACTACAACAAACAGCACCAGAGTTCAGCACTGTCCAGTAGGTCTCCAAAAGAATGGTCACACTGCTTGGTTTATTCCTCAGACGAAAATGTTACAAACACACCTTTATGATAATCAAACAAACAGCACGACAGTACAGTATGATTCAATACAAGGCTGTCCACAACAACAGTCACATTGATAGAAGTGGACAAGCAGGAATCAATGACTTAATCAAATTGCACTATTCCTCTTCACACCTTTATCAGAAACTTAGCTAAAACGAAAAAGAAAAGATATGACCCGGAAAAATATTCCATCGTCGAAAAAGAAGACAATTCATCTTAAAGACGGTGAAGATTCATAAAATGCGAGGCAGACTCTGTTAACATCCCCCGCGCAAATTTGAATTGGTACATTGCAAATCGATTATGACTTATTCACTGATCACATAAATATTTGCTTAATTACTTGAGATTTGACACTTCCGCTTTTTAAATAACGCCGATCTTGTCTTGCGTTTTACAACTTGACTCAATATAAGTCTCCTTAAAAAATTTCCTTATGAGAAACTAAGGAAATATCGAGTCAAACGAAATCGAAAAGTTAAATGTTTTTATGGTGTGATGCTATGACAATGATCAAACTCTTATTTAATCAAGAAATACTACATATTTCATTACCTGCAAACCTGAGCGGACTTTATTTCAACCCCAAACAACCAACCTTTCAAATCTGTATTGAGGAGTTGCCTCATGGGATCGTTTCATTTCTGCAGTTGAATTGTGCGCTGTCATTGGCTACTCAGGTTTACCACCAAACGGGACTGATATGCAATCAATTCTTTTATGGCATCAGCGTTGCATTTCTACACGAAAACCTTAACTTGCTATACACTGAGTTCTAATCATTTACCGTATCGTTTAACAACACGAAACAAAATGCAGCACTAATGAACAGTTTTCTAAAGAATGTTGACACTGCATGGTTTGATCCGTAGATGAAAAAGGTAGCATCACACTATATAGTGAAACAAACAGTATCACAATACAGTACTGTTCAGTAGCTTTCCCAAGAATTCAGTGTCACACTGCATTGTTTCACCCACAAATAGAAAATATTAGAATCACACGGTACAGTAAACCAAATAGTTTCATCGTACTGTTCAGCATTTTTTCATAGAATGGTCACAGTGAATGGTAGGAGCTCCTGGCGTGGTTTGATAAACTGATGAAAGAGTTAATAACACGTTTTATTACATGGCTGTTTCCGCGAGTTCTGATTGGCTACCCGAACGGGAAGGTCGGCCTATCTTGCCCGCTCGGGATTTCCCGCGTTGTCGCGCTAAACAAAAACAAATGCAATCAATTCTTTGAAAAATCTATGGCATCAGCGTTGCATTTCTACATGAAAACCCTAACTTGCTATACAAAGACACCCTTGGTCCACCATACGCCGTTGTTGGTGATCGGAAATGCACAGGATAAGGCTAAACAGCCAAACGCTATTTATACCCTTCACGCTCGCGTTGAAGATAGTCTGCTAATAAAATAACTTTTTAACTCTTGAATAACAGAAGTTCGGTTACTAAATTAAAGATTCTTCTTTGTATGCTCTTTCGATTCAGTTTCAGGATCTGACTATGAATTCTCCATTTAGAGGGCTTTACACTTCTCAATATTCTTAATTTGGAGACTTTAGTTTTTGATCAATTCCGTGTCCTTGGGTTGTTTATTTTCTCAACTATCATTGCCAGTTTGCTTGACAATGCAATGGCATTCTAAGGTAATGTTACAGTGAAGTTTACAGGTTACCTTTTTCCCTGTCAAGTACAAATTTGATACTAATGTAAACTTGACAAAACTATATCCCACAACAAACGTCACCGAACGAAAGCGCTGTTTATTTATTCATTGTCCCTCGCAACAGAAAACGTTGCTTCATCTATAGACTAATATGATTGGATTCAGTTCTTGCCCCAAACTGCTAGTGAAATGAGCCAACAGTATGGTTCGGGTTCAAAGACTTCAGAATAACAAATTAGCCGCAATGCGCACTTCAAAAGCTCTTGAAAGGGGCACCCATCGAAATTGTTTTCAAGCAATTCCGGAAATAAGTTGTACAAGTTCCATTAGTTGTATTATTTTTTCAAGTAGCCTGAGTCTACTGTATCCAAATCGTATTGTTGTTTACCAGACATGAATAGAGACAAAAAATCGTAAATGAATTCTCGCTTCAGTCGCAAATTCCCTAAACATGGCGCGCGTAGCTCGGAGAAGCTCGATGGTTTTCGGGGCATCTGGCACTACACAGTATCATAGTTTAGAAAGACATATGAACTGGGCCTCAACCCTTGTTAGAACGCCAAACTTTCTTAATTAAGAGAACAGGACTGTAGAAAGAGATTTTTACAGTACCATTAATTTACCCGGCAAATATTCCTAGGTTTTTCGAGAAACGCAACCGAAGGACCGAAACTTTTCGGATCGATTCGCAATCAAGTATGGGAGAAACATGACATAACGGAGTTCAAAAATTAAAGATATCAAGTGTTACAAAATGTGTTTCAAATATGTGTTTATCGGAGTAAACCGAACCACTAAGGTTATCAACAGTTCAGTTGAGAATGAACTTTCCCAGATTTTACTTGAAAGGTGTACCGTATTGAAATGCTTTTACAAGCTAGATGTTTATTTTTGTTGCTCGAATAAGTCACCGCTATAACTCTCCGTAAGAAGAGTTTGATCCACCAACTTAAGCTTCTAAACATTTCTTTTCAATACAAAAGCATTCTTACGTATGAAATTCAA
>OX453277.1:11848177-11900677 GCA_949710005.1 Ricordea florida
GAATTTGTCAAGATTATTCTACATGTAAAATTTACCAACTGTTATTTTACTTAATTTTAGTTTTGACATACAGTACATTAGTTAGAAGGATTTGCCTCTCTTTGTAAAGACAGTTAATTAAAGGTGACGAGTGGTGAAACAGGCTGTGATACAGTATGTGGCCAGAAAGTAGCTGGTATGAAAACCTTCACTGTGGCTGTCTGTAGTTTTCCATTTGCCTGCTGTTCATATATTCCCACTGCAATGTTCTCTGACCTTTGGTGGTCAAGCTTTGCCTTCCTAAGGGATGATGTTTCTTCACAATTGTTATGCCTCTTTGGATCTTTTATTCTGCAAAGTAACAACATTGACAAATAAATGAAAAATCCTTATTTTATAGTTTACGAGTAATTTTTTGCCCTTTTTTGCTTTTTTTGCAGGAGGTTGTTCACAGTTTTCTTCAGAAGTGTTGTTGTGCAAGTTCAAAACAATTCTTTAAGGACTCAGGTGCAGCAGGATTTGCACAAGACAAAAGAAGTTAAATCATCAAGCAACTTTGGTGAGAATGAAATCAATAGTCACTTAGTCTGAAGAATGAATTATTTATTCTAAGTGACTATTGATCACTTACTGAGTTACTTTGATTGTGATGGGTAGAAACCTTTTGATCTTATACTGTATAACAGTATGTTGATTTTTGCAAGTGAATATATGAAAGACCATATATTTGAATTGCAGAGTAATGATGTAATGACATTGATTGATCATCGCAGTTATGTACACAACTTAAGCAGCTGGGAAATTAAAGCCTGAAAAAAAAATTCAGGCCTGAATGGGATTCGAACCCATGACCTCTGTGATACCGGAGCAGTGCTCTACCAACTGGGCTATCAAGCCAAGTGGGAGCTGGTCATGTTGTGAGTTCGTAATATACCCGTAGATGGTGAAGAATGCAAGCGAATATATGAAAGACCATATATTTGAACTGAGGAGTAATGTGTAATGACATTGATTGATCATCGCAGTTATGTGCACTTGTAACTTTATAAGCAGCTGTGAAATTAAAGCCTGAACGAAATTCAGGCCTGAACGAGTATGTTGATTTTTGTCTGAATTTTATTTTCAGTTGCTGCTCATAAGCAAACAATCTCAAGATTAATCAGGAAGTTCTGTCAGGTACAATATACAGATTTTGGTTCAATTTTTTCCCTGGATTAAATTATATTTTCCTTTGCTTTTTGGCATGTTAATAAAAGATAATGAGTTTGAAAGAAAGAAAAATAAAATTTAAACCAAGGATGAAATTGAACAACAACATAGACATCGTCCTGTACTGCCTTCTTGCCTTAAAGTATGTAGATTTATTTTAACTACTTTAACGCAGATAAAAAGACCAATAACAACATTTCTAATGAACATAGCTCTATGAAACAGTATGTGCTCCAATTGGTTAATCCAGTATGCAAACATACACTGTGATTGCATGTTTTATCTGGCTGGATCAATTCAATGGTTGATTTATTTCACACTATTTATGTGTATACATTGTGGTTTAATTTTATCCTTGGTTCAGAGTTGGTATTCTTTTGTTTTGTTTATGGTAATTTGATGATAATGAGTTTGAAACAAAGGAAAATTAAATTTGAACCAAGTGATTAAATTGAACCACAACATAATATGCAGCAAGTGATAATACATAGAAGGAAGAAGTATTATTGAAAGGTATAAGAATAAATTAGCAATAATTTTGTAAATTGATTAACAAATGAATAATTAGATTTCATTACTACAACCAAACTGTTCCATCGTCTTCCTTTGGTTTTAATCTCACTACCAGTATGTAGGTTTCCAAGTTTCCAGTTTTGAACTCATAAGTGATAAGCAGCTTCATGGTTACTCCTTTCAATGTCACCTTCCAGAGGGCTTACAGCTTGATGCTGTTCCTGATAAGGACTGGTAAGGGTACAAGTACATGTACTGTTGTAATAATTTTTCATTTGGTTCCAAGTCAAATCATACTGTCCCTTTTTTCTCCTAAGATATTTAGTCAAGTATATTAAATCAACACATTGCTACAGTATCAAAATGTTTCTTTCTCTTTTATGTACTGTACAGGTTGTCTTCATCATTGTCAGTGAGTAAGGTCTTAACCCAGTTGTTCACTAGAAAGGTCAGTGCAAAAAACAAAAAAGAAAAGGAATGTGCATGCCAAAAATGCTGCCAGGTCAAAAAATTACCATGTTTCAAAATTAATATTCATACCCTTTGTCAAATTACCCATACCAGATACCCAGCTGAAAATGTATGACATGCATGACAAATGAGGTGTGACCAGTCCATTCTAACAGAATTCATGAGCTCATACTAATATAAACTAGTTGATAACTGTAGACACTATGTTTCTAATACATGCAATTTGGGGTTGCCATCAAGGGCAGTCAATTTCATCAAATTAAAGCTACATTGTAGTATTGGAAGAGGAGATACATGTACAATGTACATGTACATGTACAAGCATAATAGTGCAGAGAAACAAACATGTCAGTCCAATTTGCTATTGTGGTTGCACTCTTGTCAGGATTATTGTTTGTACATATACACTATACAGTAGAATTCCATCCTACTTTATTTATTTACCTTACAACCTACTACTGTAGTTTTAGACTATTACCCCATTCACACCAAAGCTTAAACATGTTTAAATGCTGTTTAGTAAAAAAGGCGTAAAATTGTTACCTTTACTAAAGTTGGTTATTCATGTTGTCAACTACAAATTTGCAGGAATAGAAAGAACATGTCAAAGTTTATTTCAATCCTGTGTAAAAGCCCATATTCCAGTGTTCGGTTACCAATTTTCACGTTTTAAAACCTGGTTTAAGGTTACACAATACCTTTGCGGGTGTCCTTCGGAAAAAAATTCGTACGCGCGTTGTTTAAAGTAAACTACCACAAACTATATATCAATAGAAAGGTAAAGAACTGTAGAATTCGAAAAAAATATCCGTTGTTTGGCAGAGCCATTATTGAGAAGAAAGAAGCCAATAAACCGAAAACGACCGAGTGTCATTCCGCCGAATTAATCAGGTATGTAGAATGGACGGATAATTATGAAATTTGGCCAGAACATTCATTAAGCATCGAGGAACAAAAGGGTGTCGGGGATTAGCTTTAATTTAGATATTTCTCATTTTACGGCCGCGAACGCAACGGCGTTGGCAAATTATTCGCTACTACAACTTTACGGGTCTATAAAAAGATAACCAATAAGAATTACGAAAAAGCCTGACATCCTTTTAGAGATTGATGCTTGCTGATTTACATTGTGCAGTTCTTTTGCAGTAGTGGCTGCGTTTGATACCCGATTAATTCGGCGGAATGACACTCAGTTGTTTTCGGTTTATTGGCTTCTTTCTTCTCAATAATGGCTCTGCCAAACAACAGATATTTTTTTTCGAATTCTACAGTTTTTTACCTTTCTATTGATATATAGTTTGTGGTAGTTTACTTTAAAACAACGCGCGTACGAATTTTTTTCCGAAGAACACCCGCGAAGGTATTGTGTAACCTTAACTAAACATGTTCAGTTGGTGTGAATATGGCATATAGCTTATACAACTGTTTTTCTAAGCATACAGTATAATAATTGTAAATTGGTTGATTGCATTTAATAGGACAAAGCTGATTTATATGTTGTAAGTAATCACAATATAGAATCTGAATGTTAAGGTCTACATAATGTGTACATGTAGTGACTTATTGACTTAAACAAGCTATTGTCAGAGTTAGATGAACACAAGGCACTGTAGTTATTTAGTAACACACACTGGGCATTTTTGGTGCTTCTTTGCTGTCCAATGAAAGCTTCAGTTATACAAGTGATGTAAATTCTATTTGTTTTTAGAAGGATCAGTCCATTACAAACTCAGAGCAGCTAGTTGCAGAACTGAGTTGCTCTCTTTGCACTCAAGTCTCCTGTACACCCTTGGAGAGTCTGCTTTCTGCAGTAAGACTGCAAGTATTATTTAGCAAATACAGTATATCATGCCACAGTGTAGGTTTGCCATTAATTTCTGTATACATGTACCAGTAACTCCATGTTAGTCAGAATTCTGTGTATTGAGCTCTTTGGGAAACCAATGACCTTGTCCAGGTTTGACTGCAGATAGTGTTTGGTTTATACTTTACCTGTATGTCAGACAGTGAGGTTTGACACCTCTGTAAATTATTATTTCTTTTTAAGTTAGAAGTAACTGTCTTCATACGAGGTCTTAGTGATGAAGACATGGTGTGATAGCTATCACAACAAGTAATTATTATTGTATCTAATTAGTAGCAATTATGGACATACACTAGTCATGTACATGAGTGTCCAGGCATTTGCAAAACTAAAATTATTTTTGGTTTTGCTTGAAAAATGCAAATCTATTTCACTGTAGCCAAGGGGGACAAAAGCATTTTCAAGCACTTTTTGTTGCAGACTGAGGCTTTTTTTTTACTGTTTGAAATATTAATTTTTTTTCTTTTTCAGACTATTTGTGCCAATTTGAGAAATGTCAATATGTTGCTTTTGGATGGTGAGAACAAATTTAAGCTTTTTTGTACTCTAGTTTGATTTCCTGTGGGTGGGTACACAATACATGTAGTTCTGAAAAGACTTATTGTTGATATTTTCAGTGATTCTTTTTAAAATTATGAACCCAGATAATCAAATTCAACCAAACACTTCAGAGACTCCTGGGTTTAAACTATTTACAACTCTCTAGTTCTTATTAACAGGGAAATAGTTGAAAGGAATTAGAAAATGGATTATCAACTCAGCATTGTTAAATTTAACACTAAGCTAGATGCAAACTACAGTATAATTAACTTTCAATACTGATAGTCAGTCTGTATAAAAATGCATGACATTTCTTATAACTGTTTGCCAGAAAACATTCTTAACTTATTTCTTAAATCTTCACAAGTGCATGGCTACAATACTAGGTTCTCAGAAACTAGTAGACTATACATTAAATATTCCAGAACAAATCAGTTAACACACTCATTCTCTAGATTTGGTGCAGGAATTTGCAGTATTCCTCAAAGTATCCAAGTGCTTTATAGACATAAATTCAAAGCTTCTTTACATCAGCTCTTCCTACATATCTTAGAACTGGAGGATACTTATGTTGACACACCTACTTTAGTAAATAGATTAAGTAAGATGACATGAAAGTATGCTTACAAGTATAGTTTGTATATTTTGTGATATTACATTATAATACAGTTAATCATTTATATAGATAGATCTTGATGATATAATAATAATAATAATAATAATAATCGTGAGAAGTTGTAGAAAACACTGCTGAATAGTGCTCAATACACATTTGTGTAGAGCGGTATATAGAATTGGGTTACTAAATGAAAACACACATGATTCCCTGCAACTCTGAGTTTCGTGCTTACGCACTCATCAGGCAGATTTAATGAATCGTTAAATTAAATCTGCCTGATGAGTGCGTAAGCACGAAACTCAGAGTTGCAGGGAATCATGTGTGTTTTCATTTAGTAACCCAATTCTAATAATAATAATAATAATAATAATAATAATAATAATAAATTCATTCATTCTTAATTTCTTCCTAGTTATAAATTTCTTCCTATTGTTAATTTTTTTCGTTGTTTTCCTCTGCCCACCTCGATTAGCCTATTAAGCTATTTGCAGGCAGAGGACGCCTGTGTGTGTCATTGTCTCTGATGAAATTTAAATTTCTATCCTGTGATTTTGTAATTAAAAGATAATGAAGATCAATAAAGGGTGTGTGTATGTATAATCCATTTATAAAGTTTGAAAAAGTTTATCTCAAAGAGTATTTCCTTGCTAAAATGATAACTTTCCCTATCTATACAAGGTGATGCCCTGTTTTTTTTTTGTTGTTGTTGTTGTTGTCTTATGCAGTATTTGGAACAGGAAAAGGAAATAAAAAATGTGAGCCTGCAAGCTTTATTTAAAGTTACTGTGAGGATTACTTGCAAGGGAAGCTTGGAGTTAATTAGTCATCATTTGATTAAATTGATTGATTGCTTTGTTTATTCACCCGTCTATTGCATACATGTGCATGTATCTAATTTGTAAATTACAAATTTAACAGGGAATATTGTAATTGTTGTCATGGAAATCAATATGATACAGAACTATTTGAGCATCTCACCCTGAAATATAACAGCTCTTCGGCTAGTACTCCAACTAGTCATTGGTGGTATCTTCATGTTGACAAACTATAAAACAGTGGGAGCTGGCATGTGAGTGTCTGTCAAATAACATCAGATGTTTGCTGCTATTTTTCTAGCCTGCGAATACAACCACCTATCTGTGCTCTGCACCCGAGCAACTGAAATTCCATAGTGAATGACAATGCAAGTGGTTGAAGCTGTATTTGCAGACTACTATTTTTTCAGCAAATAGTATAACAACACTCACCTATCTTTTTGGGGTGCACATATTATGTCTTATATTATTAAAGTATCTGCATTTACAAACTTTGTTTTCACAGGTTTAATTGTAAAGAAAGAACAGGAAGTTATTGAGTACTCAGAGTCAAGGACAAATGGTGCAGGCGCCATTGCTGTGGAGCCATTGACATCTGCTAAAGTAGTGGCCAGTGTTTCTAAAATGCCAAAGGTACAATGCACACATGTGTATTATTAGTACTGTAAATATCCTTACTAGATAAGCACCCCATATAAAGCCTTTTAAACAGTGATTTTTTGTGTGTTTCAAATAAAAGTTAATTCACAATAAAAGAGGTTATAAGAGAAATACTAGATCCAAAGTCTAAAACATTTAAAATCTATCTCTTCAAATCTAAATCAGAGCCCTTCAAGTGTAATGATTTCACAACCAAATAGAAATGGAATGCTATTTAGTTTCTATTGTGAATTATACAAACAAAGAAATGATATGCTATGTAATTATCTGTTTGTCTGTTATTTTTCTCTAGAGTTTAGAGCTTGCAATGGATGGTATCAGTGTTAAATTTCTGAATACAGAGAAAAGGTAAGAAATTTTATTTTGTTGTTATGTTTATGAGATGATATTGATTAAACTTGTTCTGTGGCCTGGCTGTAGAATCAAATCTTACTTCTTTTCCTTACTTTGTTAAAAAAAAGATTTAACTTTCCAAGTGTTTCTGTCCTTCCTGTACATACCTACAGACAGCTTCTGTTGGAAGTCAGCAGAATGGCCAGCACTCTCTCTCAGGAGAGAAGTGAAGACTCTGCTCAGAGCAACTTATGTGTTGGTTTATCAGGTAAATCAGCTTAGTTTATAATTTAATTAGTTGCATTGCAACAATCCATGGATTTGGTGATCAATATGCCAATAGATCAAGCAGAGACAATCATCTGTGATTTTGGTAGTCTAGCTACTCCAATTCGGTAACATTTGTCAGGTTTTTTAAATAGTACTCACTGAGTAACTGATTTGCCTACTCACTGGTTCATTAATATTCATTAATAATTTCATTAATAATTCATCACAGATGTCATCATGGGTAACTACTTATTTGACACTTACAGATAATTTTCTTAGTAAAAACCTTGAATTCCGTGTTTATATAGCCTGTCTCAGGCTCTGGAAATGTTGTTGCAAAAGAAAATAGCAGGATCACAGGTCAAGGCACTGGAAGAGGGGAATGGGGATGGTTTTCCCTATCTTCCCAGCTTCCTTCATTTTATCAGCTTGAGGCTCTCCCTAACTATCTAAGGGCCTGGAACGGATTAGGGTTTGTGTAAACCATTTTAGCCAACATTTAACCCTTTCACTCCCAAGGGGTCTCCTTTTGACGAGTAAAATGGTCTGGCCTTAGAGAGAGTAAAATCTATAAAGTCACTCTTGGGAGTGAAAGGGTTAGCATGTTCATTGAAGGTAAAAGCTGAAGCTTTTGAGTGAACTCTCCCATGTTTTCATCCTTAATTGCTTAGGACTGATCATGACTCTAGCTGCAGTAGTACATTGTGACAGTGGGCCTGAAAGCTTACAATAGTGGTTTATGCTAATACAAAACAGACGATGCCCTTTTCAGTTTGATTGGTTAAAGTACTTTGCAAGCTGCTTTGATTTTGTTTTCATTCCATGCTTTTGCCATGTTTATCTTATTTGTCTTTGGAGGGAGCAATCTACTTTCCAATTTGATTTCCTGTCTTGCTATTGCAGGGATTACTGCCAAGGGTCTAAATTCCTGTAAAATTTGTATGTTAAACAGGCTTAGAGTCACCTCCAAGGTAAGACGTGTAGTACTTTTGTTCTGGGTTTGGGTTCTGGTCCAATCTGTGTTCTTTTTTGTGACTAAAACGAGTTCATAGTACGTGGGTGGAATCTTCCATTTCCACATATCTTTGCTCTGTATTTTTGTTTTCAGTCAGCTTCTAACTTCCTCCCATCCATTAAATGATTATGCACTGTGTGACAGAAGTGCAGAGATATATGTAAACTTCTCTACTGTTCGGAATTTAAATTTAGCGCACTACTGCGTGGTGGGGAGTCTATAAAATGATATCAGAAATGATATCACATCACTTGCTATCATGCTGTGCATCTCTGACATCACTGACAGGATAGCGTTTTTATTGACTTGATAATGCTTGGTATTCCAATAAACTTTTTTCAAACAAAATTTTGCTTAGGGATACAAAATTTCTCAAAATTTCCTCTATCTAACATCTCTGTAGCTGTCCTGTCATTCTGCTCTCATTCAGTTTATTGACTGAATGCATAACTATATTGCTAACATTGTTTTAACAAATCTCTGTAGCTTTCCTGTCGAGTTGCTGCCCTTCAGCTGGTGACCTCCCTGTCCGTAGACTCGTGTCACTATAGTCACATGCAAGATGAATTTACCTATTGGTTGGAGTATTTTAAATCTCGGAGAAAACGTGGTACAACTCCGCCAGTGCTTGAAGAGAAGGCAGTTATTGATAAGGGGTATGTTATAACTATTGAAAGATTTTTGTTTTTGTAATGCTATCTTTGTTTGTAGACTGTTAAGTTGTTTGGAATACAGGTACCATTAAGGGTTATTTAGCAATTGTTGGTCTTGGCTTCTGTATGATATTAAGAGGGAATCTATCAGGAAATTGAGTTTTCAGTGAACAAAAACCTTGTGCCAGAATGATTTAAACGGTCTTGCATTTTTGTTTGCATTTTTCAATGGCTACAGATATAAATACAATTGGTTGTCTGTAATAACACCAAAGAAAATTTATTATGAGAATATAAATGCCAAATTTCACAAAATGGCATCTTCCACAATACATTTTCAGAATTTTACCTGCGTTTTCACAGTTCCAGTGAAATTTGACCTTCATTTTCTCGGACTCCCTTGAGCCAAATTGTCATAAATAAAAAAGAAGTCGATATTGTTGAAATTATTCTGGTACAAGATTTTGGCCACTGAAAATTGAAATTACTCAGTTTCCTGATGGAATCCCTCTTAATAATTTTACAGATCCAAGAGTGTTGAATCCAATAGTTACATGTACAGTAGGTAATATTTTTGATTTGCTACGAAGGCCAACTCATTTGTTGTTGATTTAGAGTATTTCAAAGCACACAGTTTCCAATTTTTTCAAAAACGTTTAACATTTTAATAGGCAGAAAAGACACAACAGTATGCATGTATAATACTGCAGATTGAGGATTATGATATTATTATGTATGCTACAATGAGGAAGAAAGTACAACTTTACAGAGCTAATCATTTTTGTAACAGTAAAAATGGGACAACTTTCAATCTCCACATCTCACTTTGGCGTAGATAGTCGTTAAACTTAAGCCAATTCATCGGCCTTTGTAGGATTACCAATGGTTGTATCAAGAACCTACATCAAGCGATTCGCTTCCTAGCTTTCTCGCTAGGTTCTTACTACACTGTGTCTTCCCAGATAATACTTTAGCGATTCATAAAGCGTTGGATGAATCGTTTTTGTACTGTATGATCTGACACACTCACCTTGACCAGCATAGTTCCTCATGTCCTACTCAGCCTTACTCAAAAATACGATTGTTGATTGTTTCGATTATTTTCGATTAATACTCCAAAGAGTGTAGTTTATCTCCAGAACGTTTTGACGTATCGTCCTGTTCATAGCTCTTGGGGACCGTTCATTTTTTCGAGGCGGCGGGGGGGGGGTTGGTGTGATTCGGTAAGCACGATTTAAAAATGACCCCGCTTTCTCAGCTTACCAATTTTATTCACATGACACCCCCCCCTTGAAGCGATAATTTTTTCGATGACCCCCTCCCAAAAATAATAATAAAAAAATAACCCCCTCCCAAGATTTTACCTTTTTCAGTGTCCACTGTTATTCTCTACTTCACGTGATTTTGCTTGCTATGAAGACAATATTTACAATTTCTAAAATACTAGAGAGCTGTTTATCAGAAAGCACAAATCAAAAGAAAGAGAAGTCAATTTCGGATTAAAACATTATGACATAAAAGTATCGCTAAAATATTTCACGCGACCTCCCCCCCCCCGCCCACTTTTCACTGATTTTTTGGGGGATGGCCCGCCTCGAAAGCTGTTTTTTTTGCATGCCCCCTCAAATCCCACCAGACCCCGTCTTTCGTAAATGAGCGGTCCCTTATATCCGCAACTGTACGTATTTAATTTGTGCTCACTCTCATTTGGTAAAAATTCTTACGTGAGTGATAACGTATCTAATCTGTCCAATCCCACCCCCTTCCATCCATCCAATCCCTCCTCCCATCCATCCAATCCCCCTCCCATCCATCCAATCCCCCCCTCCCATCCATCCAATCCCCCCTCCCTCCCATTCATCTCACTCCATCCTCTGATCCATCCCACCTCCCCCCCACCTCTTGGTATCTCCGTGGTTGTAATTTGGGTTCGTCCTCTCTTCTCCGGCAAGGTCAAAGCCAGGCATATTTTCAAGACTTCCAGCCGAGTTGGAGATGACGAACTCACTGGAGGTGGTTGACTGCTCTGCCAGTTTGTACCTTACCAGTGAACACAGTAAAGAAATGCCGTTATGCAGAGCAGTGCTGGGGTCTTTCGTAGTGAACCTCAGGATGCCTGCAGTGGGTAAGCATCCGGGGGGTGTGCTTTAGTTTGGTATGTGGGATCTTCGCGCGAACAGTACCTTGCTGTTATCAGGGAGCTCGAGCAAACACGAAGACAACTTCGAGGTCGGCACAAATGGAAAAAAAAAGGATTTCTTTCTCTTCTGCTCCAGTGGCGACAGGCCTGCATTATTTTGTTTCCGTATTTCTTCCAAATTAACCAAATTTTCACATTTTTACTGTTCGCATTCCATCCTGAATTTCTCTGAGCAATTTTGTCTTTGACACTCGCGCCTTCCAGAAAAAATGGTAATTTCACGTTGTTGAGTTGCAGAGCACGTGAAGGAAAGTTACTAGAATGTATTTTGCACGTGCAGCTTTGTTGCGTTGTTCATTAGCGCTAGTCTTTGGTGCCGTTCTAGTCCACATCATGGTCATGTTTTGCTTAAGTTCCATATTTTGCGCTAACTCTTGAAAGAAAACCTTTTAGGGCGAATAATACACGCCCTTAAGAAGTGTGGACTAACTGATAGGCAGCCTATTCTTGTCTATTGTAGTATCATCAGGTCTGTTTTAGAGTATGCGAGTCCTGTTTGGGCTGGCCTCACACAATACGTAAGTGATCAAATTGAATCAATACAAAAGAGGGCGCTAAATATTATTTTTCCTTCTCTGTGCTATGAAGACGCGCTTAATAAGAAATCAGGCTTAATTTTGCTGCGCCAGAGGAGGGAGGATGCGTGCATAACATTTCTCAAGCGAAGTTACTCTTCTTCCGACCTGCTACGAAGCTTAGTACCGCGAGTTGCGCACACAAGATCGTATGCCCTTAGAACAGGAGAATCTGTTTCTGTGCCTACCTCCTCAAGAACTAACAGATTTGGAAATTTTTGCACCATCAAATACCAGAATCACGTTTAAAATAGCGAAATGTGATATGCCTTAAACATGAACAGTTATATTTACGTGTTATAATTCCCAGGTAATTGTATGTAATTAATGACCCGCCTTGTAATTCAGTTTATGCTGCAAAAATGTTGAATAAACGATTATTATTTTTATTATTATTATTATTATTATTATTATTATTATTATTATTATTATTATAATGCTATTCAGTGGATAAGATCAACTGGAAAGATTACTCATTCGCTGCCTAGTGATTTGACTTATGGGAAATGGTATTCAACATATTAGACTCACATGACACTTACAGTACATAGATTTATTTGAGATTGTACAAAATGTAAAGTCCTGGTAATACTTCTCCTTATCTGTCTTGACTATTTTTATAAACTCTAGCTGAATCTTTAATATTCTAAATTTGGTTAATGTAACTTGTTGTTATTCAATACTGTCTCCTTCCTTTCTACTTTATTAGTTAATTTTTCTGTTATTTTTTATTTATTTATTAATTTTTTTTAAATTCGGCTAAAGCATGGCCCGCCTAGATTAGCTTTTGCTAGTAGCGGGCATGCCCTTTCTTGTAAATATATTTGAAAATTAATAAAGTGTAAGTGTAAACTTTGATCGCACTGGACCTAATCATTCCTTTGGACAAAGTTCTATATTGTTTTTGTTCTGTCTTAACCACTGCGCAGCTCAATCCACCTTTGGTCTAACTAGAGGCAGTGGACAAATCTTCTGTTACGGATTGCCGGTTATCTATCTTTCAGCGGTAGTTGATTTAGGGAAGCAACTTACAGTTACTAGATAACCAGATGTTGTGAAATGAGACAGGTTAGCAGTGGTTACCCATGATGGAAAGGAGGGATTTCAATTTACTTAAGTTAGTCCATAAGGCAGTCTATAAAAATAACTGGCCTTCATACTTGATAATGGATCAAGTAGCTAGTTTTCGTACGTTGTGTTCTCTTTCTGTCGGCAGGCTCTCTTGAAAAAGTTACCTTTCAGGACTCTGCTGCAAACATTTTTAATAGCCTCCCTGGTCACCTGAGAATGTGGGACGATTTCGGACTTTTCTGTAGGGATGTAAAATCTTCTAGTCTCTCTAGATACACTTAGAATTCCTTTCGTAAACATTTCTCAACGCTAGTTATTTTTTATCTATTGTAAATATTTTAACATTAGCTAGCCTATTATAATTATTACTGTAATATAATTGCATTATTACTTTCAGCGCAACAGATGGATAGTCACTCTGTGGAAACGCTGTTTATACACCGTTTTTTAAAGGATTTTTACTGTTTTTGTCTTACAGAGGCTCCCCAAGTGAACACACCAAGAGCGCTAAGGTAATACAAAGGCTCAGTAGAGTATCTGTGGTTGAGATGTAAGGGAATTTAACCAAGAAAGGGAACATTTTCTACAATTATATTGTGACCCACAAGAAACTAGCCATAAGCTTGGATAAACCTGCTTCATGTTGTTTGTTGTGTGGCTTACAACAAACACTCAGGGTCTTAAAATAACAGGAGAAAGTGCTGTCTTAGTAATGGCATCTGCAAATGGTTAGACTTTCTAGTCTTCTCGGATAAGGACGATAAACCGTAGGTCCTGTCTCACAGTACTGGTGTGGGACGTTAAAGAACCCACACGGCACTGTTCGGAGAAGAGTAGGGGACGTAGTCCCCGGTGTGATGTTCTATCACTTATTCTGTTATGGGGGCACCTGTGTATCCTACTATTCACTCTGATAAGGTTACGAACTGCATGGCCACAATTTGCGCCTTAATAAGCAGTCTGGCAAAGTCCCCCACCAAAGAGTTGTAAAGCGCCTTGAGCCTTGGGATAAAGCGCTATATAAATCCCTTGTTATTTTTATTATTATTATGATGATGATGATGATTATTATCATTATTATTATTATTATTATTATTATTATTATTATTATTATTACAAGAGGTGTGTAGCCACATTATGGCACAATCGGATTTATTTCTTTGTATATTTGTCCACAAGAGTCGAGGGCCTGTCACGATGCCTAGTTAGCAACACATGTACACTTTGCGGACCTATGTTTTGAGATCATGAATAGCTATCTGATTTGTTGGTTCACTCACTGACCGACATTCACTTAACCTGCCCATCTTCCATTTATCAGTTCAGTCCACTCGTGCTTTTCACAATTGACGCGAAACCTTTCTGGCCTGCATTGGGCTTAAAACTCATTGTAAAAAGGAAGAACCCTTGATCTCGGTTGAAACTGATTCTGGGTAAGCCCAATTAGCTGGTTGTTAGCTCCGTGGGATGCGGGATCCGAAAATTCTAGTTATGAATTGAGTTAGTCAGCTTAGGTGACAACAGAGGTCATCTGCTCTTTTCATAAGTAGTTCAGTGCCGTATCAGTTAGTCCAAGTTCTTTTTTTTTTGGGGGGGTGGGGGGGGGGAGGGGGTTAATCATTTAGCCAGCAGGCCAACCGGTCAGTTAATCAATCTTTTATTGAGTCAGCCAGCCAGTTGGTCGTCCAGTCGGTTACTCTGACAGACAGTCACTCATCAGTTCTCTGATCCACTACGTGAGTCATTCATTTTTACCCCCGCCAATTGGACGGAGGTTATGTTTTCACCAGCGTTTGTTTGTTTGTATCTAAGCAGCCTAGTGTCCACACCGCTCAACCAGTCATCACCAAACTTGGTCAAAACATTGACTGTGGTCTAACTTAGAACTGATTTAATTTTGGGGTCTCAAGGTCAAAGGTCAAGGTCACGGAAAAACGAAAAAAATCATTATTTTGCAATAAATCGCTCTAGGATCATCATATCATCTTCAAACCAAAACTAAAATGTGCATCTTTCATTTCTGCATCTGCCCATATGTCATATGATGCAGTAACATCAGTACCCTTGCTGGCGGTGGGGGGTCTAATGCGCTGGCGGAGGTCTGCGCTCTCGGAGTGCTCTTATTTCAGTCAGTTATCTAACTGGGAGGTTACTGTAGCGCCAATCTTATGTCCCGTGTTAGAGTTGTGCCTGTAGTCACGCGCTCAGTTTCTCAAACACCCGTCCACCGTGCAAGCTATTCAATAATTAGTCGGTTGCATAATCAGTCTATCTGTCCATTGGTCAATCGTTTGTTCTTGTATGTTCGTTTGCTTCAGTTCCTCAGCACGACTGGAAAACTCTTACTTGTATGTGGACACAAACCACAGATCACTAGAAGTCCCAACTGACAAGTTAGGACCCTATTATTTACCAGATAATCCTGGTGTTCTCCCTGCCTCCACAAAACACGTTTGGGGGAGAGTGTTTGCTCTGGGCAGCTGTAGTATCAAGGTGAGTATGGCCTTAAACTTCACTGCTAATGAAAGAGCTGTGTCATGAATAGGACAATCACATGACTTTTGAGGGACTCGTAGCTTATCTGTGGCCCGAGTAGCATCATTTGCGCTCGAGCGGTGCGAGGGTGCAAATGATGCTACGATAATATCAGTACTCGAGGCCAAATCGTGCAAATTCATTTAATAAGGAAAATTGTTATATACCTAGACTTTCACTCAACAAAAAGAGCACTGTGATCTGATCACATCAGGACTCTCGGGAAAACAACACCAACTGTTTCCGTCGGGAACATACATTAAGTGTGTAATATTTACAAGAGATGTAGCATGAAATTGTGGTATGGAAAGTTGTTGCTACAATACGATCAGCTAAACAAGAGCCAAAATAACGTTCACCACAGAACTACAGAAGTGAGCAAACTCATTCACAGAAATTCGCGCCAACTCTGGCATTGAAATGGTATCCTCACTATCTCATTGGCCGACCGAAATTGTTCGACATCTCTGCAACCAATCAGAATCAGGGTGGCAAATGATTTCAGCCCGCTCACTTCCCGTTTGGCCCACAAAAAGACGCGTTTTACAGAGGGCAGTTTGACATTTGAGTATTGCATTCGCCGAAGCAGCTCGTGCAATTTGAGCTTTATAACAAACTCCCTACTGCACGTAAATCACAATTTTAACTCGAAATCTATGATTACCATTACTGTTAACATTACTAACTAGGAAAGTCAAAGTCTCAGTCACACAGTATGGTTTATTTTTAGGCCTCTACTGTCACACAGTGTGGTTCTGATTTAACGCCTTCCTATGCAGAGTTAAACCATGAGTCACATAATGCGGTGCTATATTTTTACCTCTTTCACTTCAAGCGTCAAAACATTGAGTCGCGAACAATATCCAGTTTCCATCCAGAATCAAAACGCGATTCATCGAAGGTGATTCTAAATGGAATAACCATCATTAAATATACCATCCAACAAAGTGATTTCACACCATTCATCCTTAAAACTCTATGCATGATGATTATTTAGAAATGCACTGACTGATACGAATTATTTTAGGTGCCATTTTCCGATAAACAAAGAACCGTTTGCTGGTCAAGAATTCCGCGTTTTTTTTTTGTTGTTGTTAATCTGATGGTTTGACGCATCCTTTGAAGATTTTCCACACCTATTTTATCAGCTCACAACAGAACTCGCGCAAGCCACTTCGAAACCAACTGTGGTCAAGGCTGTTGGAGAAGCAAGCTCCCTGGCCGTTGAATGGTCACATGACGTGTGCCGGTCTTTGCTTAAAATGGTGTCTTGTTTGAAGTTAAATTCCTTGCAGTCCACTGAAGAATTGAAAGTGCAGAAAAAGAGCATTGTGGATGGAAGCATTGGTACAGTATACGTGTTAACTATACGTATGGAGTTTTATTTAAGTACGTCAATGTATGTCATCAGCGGGTCCAACCGCTATCCCAGCGGTGGAGGTGTCGGTGCGACAATCAGTAATAAAAGCACTTATAATTAATGGCAAGGTAGTCTTGAGGAAAATCAAATTGTTATGATTGGTGCTTTTTTGTCGGGATTTTGTCATTGAGACTGTTTCCACAGAACGGTCATAAGCCGTGTCATTACTTGTTTACGAAAGCCTGCAAGTTCGACATTTGCAAATAAAACAATCAAGGCCCGACTACCGTATTATAAACCTCTCGATTACGCGGCTTGCTCGAGCCGTACAGTGGAATATAGACTTAATGTCGCTCTTGTACGGACCTCGCTTCCGTGTTGTTACAACCTCGAGCCATTCTTTCCCTGTACGGCCCTCGCGCTTGCTTAGTATTTCAACTCTTTGCTAGTAGAGGTATGGAAGGGTAGGTGCCTTAGGTGGTAGAAAGCAGTAATCTCTGCACAAAGAAGCGAGCAAAGGCAGAACCAAGCAAAGCGAGGTTATACCTTAAGTGTCGTCGCATATGGTCCAGTTGAAAACGCTGAACAGCATTGACTTGACTTCAACTTAGCTTATAGCTATTTATATGAAGTAGCCACATCGCCATTTAATACATTTGTTGTAGTTCAATTTTTTCCTTGGTTCAAATTTTATTTTCCTTTGTTTCAAACTCATTATCATACATTACCATAACAGAAAACAAAGGAAAATAAAATTTGAACCAAGGAAAAAATTGAACTACAACATATTCTCTCGTGTGCGTCCAGTGGTCATTGCTTAATCTATCAATATAGAGCAGCTAACCCTTAGGAATATCCGAAGATTTTTCGGCAGCAGTGTTCACATATAGTACTACCAATTGGTTGCTTTACATGCTCAAGTCAACGCTTGATGTCCTCTGATTTTTTGCATTTTCTCAGTATCTGTAGATGTGGAGCTCAGAGTGTGTGGTGTCAACCTGTTTTATCTTGGAACACTGGAAGGTACTATTTGTTCTTTTATTGTAGTAATCCTCTTTGATAACTTTGCCATCCTGTCATACACATTTGTTTGTTTGTCTCTGAGATAATTTAACATTTTTGTTGTATTGATTTCAATTCGACGTCGTCATATAACTAATTATCGTTTTTGTGTTTTGTCTGATGAACTAGGCGGAGTAGACTCTTTTATGACGAGAATTGACATGGCACTTGTCGCAGCGACCGCCGATCCTGATTGGCTGTTAAGCTGTGAAATGTACGAAATGAAAATTTGCAGGCTGTTGGGTTTGAAAAAGGTACAGCAATTTAGTTCATAAGTACTTAGTTTTACATGGGAATTCACTTCAAATTAACTGATTGTTTGATTGATCCACGGACGATTGACTGTTAGCCTGCGAACGCAGACATTCTTCCCGTACTCGATTCTCTCCGCCAGACTGACGGACTGGCAGTTTGACTGATTGATTGATTGATTATTGATTGATCGATAGATCGGTCGATTGACTGATTGATCGATCGATCGATTGACTGATCGACTGATTGGTTGGTCGATCGATTCATTGATTTATTGATTGAATGCTAGTTTTCTAATATATAGCTACTGATTAATGAATTACACTTGCAGCTGCCACACAGATGCGTTCATTCTGCAGACGTTGAAAATGACTTTATTATTGTTCCAGTAGCAAATGTTTCATACTCACCCACTAAGGTACGTTAAAGAGGTTTTAGCTTAAACCAGGGGTTTCAATAAGTTTTTTTTACAAGCGGCTGCTGGAGGTAGATCAGGCTGCTGCGACAACAAAAGAAATCTTAGAAATACAAATTGAATAGACGGCGGTAAGAGGCATGATAGGCGGCGGTAAACCGCCGGTAACCGGCTTTTATTGAAACCTCTGCTTAAACAATGCCTTCAAATAAAGTCGCTTTCGTAGTGCCACGAAATGGAAGATAAGAAACTCGACGAAGCCTGCAGTAACACCTTTTTGACTCGTCGCTGATGCAAAGGAGAACCTTGTGTAGTACTGTTCAGTAGCTTCTCAGAGAATGTTCACACGGAATGGTTGATCCATAGATGCAAAAGTTGGAACCACATTGTATAATACAACAAACAGTGCTATAGTACAGTACTGTTTATTAGCTTTCCAGAGAATGGTCACACTGCATGGTTTGGTCCACAGATGAAAAAGATAGAACCACACTTTATAGTAAGACTATTCTGTAGCTTTCTAAACAATGGTCACACTGTATAGTTTGCTCTACAGGTGAAATAGTTAGAGCAAAAAAGAAGTACTTCTTCGGGTTCCAAAAACTGTTCGATTACATGTTATTTTTTCCGCATGCAGAAGAGTGCTTCTGCAGTTAGTTCACTTTTTCTGATAGTTAAACAGTTTTAAGTGCACTGCATCTAATAAGATTGAAGAAATGGTAAACGCGAAGCTTGCAACCATCGAGTTAATCATCAACCATCGGGAGCTTGCTAAGCACTAACGAAGCGCAAGAGCAAACCTCCCAAGTGCGTCCATAACTCGGTGACTGCACAGCTGCTGCGTTTACCATTTCTTCACAACTTCTTTGTTCTATGTCAGCATGCAATCCGACGGCAAATGCATTGCGCGTATTAGCCAATCATAGCGCGAGCATTCCCAAAGCTATGCTATAAAATTACATGGTGTCACCCTTCCAACGATTTTGGAGGTAATATATCAAACACCAGATGCAGTGTTTCATCGCAGAGCAATCACCGAGAAGAGAGTTGTAAGAACGACAAACAGCAGTTCAAGGTGCTTTGTACGTGGTGAAACACGTGTATGGAGCGTTTGATATAGCTGCTTGAACATTTTGATATAGAAGGAGAAATAAACGATGCAATAGAACCGGATCAGATATCCAAACACGTCGCAATGTCTGATTTCCAATTTCTGTCACTTATGAATTGTTAATACGCTTCAAAATGTTTATGACGATTGTTGTCCTTGTGCGCAGGCGACTACAGTCTCTCTCAATGAAGTTATACTCAGCTGGGACCCCACCCTGCACATGGCTATACATGACAGAATGGTGGAGGTCATGGACGATGGAACGAAGCTGAAAGGTAGGTGGATGCCAGAAACTTTGAAGCTAGGAAAATTGCAAAAAAAAAAAAAAAAATCAAAATTTCCATGACAACGGATTATTATCTTTTTTAGATTCATTAGATTTTTATTACATCTTGTTATAGAGAATCCTCCTTAAAACCACCGTTTAGAAATTGGAGGCCTCCTCATGTTCATAAAATGTTGTTGTTGTTGTTGTTGTTGTTGTTGTTATTATTATTATTATTATTATTGCTACTATTATTATTAAATCAAAGCGAAGACTTGATGTATCTACGGTGGAAACCCGTTGATACAGTCACCAGTGGATCCAAAAAAAATCGCCGTATTAACGCAGTGGCCTTATTACTGGGATGGGGCCGTAATATTGCATTCGCACTCAACTAGAATGTAAATATACATAAAGTTAAAGAGAATTAATGATCACGGAGGAAGCCGCGAGAAAAACAGCAAGCCGCAATAATTTCCTAACTGAACTTCTATCACTTTCGTAGCAATCGTCTTTTGTGACGTAGCACAATGACTTAATTGCTTGGCAATTTGCCTGAGTGGATGTAAGAGTCAAGATTTATTACCTTTATGTTGTTTGTAATGAAAACAAGGAGGAGTGTTGCCTACTTTGTAAAGTAAAAAAAACTCAGCTCTTTGATAAGTAAGCATTTTGGTTTACTAAATTAGCGCCTGTGGCCTTTTAACGGGCTGAAATTATAAAGTATTTTGCTATTGGGGATTTTTAAATGTGACCGTTGGCCTTATTAACGGATGACAGCATTCACGGGGCTATTTTATAAGAAAATGTATGGCCACTTCGCCGGGCCGAAAAAAAGTGGCCGTAATAAGGAGGTGACTGTACTGCCGAGGTGATCGTAAGGCGGAGTTTTGTGCAAAATTTCGCTAATTTCTTTGCATTACATTTTAAACGCTGCTTCGAATTCACGTGTAGCATTTTCAACCTTGCAGCGTTTCTAGTACGTAACTGGAATGTTAAGTTGCTCATTTTACATTACCTGAAGATAGGATGCTGATTCTGAGACTGTTTTTGTACCATTCACAGCTTTGTTTAAACCGACTTTACAAACAAGAGCGAATCAGAAAGAAGGCAGTTTCCAAGGCAATTTCAAATGTGACATTTTCTGGTTTAAACTACAGATGGTAACCTCGCCCAAGACATTGTAAGCTCGACTTAAACCTGCATAACCACGAAGAAATGGAAAATGTGCAGCGTGCAACCATCGAGTTGGACGCACGCGGGAGGTTGCTAAACAAGAAAGAAGTGTAAGAGATTCTCGAGGCGCAGCTGAGAGCATCTCTAGCTTCTTGAGTGCTTAGCAAACTCCTAAGTGCGTCCATAACTCGATGGTAGCACAGCTGTTGCGTTTACCATTTCTTTTATAACATAAGACTTCGCAACTTCACAATCTGACGTCATCATGCAACCCATGGGCAAATGGATTAAGCATATTAGCCAATCATAGCACGCGCTTTCCCAAAGCTATGTTATAATTGTATGTTGTGAAGCCACCTATTTGCTCTGAGTGCAGATTTAAGCGCTACATGTCACTTCTGAAGTTGCTTCTAAGCGTTAGTCCTAGGAGTGGGAAGTATTAGAATTAAACGAGACAGTGAAAGATTAATTTCTGTGACTTCGGTGGGAGTTCCATAAAATACATATTTTACACAACTAGGGCGTGTTAATAACAGCACCAGGTTGAACTGTTAATTTACGTCTAAACGAGATATGTCCACGAATGGCTCTGTTAAATTGCCTATCACGAGGTGTCTTGTCAGTATAAACAGTTATTTTGTCAGGGAACACTACCATTCTCAGATACTTGTTCTTTATGAATCTTTTTATTTTTCAGGTTCGGTGTGGAGTGTAGCACGAGCTCGATAGCATTAAGTAAAAACTTTCTAGAAGTCACCTCAGAATCCACCAGTCTTCTCTTTGATGATCACCGGATATTTATATTTAAGGTAGAAACATTCTCGCTTAATTATTCTTCTCCCTAATTTGATCAATTCTGTGATTATATCAAAACTAGTAAACCGTAATGAACACTATTACAGTATGCTACTGTTTGTTTTTCATTTGTGGATCAAACCATACAGTTTGACCACTCTACGGAACAGTACTGTACTTTGGTACTGCTTGATCAGCTATACAGTGTGATTCTAATTTGTTCATGTGTGGATCAACCATGCAGTGAGGCCATTCTCGGGAAAGCTAATGACCAGCACTGTACTGCAATTCTGTTTGTTTTACTTTACAATGTGGTTATAACTTTTTCATCTGCACGTGCTCTAGCTTTTTCATTTGTTCATCTTATGCGCAGCTGCTTTAATAGTGACAATTCTTTACAACGCTCCTGAACAGTACATGTTGTGTAGTGCGGTTTGATACAGGGTCTTGCTTTCCTTGGTAACGCTATTTTGTTTGTATCAGTATCCATCGGTAATCATTTTTTTTCCCAAGGACATGTCTTTCAAGAGACTCCCTGAAGTCGAGGATGTCCTAAGAGTGAGGCAAGGCTTTAAGCAACTTGAAACTGAAAGCAACGCGACATGGTGAGGGGAGCTTTGCCTCTGGTCGACAATTCTCTTTGCATTCACCTTTCTCCATGTCAATTATGAGATGTGTCCTGGAACTTTACAATGCTTGCTCTCATCGTTATCTCCGTTCTTGGCGTTGCTTACAAAGCGTCTGTTTACTTCTAAATCAGTGTTGGGCTTTTGCTGGTCGCGTGCTCTAGGTTTTTTCTTTGTGCACAAAGTGACAGTTCTTTACAACGCTCACCAACAATAGCAAAAAACGCACGAGACGGACGGAGTTCAAGTCTGGCTGATTTTTCTTTCAGGGTCATCCAGGCGGAAAATACTCGGCTGTTTTTCCCTTTTATGTTCAACTTTGCTGCTTCTCGGGAAGAGGTTAGTTCTTACTTCTGCCTATGAACTGAATCTCGGTCATCGTACTAAACGGAGAGGGTGGGTTTGTGCGGATGTAACTACACTATGGAACCCTGAAAATGTAATTCTTCTGTAACCCCCCGTCCCCCCTTCCCCACGGACGCCCCCCGTCCGTGCTTTTCACACTCCCATTGCTGACTGGCTTAGGTAGGTAGGTAAGTAGGTAGGTAACTTTATTTATACACGGTATTTCCATCAGCTTAAATTAATTACTACTACTAACTCACTATCTACTTAAATTACAAATCACACGAGAATAAAAAATAAAAATTCTTCGTTTCGATTGGGAAGCAAATAACACTTTTTTAAAATCCACTTTTCTTTTCCATCAAAGCTTGTCAATGTGGTTAAGATGTTGAGGACACTTCACAAGAAGCCCAGAGACTCTTCATACCTGGAACCGCTCCCTCCAGACTTGTGGCTTCGTTTTGAGGTGGAGTTGTCTATTTGTTTGATGTTGTTTTATTGGCATGTGTCCGAGTTCCACATGGTTAGCTCTGATTCATTCTTGACAACCAAGCAATTGGTTAAGAACTTCCATCATAAAATTGCACTGTAAATTCAAATGCGATTTCCTAATAATTAGGGAAAAACTTGCTCAACGTGTTTTCCTTTATATGACTTTCACGTATTGGCGCTGTTTTAGAGTTAATTACATCAAAAACTAAATCATTTTATTGAATTAGTTTTTAACATTCCTCATTGCTGATTAACCTGCTCAAGACCCAAAGTGTGTGATATGACATGTCTCATTACCAGCTGGTCTTGATTGGACAGTTAAGGAACCAATGAGATTTGAGCAATCCCGAGCAGACTCTAGCCAATGAAATATGACACCCTGTTTTACGACTTCATTACCTCGCCTCCGCGTAACTTGTTACAAACAAAAATTAAAACAAATTTCTTCTAATAGAACATTGTCCTGGAAATGGAAGATGATCCATTTGAGGTGAAGCTAAGAGATAACTATGCCGTAAGTTGCCTTTCATACTCGTACAAGCATATTCTTAACGTAAGAAGCGTTTTCAGAAGTCTCCGTTTTCATCTCGGCAAAAACGAAGCAAAACATTTTCATCCACACTAGCGTTTCCGTATCGTTTTCACCTATCCACACTAAAACGCACAAAAACGATGAAAACGACTAAAAGCGACTGGAGTCTGAGACTGCACATGTGTTAGGCAAGTACAAGAGAAGATCATCTGCCATCATGAACAAATGCTCGATTTGGACTGGAACCAACTGCATGTGACGCTTTTTACGTCTCCGTTTTCAAGAGTCTCCGTTTTCACCTGTCCGCTCTAGAAATAGAGCGTTTTCAAAACGATGCGCTTTCATTTGAAAACGCATCCGTTTTCGAGCGTTTTAGTGTAGACGGAAGGCCAAAACGCATCGAAAAGTGTGCGTTTTCAAACGAAAACGCATTAGTGTGGACGGGGTCTAAAATTTGATGGAATCAAATTGAAAATTTTGCCATTTTTAATGGCTGTTTTTATCTGTCTGACTCCGAATAGGGTACATGCAGGTCTGGCAAATGAGAGAAACATTGAAAAATAAAGAAGTTACTGAATAAAGAGCATTGATCAACCGTGAAACGACTCCACCATTTTCAGATTGAATTATGGGTCGATTACTTGCTCTAACCCTTTCATTTACGTGATACGAAATGTCACTTTTTATGGAGGAAGAAAAATAAGAGCAAACCCAAGCTCGGGCCATGTTGATGGAGGTGATTAGGGACGTTTAGCAAGGTCGACGTCGACGTCACGAGAACGACTACGAAAAACATAAATTCGCATTACTGTAATGAAATTGCAATTATTCCAACACATTCTCCTTGTGAAACTCATGCCAACTGTCCAGGAATTTAACTTGCATGAGCGGCGTTGATGTTTTCCGAGTAAACTGAACATTTCTCTGCTTGTGCTCACGTCCTCCACAGAACTTTTAATTTGGTCAATTCACGTCGTTGTTTTGGAGAGAACGGCAACGAAATGTACCAAAATGCGAAACGCACGTGTGGGGCGTGCAGAGCCATTGTTTTTGCTAATTATGCCTATTGTTTTTTTGGCGTTCTCGTTCTCGTCGACGTCGTCCTTGCTAAAGGTCCCTATTGATCTCATCACTGTTATAACTTGATTTTCAACAGTTGCTGTTGGATGAGATGGAACAGTGGAATGAAAGACAGCAGCTTCTCGAGGCAAAGTTAGATGAAATACGGAAGAGGCCTGGAAACTTGCTAACAGGTGGGAATCCCCTGAGGGCGAAACGAAGCTTGCTGTTCCTGACGGAATTCTTTTCCGGGCGTGTGATTTTGCATGCAGTGTTAGGCAGGTCTCCCGGGACGTGCATGTTGTCCCAGGTGACACCGCACTTGTAATATATTCAGTGTCACACTAACGCGTTGGGCGGGTCGACGTTGCAAGTTTGTACGTAAACCGGAATAAATCAGTGTGTTTTGCTCCGTTCTTATTGCCTTCGTAACACTTACAGAACACTGCAAAGCGTTAACGGGTCCCATCCCCGAGGCGAAGCGTAATATCGCAAAGGAGACGTTTTCTCTCAGCCATGATAATGTACAAGTGATGCTATAATTAGGGTAATCAAATGGTATACTCGTGAAATTAGGGAATAATTATTAGGGATTATAATATAACTACGTTCTTACGCGCGCTCTGATTGGTCAAAAACCTATGTTTTATCAGAGTATAAAACATAGAAAAAGCGTGTTTTATTGTTTTTCGCCACATTACCTCCACTCGACAATTCTCTAAGAGATGGCGAAAAACATTTTCTTTGAAGAAATTCATGATGGAATTCTCTACGAAGCAGCAGAAAGTTTTGAAGCTGAGAATAATAAAACAAATAAAGAAGAAGAAGCGAAAAAAGTCGAGAATTTGGTATGAAATGGCGTCGGTTTGTCGATCTGTGTGCTTTGTTGTTTCTACTCGCGGCATGTAAAATCTATATCATAAAGCGAATAAAGAAGCCTAAGCCGTGTATTACACTGTGATTAAAACACTCCAGGCATTTGAGAACACTCGAGAAATGTAGAAAACACTCGCCTGCGGCTCGTGCTTTCTACATTTCACTCGTGTTCTCAAATGCCCGTCGTGTTTTATCACAGTGTAATACACGGCTTAGGCTTCTTTATTTGTTAAATAATTATTCCCTAATTTCACGAGTATACCAGGGACAAAGTTAATAAGTTGTTTATTATATGGCCTTTTTAGCAGTGGAAAAAAACGGAAGGGTTTTTTAATATCCACTTGCGCGCGCAAGAGGTCAATTGAAGTCATGTTCACTGAACCGAAACACACCTGATCATAAGATCGAAACCAACGACAGAAGAAACAGTTTCTTTGAACAACTTTTGTCTATATTAAATTTCAGTCATAACAAGAAAATCTTGCCCGCTCAGCAGCCAAGCAGAGCGCGTGTACTATTTTAGCCATAATGTCTCTTTTGCTTGGCTTATCTTCAGGTGATCTTTCTGTATTTGCTAACTATTGGGATAACTTTGGTTTTCTTGTCCCATAGACCGAATGCATAAATGGCGGCCAAAAAATTATTCTTTTGTTTATGTGCTAATTAGACTCACTAGCATCGTTTGCATGGACATAATTCAAAAGAAATATTGCTTGAGAGCGAGGTTAGTGACTTTAATTAGCATATAAACAAAAGAATACATTTTTGGCCACTATTTATGCATTTGGTCTATAATCTTGCCAATTTCGTTTTCGTTTCTCATTATTATCATCATTATCATTATCATGACTACTATTATTATTATTATTATCATCATCATCATTATTATTATTATTATTATTATTATATAGATACTGCAAGATCTCTTGTTATTAAGGGGCAAATAATAGATACACTCAATTTTTGTGTGACATATTTTAGTGAAGAAAGAGGCAGAACTTCAGCGATCCTTGCAAGCAAAGAATTCACAAATCTACATTCGACGGTCACGGGTAATTCCTATTCGTGTTAAGTTAGCAAACATTAATACCTGATTCAATTAGCCAATGCAATCAGTTAGTCAGTATTGTGGGGACAGTTTCTAAAGAACCTGGTGCTGCGTCGGTGGAAAATTGAAACACAAGAAACTGGATAAATCAAACGAGTTGATTAAGTTAGTTATACCACCGTCGGAAGGAATGAATAAATGAAACCATTCGCTCCGACGAAGGGCTAATCAACTCGTTTGATTTATCCAGTTTCTTGTCAATCAGTTAGTCAGTTACCTGATTAGCCGGGATATCAGTCAGTCGGTTTTTATGACAGGCACTCAGTCAGTCAGTCAGTAAGTTGCTGCAGTCCGTCAGTCAGTCGTTGCAGTCAGTCAAGTAGTGTATCAGCACTTCAATCACTCAGTGGTAAACTAACTCGCTTAACGCGTTATTTCTCATCAGTTCGCGTTATTTGATTATTATGAATTTGACTAACGTCCCCATAATTCTACCAATCTTACTAATAAAACACGCAGCTATCAATGAGAACGTGCATACTTTGTTATCTATTCATTTGTCACGATCAGTCCATCGACGGTTTCATTTATTCATTGATTCACTCACTCACTCATTTATTTATTCATCGATTCATTTGTTCAATCAAATATTCAGCCATTGGCCCATAGCAGTCAGTCAATCAAATAATCAATTCTCAGCATGTCTGGAGGTGGGGAGGTTTGTGAGGGGGTATTGTAAGGATTGCAAGACTGTGGACCCATTTGTGATGCCCTAACTTACGAGTAAAAAGCTGTATCTGATATTTTCAGATGTTATACGAACAGACGCCCATGAGAACAGCTCTGTTGTCGTGGGAGTTCAGTGGCTTGGATTTGTTCGTGTTGGCTGATGAGGCCTATCACGGCCACGAGAAGACAATCGGTGTTATGAAACAACTCAATAGTGATAGGTACATGACAAAGAATGTTCCTAGAAAACGAAACTTAAATGTTTGACGAATTTAACTCCTCCTCTCTCTCTCTCTTTCTCTGCCTCCCAAAACTCAGTATCAGATTTAAGATCTAATTTTAAAACTCACCCTTCTAAGAAAGCACTATATGCATGAATTCTTTTCGTTCTTTTTCTGTTTTAGCAAAAGATTATTTGGCAAAAGATTATTATTATTATTATTATTATTATTATTACTATTATCATTCTTGTTGTTGCTATTGTTGTTTGTTGGTGTTATTGTTGTTGTTATTGTTGTTGTTATTGTTATTGTTGTTGTTATTGTTATTTTTAATTGTTGTTATCATTACTACTAGTATTGCTGTCTCTTTGTGGAGTATTTTAGTAGAATCCCTCGCACCGAAAGCATTTCTTCTGAACTCGCCAAATCATGTAGTTTTTCGGGTTTTTTTCTTTTCCTTTTCCTTTTTTTTGTCTTGTTAGTCCATATCCGGAGACAGGGTTGGAGTTTGCAACTCTTTGGTGTCGTACAGTTCACGGAAAGCTGCATTCCCACAAGGTAGATTCTTGCGTTGTAGTTGAATTATATTCTGGAGTTTAAGCAAACCACGACGACGACGTCGACTAGGACGGCACCAAACAATAGCGCTAATAAACTATACTAAAAAAACAGCGCGTGCAAAATACAGTCTAGAGGGTTTCTTTTGCCGTCCTTTGCAAAAAAACAACGTGAAATGACCATTTCTCCAGTTTTCTCGAGGACGTAAATTAGCAACGCCAGATATTTCTTGTAAAATTTGGAATGAAACACGAACAGTTACAACTTAAAATTTCACAATTTATTAGCAGAATGGAAAGAAACACAAGCCCGCCGCCCACAGCGCAGTACACAAGAAGTATAATTATGTGGCTTACACGACGTCTGTAGCTACATTGTGGCACGATCGGAAATATTAACTTATTTTTCCACGAGAGTCGAGCATCTATCACGTGGTCTAGTAAGCCACACATGTACGTAATGCGGACCTATTTATTTTATCGGTGACGTTCTTGGCGTCGCCGTCGTCTTTGCTTAAGCTCCCTAGTGACCTAAACACCATGAAGAAATTTCCTTCATTTTCAGAGAAAAGCAGCAGTTCAAACTGAGCTGGAGAAAAATGTTGATTAAAGAAGCTGAATATGTTGTTAAGAGGCGATCTATGGTGTTTGCTGTGTGTTCATTAATTGGATGCCAGCCTTGTCGTTCCATGTAACTTGTTCCTTCTAATGTTCTCTGTTGTTTCCTTTTGCCCATATCCCACGAAGGAGTCCCAACTCTTTGTCGGTCATAGCAACACTGATTTAGTCACTTTTTTTCCTTATTTCACAGTGCCGTTTACGTGATTTTCCTCAACCCATCTTCACCTCGCAGTCTTTTAAAATGAAGGGAACGCTGCTTGGTGCGGAACAGAAACCAGCAGAAAGAGGTGAGCCTTCTGATGAACTCGATTCTCGCGCAAAGCGTTCTTCCATTTCTCTTCGTTGCCGCTTGACCCCGCCAAGCAAGCGTAAGCCTACAAGTTGTCCTCAGTTGGACCGTGGAATCGCACTTAAGAACAGGAACAATGTTCGTTAGAGTCAATTGTATGGAGTAGCACGCGCACAACTGAATTGCGCCAACAGTTGCGCCATTCAAGGAGACGCGAAAATTTGCTTAATTGTTTTGATAAAAGAGCCGTGACTTGGAACTATGGAAACTTGAACTTTCGGTCGATCGGCCGTCATTATAAGTATTGACTGATGAGAAACCAAATTAGGCTGATTTTGGAGTGACTAAAGGCGATTGGCAGCTAGAATGCGCAAGACAACAATCGCGGTTTAAAGTTAGAACTGGACAGGAAGTAGAATCGATTTCCATTCACATTCCTGCTTTTAAAGCGCCTTTGTTTGAACTTGAGATTTGCAATTTGTTTGTGGTCAACAGCGAAGAGAGAAGTCTATGTGGAGATTGATGAGCCCTGGGAAAATATAGGAATTGCTCGCAGCTTAAACTCCCTTAAGTTCTTTTACGACCTGAATTTCGGTAAGTTGTCGTTTTTCCTCATCCTTACGTGCCATAGAAAACATGGACCTAAACAGTACCAATACACCGATTGCAAATATGGCGGCAAGCACACCATAGGGAGGCTGTTCAGTAGCAACCGCCGCCCGGTTAGCTCAGTTGGTAGAGCGCCGGCCTGTCGAGCGGGAGGTCGTGAGTTCAAATCTCGGCCGGACCAACACTCAATGTTTTACAATAACTGAGGAGAATGTGCTGCCTTTGTTATGACATCTGCAAATGGTTAGACATTCTAGTCTTCTCGATTAAGGACGAAAAACTGTAGGCCCCGTCTCTCGACGTCTCACAGCGCTGTTCTTATGGGACGTAGACCCCGGTGGTGTGGTCGACATCTGTAAAAGTTTGATTGCAATTAATTAAAGGAGAATTGATGTAACGCGCCTTTGAAAATATCCATATGGAAAGAGCGCTGTACTATATAAGTCTCTACTTCGAAAGTGGTTTCAGTTTGCTATGTTCTCTTTCATTCGTGTTTTGCCAAGCTGATATGAGAAAGTGGTTTCGTGCACTGTTTGCAGAAACCCTAGGTGGAATATTTATCGTGATTTCAATTTCGTTGTATTAAAAGTTTAGTTTTAAGTCTCATTTCTGTTAGTGCGGCTTTCACATGTTTAGAATTTTAATGCTGGTGTGTTAAATGGTGAAATATGCCCGATAACTGTTGCGTGCCTTTGTGTTTCAAGAGCGGCTGTCGCGTCGGGGCATTCAGACGTCAATTTCTATACCGTTTTCTCAAATTTTCAAACTCTCCTAGCTTGCTACGATTTCTAAACCCAAGTGAAAATGGTGAAAATATTCTTTACGTAACTAGCATAAACGACGACTTGGTGTTTTCGACGCCTTCAAGCGATCTTGATGGAGCCCGGGGAAATAAACCTGGAAGACGTAGGAAACTTGGCACTATGGATGAGTTTTTCATGGTCGTCGTCAAAATGAGGCTTGGATTATTTGAACTTGATTTGGCACATAGATTCCGGGTGCAGGTTTCCACAGCTAATAGGATTTGTATTTCATGAATCAATTTTATGTATTTATAATTTTGGTACCTAAATATTTGGCCAGATAGAGAGGCAGTAAACAAAGCAATGCCCCAGTCATTTCGGAATAAATAACCTAACACAAGGGTCGTTATTGACGGTACAGAGATTAAGTTTTAAACCCCTTCCTCTCTGGTATTGCTTAGTGAAACTTTCTCTACCTACAAGAACCACGCAACGTTCAAAGGACTGATTGGTATTGCCCCCAGCGGTCATATAATTTTTATTTCCCTACTGTATATGCTGGAAGTATATCTGACCGGGAGCGAACAGTGACATCGGGGCTACTAAACTTGCCCTTTTGCCATGGTGCCAAGGAATGGGTATGCAGGGTTTATAGCAAGGCCCGACGGAAAGGTCTTCGCAGGGTGGCCACTGTGTTTGACTTAATTTTGGTACTGTTCAAGGGCTTTACCTTCATGTTTAATGCCATTCTTTAAGGGCTCTGGTAAATTTCTTAGGTTAACTGAGGTATTTTGGTCTTCGACAAGTTCTTGAGGAAAGCACTGCTTATAGATTTCCGACTCAGGATGTCTCCAAATGTTGAAGCTGTAAGTCTGAGTCTCCTTTCAGACCACCATCTGCTACTGCTGCGCTGTGACTGTGTCTCAGCCTCAAGTGTAGCAGCAGCAGCATCTTCACTGAGTCTCAAGGAGTCATAAAAATAACGGTGTTTAATTGGGTACTGAGTTATGGTAAAAGGGGGAAACCTAAACATATTGGGAAAGGAGGGTAAATTGTCCTCGGTATTTCATTACAGTTAGGTTGCCTGGAAAGGTCAATATTACATACCACTTTGAATTGCCCTTCACTGGGTGCAAGCGGATAGCTTAAATAGCTTCACTTTTTTAAAGACTTCGGTAGCAACGGGCTCTCTTTCTTAAATTAATAAAAGAAATCTTCATTTGCAACTAGAAAGTCGAGAAAAAAATCAAACGAACAGCAAAGATGCATAACATTTTGGTTCAGAAACACGAGGAGCCCTAACTTTGCGAGGAGCTGTGCCTTGACCGTTAACCCTTTCAGTGAGGCTGAAATTTTCCTTCGAAGAAGTTGCCTGAGTTCCCCCACATGCATCTTGTATACGGGCCTTTCCATGCTCTTCGCTAGTCTGAACATTTTCAGGTTTCAGAAAAGAAAACATACGTACAGTGGAGATCGGCAAGGAATTTCAAGAGTACTTCGTCACCATCCCGTTTGTCGCCGTCTACATTTACATATTAATGGCCCTAATTTTTCCCTAAACTAATTTTTTCTTCGATCTCTTCAGAAAAAAGCTGTAAGGTAGGCTTGAAAGGTTCTACACAGGCTCATTAGGAAAACAGAGCCGCTCAGCCCTTAGCAACAGTCACTGCTGAACAGCCTTGCTTTGGTGCGTCGTCGCCATATTTGCAATCGATCTATTCAATCTACCAACTCAAGGTCCGAATGTCAGTTAGTTGGATAATGAAACAGTCGTAGTAGTTAGTCAGATAGTCAGTCATTATTAGCCTACATGTAGACGCACCCTCCCCCCGAAGGAAAAAACGGGGGGAAAGTGCGTCTACACGTAGGCTATCTGTTATTGGATGACCGGGCAAGATCAGGCGAATCCTAAATTCTGATTGGCAACCCGAGCGCGCAAGATTGCTCGCACGGCATTTCCCGCTTGCCTCAACATCGGCTAGCTCAACATTGAGAGCAAAACCTAGGAATGGGTTAATGAACGATGGGTCTATGGCAATTTTTTTCGAAGAGGTAAAAACTGCCTATCGATCAAACATTTTTGGCAAAGATTGAAAGTTAGTGTACAGTAGGTCAAGGAATGATTTAATACGTGGGTCAGTCAGTGAGCCACTCACCCATCCCATAATCATTCAGGCAGCCGTTACGGAGCTTATCGGAAATTCACTCAGGCAGTTATTCTACGCCGTGAATCTGAAGTCAACTTATCAGTTTAGCAGTATAGGTTTGTACAATGGGTGAGAGAAAAAGTGCAAATTGCAACCAGGTTGACAGTCAGACATTGTTTGATGCTACGCTGGTTTTTACCAACCCAAAGTTCACAATTTACCCGCCCATGGGTGGTGAATTGCAACTTTTCAAGCCAGATTCATCATTTCAAAGGAGAGCAAGGTTGGCGCAGTGGTGAGAGCACTCGCCTCCCACCTCTGTGACCCGGGTTCAATTCTTACTGTCACATGTGGGTTTGTTGTTGGTTCTCTCCTTGCTCTGAGGGCTTTATCCGAGTTCTCTGGTTTTCCTCCCTCCGTAAAAACCAACATCTCTAAATTCCACTTCGATCTGCAAATTTTAAAGGGATCACAGTAATTGGCCTTCGCTATTGTGATCTCCATGCCTGGCATAATTGCATGCAGGCAAAAGTCGGTAAAATTAAATTCAATTGATTACCATCAAACTATTTCATGTTTGAACCATTAATGCTAAGATTTTTTTTAGCTGCATTGGTGACTTGACTCTTCAAATCAACCACGTATTTTAAACCAACAGATGTGGACGCAATGGAGGTGGCCTGGGGAGTAGACATTGAACCTGTGACAACCATGGTATCGTTGGCTTTTGGTGAGATAAGACATGAAAAGACTTCACTGTTTAGCAAGTATTAAAATCAGACCAGAGCCATGAACACGTTTCTCCGTTTACTTTCTGCCATTTTTAAACATAATTTATAATGTAAAACTTAGTGGTATACCGAGTGGTAGCAAAAAGACAAAAATGATATCACACCTGTGTGGATAAGAATATTATCACATGTGTGATATCAATTTTATATGTTAACATTGTGTGATGTCAATTTTCTATTTTTACGTGTGTGACATTGATTTTATATTTTTACATGTGTGATATTGATTTTATATTTTAACATGTGTGATATCAATGTTATATTCCAACGTGTGATATTAATTTTTTATTTTAACATGTGTGCTTTCAATTCGCTATCACTCGGTACTCGGTGCACCACTGAATTTTGTATATTAAAAAGAAAATTACTTGGTCGCTTAGAGATAAGAAATTTCTCTTCTCCTATTTAATAAACGAAAGATCCTCGCAGTTATGTAAGCAGCACAGTCAGTTGCCAAGATAAGACATGAAAAATTCAGGATTGAACGGGATTTGAACCGATGATTTAGCGATACCGGTGCAACGGGATCGTTTCTCTTTTCGTGTTGAAAAATATTTCACTCGTTCCCTGCGCTCACTCATGAAACGCTTTTCAACACTCGAAGATAAATTTGTGATTTACCTGCAGCCGTGTAATATCCTCTAGTTAGCATCGCCTCCGCTCTTCGTGCTGACACTCACTTTATTCGCTCGACTAGAAATAAACAAATATATAATGTCAGCATGTGTATGTTTTGTTATGTTATGATTTATGACGTTGTTATGATTCTAAAGATTAGAAGCATAAGGGGATTGGAGCTACAGCAAGTTGCAATGTGTTTGTGACACTAAATCTCTACCGGCACAAGGCCTTGGTACTTTTTCAGCTACCTCTCCCTCTTCCCCAATGTTGCTTAAATTTTCAACATGGTTTTGCTTTGGTGGCAACATTTATAAGGTGGAGGGCAGGGGTGAGAGGGGAAGTGTAATGCGTTACACCATGAATGAGTAAATTACTGACCCTCTTAAGTGATGCAGTGTCTCAAGTAAGTTTGAGTTGCAGCAAGTTGAAAAATATTTGAAGAAACAAACTCCTACTTCTTTTAAATCACTGTCGGCCAAAGCCTTGGTAATTTTTTCATTTCTCTCCTCATTCGTCTCCTTTCAGTGTTGTATCTTTAACTTTCCAGCATGGTTTTGCGTTGGAAGCAACATTGATAAAGGGGAATGGGGGGTGGTGATACCCTAAATGGTGCCGTTTCTCAAGTAAGTTTGCAACTTGCCTACCCTCTCCTCCTCTAACTTGAGCTGGATCGAGTAATTAGCATTCATTTTATGTTGCCACTTTAAGTTTCATTTTTTTTCCCCAGAAAAACTGAGCTCACCAAGTCGAGATCCAAGCAAGCCTCTTCCCTTCTTCGACAAGGTAAGTCTGTAATCTCACATTCTGTGAAGTGAAGTAGTCACTACCTTTACTAATTTAAGCACACTCACTGAGAATATACTTGTACAGTCGAACCTCGGTATCTCGAACTCCCATTTCCCTCGAAAATGAGGGAAGCAGGGTTGGTTCAGTGTTGGGGAGCAGGGTTGGTTCAGTGTTGGGGAGCAGGGTTGTTGCAGTGTTGGGGAGCAGGGTTGGTGCAGTGTTGGGGAGCAGGGTTGGTGCAGTGTTGGGGAGCAGGGTTGGCGCAGTGGTGAGACCGCTCACCTTCCACCAATGTGGCTCGGGTTCAATTTCCGGCCCCGGCGTCATATGCGGGCTGAGTTTGTTGGTTCTCTACTCTGCTCCGAGAGGTTTTTCTCCGAGTACTCCGGTTTTCCCTCTCCACAAAAACCAACATTTGATTTGATTTGATTTAATTAGATATGATTTGATTTGATTTGTGCTTTACAGTGTCCCCAATTAGTACGTCAGTGCTAGATACAGTTGATACTCAAATAAAGTTCATCATCATCATCTCGGATTTGCCCTTATATTTCAATTAATTACTATCGGCTATCTCGAATTCGGTTATCGCGAACTCCCTGCTAACTCGAACTTGTAGTAGTAGAAGTTGTAGTAGTATAAGTTATAGATTCCCTTGGCCAAAATGAACCCCGATTATTTCGAACTCTAGTTAATCGAGCAACATGAGAAAGTGTCAGAACACAGTTTGAAAGTGTATTGGAATTGTACAAAATCTTTAGTACACTGAAACTGTAGTAGCCTATTTAACAATTAGATTATATGCTCGAGATTTCTATGGCGGCCTCATCAACTATCACCTTTTGTAGTTCACCTCCAAATTTTCTCTGATTCTTATTGTTTTAAGTCGATCACATGATGCGATAGTGTTCGTCCGCGGAGAGACACTGTCAGCTCATAGTGCTCTTCCGAGAAAAATACCCGGATGGATAGTACCCGTCCGTTAAAATTTCAACAAGTATCGCTACTCGCTTCGCCGATGTCATCAAAGAAGATGTATCTGTCCTGGTTAATGAGATTGTACCCCCAAACCGAGTAAGGCATGAATAAATATTTGATTTGATCTACATTTAGTGGGTTTTGACTGTTTTTCAACTGGCGCGCGGAAGAAAATTTAGTGGTGAACAATAAAGACAATAGAGTGTTTATGTCTCGGAACTATCGGTCCGATAGTTGCCCCTTGGAAATTTGATGTTCTTAAAACTAGCATATTTGTTTTAACAACATCAAATTTAAACAGAAACAATCTATTGTTTAAATAGAAATGCAGAGCGAATAGTCTAATTGTTTTAGTAAAATATCATAATAAACGAGTTATGTGTCGGTGAAAATAATACCAAAATACTAAATATCAGTACCGACTGTTTCTGCGAAACTTTGCTAAAGCGCGAAAACGTCGCCATTTTGAAAGCGATTATCAAACAATTCAAGTGCTTTCTAATTAACAATTAGACCCGTGGTCCTTGAGGGCGAAGGGGCTAATTGTTTTAGTTTCACCCAACTAGTCGGACAGAAAAGGCATTAATAAAGTTAGCAAATGCTAATCTCAAATTTCGAACTATTTTTTAACTCTATTCAACTCTATTCTTGATTTCTAAACTGACAATACAATTCACCAAGAATTCCACGTAGCAATCTAACTGTTATTTCTTTTCCAAATTTGAAAATTCTTGATGTTTTTTAGTATTTACTCGCTCTAAGTAAGCTATTTCATGTACCTGTATCATAATGACGCTTTACCTATTGCTTTTACTCAGATCTTTCAAACTGGAAATCAGATTCATCAATATTCAATATGACTTTTACCGACCTCATACCTGTAGAACAAATATTAAAATTTTTCGATCCTGTAAATCTCTATTCCTCATAAGCTCTGTTTCTGGGAGATTTCCCCGCCGCAGTCACTCCTTCCAGGTTGTGTGCTTATTTTAAATTTGACAGTAATTAGCCTATTTATTATCTTTTCTATTTTACTTGTAATTTATTCTGGGTGGCGAAATAATAATAATAAAAATAAAAAAAATGAAAAAAATAAACAAATATACAAATAAACGGGTGTGCATTACTGCAAAGAGGCAGGCAACCAAAAGAAGATGTTTTTTTAATGGAAATGCACCGTGTCACAATGTGAGGTTATGCGACTTTCTGTCAAACCTCGATGAAGCGGTCAACGTCCATGAAGAGACCTGTTGTCGTTACCGCGAGGGTGACCACATGATGGGGCTTCCACTGTGGTCGATATAATGCAGTTTTCAACACATTTTTTGCTATTCCTTAGATGCGTCTCCTGTATCATGGTCGGCTTCATATGGCCATCAGGGAGTGGCACTTGTATTTCAGTGCCTCCAGAAACCCGTATGACACCACAGAACGAATGGAGTGGGACTGGAGACAAGTCAACTTTGATTGGACCAATGGTGAGTCACTGTAGCTACATGGCACATGAGCAGCTGGGAAATCAGATAAAGTATTTTTATAATTGTTTTTTTTTTGTTTTGGTTTACTGAAATGAAATGAGTTGTGCAAAAATTCTACATATTACCTATATACACTTAATGTATGGTGCTGAGGGAAACTGATGTTTCCCGAGACGAAGTCGAAGGAAACATCAGGACTGGAGGAAAAACGAAACTAACTAGTTTCCCGAGGGACCATACATTAAGTGCTTTGTTATATATTTAGAAGATCACGCCATTTTTAATTTAGTCATTCACTGATTTCGTGCTTTTGTATTCGGCGCGCCGGCAACAACTGCGCAATTGTATCCCAGTCGGGATCCATTTGAATTTGATCTGGGACACGTGACCACGAATCAGCCAATCACAGCGCTCGTTTTGTTGAGTGAAAGTATAGGTATATAACAATTGCATTTATTACACTGCGCTTTTTTGTAACTGTTTTGTCCTCTGACAAAAGACAGAACCAAATAATGTAATCGTCGTTAAGATAGTTATAGAACAGTCCTGCACTGTGGTACTGTTTGGGTTACCATTCAGTGTGAGCTGCCGTACAGTGGGATCGTACTGCGGATCCCTTCGTAGCTTTGGTATACTGAGCTCTTAAAATACAGCGCCCTTTTAACCAAGTGGCCTTGATTTGGAAGGCATTTTTACACTTGCTGAGAACACATCAGGACGTTTGAACACCGTGGTGCTGTTTGGCTAACCATACAGTGTCATCGTTATGTGGCACACTTCACAACTTTGTTGCCTTGCTGAGAACACATAAGAACGTTTTTACACCGTGATGCTGTTTGGCTAACCATACAGTGTCATCGTTATGTGGCACACTTCACAACTTAGTTGATGTCTGTTTGACTATGTACTGCCTTTCTTACGTTTGCCATTTATTTAGGTTTCTGCTCTGTACAACTTATGTCACATGAGTGTTTGGCAACTTTCTTTGGGTAACAGCTACGTAGTATTTCAAATTTGGTGAATTCTTTGTTTCTAATTTCCCGATCAAAAGGCAAAGGTGCCTAGGTACTGACTCTGGTGAACTTTTATGAGTAGTGTGATTGTATAGTAAATTGTGAAGATCGTGTTGCTCTTTCATTTTAGGTCGTATCGTCATTGATGGTGATTTTGACTTGCACACGCGGGCGGCCTCAAAATATGACGATCGCCGTGTACTCCATCTGCCAGCTTTGAGAGTTTGGTAAGTTAAATCTTTCTTTTTCTAGCAGACCAGATAAAAGTGTCCAATCAAGGCACCGTCCTTGGGCTGCGTCCAGTGAGTGATCAAACCTCAATTTCCCCTTCCTATATATCTGTCTTACTAGAGAGCTTAACAAAAATTCGACGTCGTCTACGACGACAACAAAAACACTGGCGTTAATGAACGAAACAATAAAACCGCTCGTGCAAAGTACAGTCTGGTCATTTTTTTTTTTGTACACCAACAACGAGGAATAACCATTTTTCAAGTTTTCGCGACGACGCGAATGTACAACGGGAAAATTGCTAGGGGAATTTAGGAATGTAATTGGAACAGTAACAATTGAGATTTCTACAGTTAGGTAGAAATATGGAGAGCAACTGAAACAAGGCTGCCGCCACTGGCACAGTGTGCTGTCCTCGGCGTCGTGGTCGTGTTTGCGTGACGTCCCTACTGTCATACGGACACGTCGATGAATTCATTGAGTGAGGGACCACCCATTATTAACTGTGTGGCTTGTTAGCTGGCAGATCCCAGTCAAACCTTGACAAATCCTCTTTTCGCTCTGTCAGTGACTAAGACACTTAAAGAAGGACCGTCTAGTCCGTGTTTAGCCTTTTTGTCTGTTAGCTTATAACGTAGGCTTGCAATTTGAAAATTGGAAATTTCTTTGTATGTATTTTCTTAATTTCTTTGGTTGGACGAAGGAAGACTCGCTCCAATCAATTTCTTGATTTTAACCAAGAGTTTCAGTAGTTGTTTGTCGAAGACTGTGGTCCGAGTGTAGGTTTTTCATTCAAACAGGTTGTCGAAGCGTCATTTTATATAACCACGTACATGCGGACGATCAAAAACAAGAAACAGTTTCTTGTTTTTTGATATAAGCCCACTCCAGTCTAGTGTACAAACAACAGAACAATTGTCCGCCCATTAGGTACGGATTTCTCAGTATTATTATGAGCTTCCAATTGAAGGTAACACTTCTGTTTTCATATTTAGTGTCAACATGAAGTGGCAGTGCCAAGGAAATGCAATGGACCATTATTCAGTAAGCGCATGCGCCCCTGACAAAGTACCAGAGCTTGCACCAAACCAAGTAAGTACTAGAGTGGAAAAAGTACCACCAAAATTGATACCAAATTAGAATACACCTGAGCGCAGTAAAGTACCTGCATTGGAAAAACATCAGGAAAGTACTGGAAAGGGAAAAGTACCAGAATTGATACCAAATTAAAATACACCTAAGCGTAGGAAAGCACTTGATTTGGCAAAGCATCTGGAAAGTGCTGAGTAGGGGAAAGTACTGGAATTAACACCAAAGCAGGGATACGCTGGGGAGGGGAAAGTACCAGAATTGACACCAAATTAAAATACACCTGAGGCTAGGAAAGTACCTGAAATGACACAGTATCGTGAAACTACTGAGGAGGGGAAAGTACTAGAGTTTGCACCAAAGCAGGGCTTCACCGGTGAGGGGGAAGTACCTGAATTGGCTAAACATTAGGAAAGTGCTGGGGAGGGGAAAGCACCGGAATTGAGTCCAAATTAGGAAAATACCGGGAAGTGAAAATTGCCGGAATTGAAAACATTTGGAAAGTACTAAGGATGAGAAAGTACCTGAATATTAACAAATCAAAAGAAGGTACTAGGTAGGGGAAAGCGCGAGGAATGTGAGGAAATTACCGGGAAGGGGAAAGTAACCCGAATGGATACCAAATCAAGAGGGAGGGTATGAGGACACTGGAAAGAAGCTGAAAAAACACTAACTTGTCAACAAGAAAAATGACCAAAGTGTGTGTACTGAGATACTGAGGTGCTGTGTAGAAAATATAAAATTCAATATGTTGTCCTTTTTGACCAATTACTTACCCTAACGTTTCTTTATGACCTAATTTCGGAACGTTACTAGTCGACTTGTGGAGGCGCAGTAGTGTAGTGGTTAGCGTGTCGGACTTCCGAGGAGGAGGTTTGGAGTTCGAGCCCTGGTGCTGGCACTGTGTTGTTTCCTTAGACAAGAAACTTGACTCCACACTGTCTCTCTCCACCCAGGTGTATAAATGGGTACCAGTGATATAATGCTGGGGGTGACCCTGCGATGGACTAGCATCCCATCCAGGGGGGAGTAATAATACTCCCAGGTGCTTCATGCTATGGAAACTGGGATAAGCTGGGCCTCCTGTGGCACTAGTGGGTCTCCTGTGGTACCTGTTATGTAATACTGAGGGTGACCCTGCGATGGACTATCATCCCATCCAGGGGGGAGTAATAATACTCCCAGGTGCTTCATGCTATTGATACTGGGATAAGCTGGGCCTCCTTTGGCACTAGTGGGTCTCCTGTGGTACCTGTTATGTAATACTGAGGGTGACCCTGCGATGGACTATCATCCCATCCAGGGGGGAGTAATAATACTCCCAGGTGCTTCATGCTATTGATACTGGGATAAGCTGGGCCTCCTGTGGCACTAGTGGGTCTCCTGTGGTACTTGTTATGTAATACTGAGGGTGACCCTGCGATGGACTAGCATCCCATCCAGGGGGGAGTAATAATACTCCCAGGTGCTTCATGCTATTGATACTGGGATAGGCTCCGGCCGTGTGCACCTTTGACTCGTGTGCGACCTTACCTTTTTACCTTACCTACTAGTCGAGTTAACTGGTATTTTATTGGTTTGTAGGTCCATGATTCATTTGCATCCTTCAGGTCTCAGAACCTTACTTTGGACGTTTGTATGGAAACTGCAATGGGCAAACGTAAGGTAAGAGTGAGGTGCCATGGTCCAGGTTAACAGTGGATAAAGTCATGCAGAACGAAGCTGCTGAACTTTACTGTGGTAATGCTTGTTTGAGTTACGATCAACCAATGCAGTGTGACCATTCTTTAGAAAGCTACTGAACAGTACTGTACTGTGGTATTGTAGTGTGGTTCTATCTTTCTCATCTGGGGATCAAACGATGCAGTGTGACCATTCTTTGGAAAGCTACTGAACAGTACTGTACTGTGGTACTGCTTGTTTTACTATACGGTGTGGTTCTAACCTTTTCATCTGTGGATCAAACCATGCAGTGTGACCATTCTTTGAAAGGCTACTGAACAGTATTGTACTCTCTTCTCTTTCTTTTACTTTATGGTGGCTCTAACTTTTCCATCTATGGAAAGCCAAATAGGCAGCACTGTGGTATTGTACTGTTTGTTTTTCCACAGGTTTTTTTATTATATTTTTTCTGTTGCGAAAAACAGAGTAAAATTTATTTCCTTGTTTTTGGAACCCCCAGAGGTTGGGCATGGAAAGATGCCGGGTTTTTCTAATACGAGTGGTCCTTCCTCTTCTTATCTACAGGATCGTTTTGAAAGTGACCCTCCGACGCTCTTTATGTTTGCCAGCACATTCAGATGGTTCCAGAAATATCAGGTATTTTATGCTATTTCTGCTTTTCTCTGTCTTTTCACAGTCTTTGACGAAATCTTTGACGAAACAATCGAGACGACTTTTTCTTCACATAGACTGAAGCTTCATCATTTTTTCTCCCTTTCCCCATTCCCATATGTTAAATGCTGTTTGATTCCAAAAACAAATTCAAGGAAGAGGGAGAGGGAACGAAAACTTGTGAGTCTGTTGCTGTTCAGTTGAAGTGCTATGTGGTGTATATTACTTTCTGTAGTTTCAATAAATGTGTCCAAACTTGTCTTAAGTTCTGCCACGGCGAAACTTCAAAAGTGCAACCACCAGCTACACGACGCAAAATCTATGTGTTGATGAAGTTCAACTTCTCGAAGTAAATTAGAATTGACAGTGGGTCAGAGAAGAAGCCACAAAAAAGCAGCTTCAGGAAATTGCAACATTTTAGTCCTTTCTGGAGTGATCTGGGGTCGGAAAAATGGACTGCTCTCGAGTACCAGTCAGCCAGGTTACAAGAAAAAGGGAAACCATCCGCAAAGTCTGGCAAAATAATGAACAGTACAGCTGTTGCCAGAAATGCAAGCGGCATTGTCTCACAAACATATTTGTTATAAAACGTCTTCTTTTGTCTCACGACATAGCCAGTTGGATATGGATTGCGATCTTTCGACCGCTTACTGCTGGTCTCCTTCAGACGATTGGGTTGACTGTTTAATTTTTACAGTGCAGTGTATGTAGGCTTGGTGGTCCGCTATGATCGCTGCACGTCGATCCTGCTATACTGTCCTTGTTACTGTATATTTGTAGTAATGATTTGTGAATGCATGTACTATGACATATATTACTGTGTTGTGTGACATTTAAACAGTACAGTACTTATGAGAAGGATTTTATTTTCTCTTGGCTGACTGGATTTTCTTGAATCTCGCTACTTTTGACTGGCATGCTTATTTCATTTTGTAGGCAGTGGTTTTTCGTTATGTTTCTCGACCAATCAGGAGAGGAAGCTATTTTGGTCGAGATCGAATGAAAAAGAAGTCTCTCGGACGACATTACAAGTATGTCATTTACTGACGTCATTTCGTGGAATGACTGTTACCAACTGCATTTTAGATTAATGTTTCCTAGATTTAGCCCGACGTAAAATAATTCAGTTTGCACGGAGATCCATATCTACCTGACCATATGTTAGTATGCTTTTTTTTTCTGAAGCAAACAAAAGGCCTGGTCATCATCATCTCAAACCACTGGTCATTGGTTCAGTAATCGTGAAAACAAAGTTGTTTATAAGCGTCAAAATGTTCTATTCTTGTCAAATAGACGTATTAAAACAGCGTTGTAGAGTGATTCATACAAAGAGGCAGTTTTCATGCCTAAATTGCACACTGTTCCGTCCAAGAATTGTAAGTTAGCTCGGATTTCCCCTTTAAATGTATGATTCATGTCATATACACTCAAATAATTGATACCATTCCTTACACGGCCATGTATGAACGCACTATTGACCTGCTCTCAGCGTAGACGGCTGGTCTAGCTCAGTTGGTAGAGTGTCACACAAGTATTCACTAGGTCGCGAGATAAATAAAACTCCGCTCCAGAATGTTCTTTCATATGTACTCGAACCATTGATGTTCATACCTTACTCAGTCATATATGAACCCACTATTGACCTGCTCTCAGCGTAGACGGCTGGTCTAGCTCAGCTGGTAGCTAGAGCGTAGCATCGGTATTCACGAGCTCGCGAGATAAATAAAACTCCGCTCCAGAATGTTCTTTCATGTAACAATGTACTCGTATCATTGATGTTCATAACTTCCTCAGTCATATATGAACCCACTATTGACCTGCTCTCAGCGCAGACGGCTGGTCTAGCTCAGCTTAGTAGAGCGTCGCACCGGTATTCACGAGCTCGCTGGTTCGAATTCTGTTCCGGGCTGTTTTCTTTTCATGCCATATTGCAATTGATACTGCGATGTTCCAGTCTCTTATTAATATCTTTACCATCTTAGGCAGGTCAGCCTTTCGCTGCATTTCCCCGAATTGTCCGTGTTGTACTGGGGTTCGTTCACTCAACAGAGAGGTTTTGAGTTATGTCTGGGTGACGGTTACTTGGAAGCGACTTATAGCCTGGCCTTGAGAAAGTTCCGTGATGGACTAATACGGAGACCTGCCGCTGACTGGAGTGCATCGAAGTTCCAAAGTGAGCTGTCGAACGTGACATGTCATTTGTACGGACTTGAAGAGCTTGATGGTAAAGAAAACGCAGATGAAAACGCCGAGGTGGGTACAAAATGTCAATCATTGAAACTCTGTCATCAAAGGTTAGGTGTATATGTTGTGGTTCAATTTTATCCTTGGTTCAAAATTTATTTTCCTTTGTTTCAAACTCATTATCTTTAAATTACCATAACCAAAACAAAAGAAAACCAAGTTTGAACCAAGGATAAAATTGAGCCACAACATGTACACCTTAGGGCCGTTTAGATTCTATTATAAAGTGTAAGAGATATAACGCACGTTCTGATTGGTCAAGTCGAGTTTACAATAACACCACAAAGCACGTGGCAACGACGGTCACGCCGCATTATAGTGCAGCATATGCAAACAAGCTTCGTCACTCGCAAATTTTCGTGTGCTAGCGCAATAACAATGGTTTCTTTTTCGATGGAACCATTCCGACTCACGACTTTCGAATTTAAGATTTCTTGATCGACTAAAATAAACACTACCCGAATCGAGTGGTTTTTTCTATTCTCTTACCCACATTCACTACCACACTGGCAAGACAAGCTATGGTTACTTGAGCATTTCGTGTTTGTAAAGGAAATGAAAAACTTGTTCCTCTGGGTTGGATTATGCCTCTCATAACTTTTTTTTGTTTTTGTTTTTGTATTCTTGAAAATTACCTCGTGCTTATTTAACTCATTGATGCACTAGGCGCGTTTTTTTTTTTTTTTTTTGTTGGGCAAGTAGGACAACGGCAAAACGTGTTTGCGTGGAATTGACACAGTATAATTTAAAAAAAAATGGTCTGACCGCCTTCATGATTGTAAACTAGTTCTTACTCGTAGTAGAATCTACGACAAGGTTTCAAGAAAAATGCTGAATGCAAGTTGTAAGAACACGTTGTTTCATTCTCTTGCAATCGTGACGGCGGCTACAACTTTTTGATTGACTAAACTTTGTTTACTTTGAAATTTTGTAGGTTCATACAGAGCAAATTGAAGTTTTCCGAGAAAATTTAAGTACAACTCGTATTCGTTGTCGAAGTCGGAGTAGAATGTGAAGGTCTCTGCTGTTTAGCAACTTGGCACAGGGTCACTATTCGAGTGCTACAACAAGTCGCAGAACTAGTTGAGGCACTTGACCTATCAAGAGCCTGAATCAAATAACCCTTGCCTCTACACATTGCAGCCCCCTCGTCCTCCCCTATTAGTGTTACTTGCAATCTGGAACAAGGCTGAAAACGTGACTATACAACGTTTAAATTGGGAGAAGGCAGGATGGGGGAGGCAAGGAGTCAGTAACGATAGAAGTAAAGATAATGCAAACGTTTAAGTAATGGTCCGGCTAAGAAGCAGGTAGAAAAACAATAGGGCTCGGCAATATGTCAGTTAATTTTGTGGTGCTAATTGGCGCATAGAACAAGAGCCAAATTTTGTCGAGAGAGAGAAAATAAGGATATGGAAAAGACGAGGTCTAAAAATTACGTTTTTTTTAATTTTTTCATTGTTTTTTCGGGATTTGTTTGGTATTAGCCAATGAGATCAGGCGATTTAAATGGAATTAACAATTAAGAGTGAATGCACACAAAAATCGAGCAAAATCGATAAATCGCGGCCACAACTCAAAACCTAACCTACCCTTATTTTGAGTCTAAAGGAAGATTTTAGTGATATTAAGAAGGTTCTGGGGTTTATTTTTTGAGTGAGATCGAATTTTGTGAGAAAATCGAGATTTTCGATTTCGACGGTTTGACGCCTCAATTTACTGCGAAATTTATTGGTCTAAAAAATTGCCTCGCGACGGCCGAATAAACTTTTTACCGACGATTTTATACTTAATTCAGCAAAATCAAATAGCTGACAGTAATCTAAGAAACATTTCTGGATTAAATACGGATTTCGTGACAAGGTTCAAGAGCTTTGTTTATTAGGTACTTGACAACAGGGTGATTTAGTGGCAAAATTAAACTCCAATTCTACATAAGGGGCCATTCTTCAAATAGCCCCAAAATCAGATTTTGAGCTCTAGAGATGTTATATTTCACCATTTCATATATGTTCAATAAGGTTTTTGAGCGAGCGCCTCAGATTTAGTCGACCAATTTGCTCAATTTCATGTAATTTGCTCCGTGATGCGGTGATGCGATAGTTCAGTTGATCCCGATCATGTTACTTTATCACGTAAACAAAGTCACCGATGAACCAGGAATGGGACAACAGGAATTATTTTTGACCATATTTGTTCAAAGTCAGGCTTACCTTGATTAAGAGTTGGGTTTCCGATCAAAAATTTGCTTCTGGGATGCACTTGTTTTGTCTTTCAAACTCCGTTACGCACGACCTAAACTACCGGTCGTTGTCCATTCAAAACACCGGGAAAACAATGAAGATAGACCAGAAAATACAGCAGGAACGTATCCCAGCAGCTTAAGAATAATTATTGTTACTTTTGACACAGTCTAGGTTTTAAATGTCCTCGAACTACAAGCCAAATCCACAGGCTCTTTGACAGCTAGGCAACGTGAAACCAAAGAGGTTAACGCACGCCGTTGACTGTGTTGCGTGACATCACGCCACTAATTGCGTCCCGTATCCTGTCTAAAATAATACGTTTATATCCTGAAAAATTGAAATTTTGAAAGGTGCATCCATTCTTTTTTTTAAAATAGCACAGTTCGCGGTCTGAAACAAGTCTCAAAGAGACAGAAGGCGGGACATGCTTCACATAACTAAAACGCCGGTTGCGTCCTAGATCTCTCTTTGGGTTTCAGGACTTAACAAAATTAGTCAGGGACGGACAGAAAAGTAACAAGAGTAAAAACAAAGCTCTCCACGAAACGTTGTTGCTGCTTATCATATTTCTTTAGATTGCCTTGTCTAACTTACTGATTTAGTCGATTTTCCTATTGCTGTTTTTCACTTGTCACGTGACATTAATTTGAATTTCCCCCTAATGTTCACACAAATCTTAATCAGGCCCCATAGTTATAGTGATAAAACGACCAGGCCAGGATCAGGTCCACTTCGTTGTCAAAACCGGAAAACGTGAACAGTAGGGCAGCCCATAGAACCCGAAACTAGGAAAAAACCAGGAAAAACCGCCCAAAACAATCAAAAACCAGTAAATTCCATAGTCCTGTATTCTAATTCAATATTTTTTAATTGATAATTAGGTGGGTTAGCAGAATTCGTGTAGTAAACAATATTTTTCACAGCTGCTAGAGTTAACTCGAATTTAAAATTATCTCTCAAACCATATGGATAGAATACGCCACCATCGGTAAAACTGGATGATCAATCGGAATGCAAAATTTTCTTCCATGAAGTTTAGATAACAAAACATCTTTGGGTTGACTTGTATCTTTATTACTTGCGTTTGTCCGCAATCTTCGGATGTTTTCGTTTGATATACCCTGTCTAAATGGGTCACGTCTTTCTTTTTGGGATAAGTAAAGGTCTTTGTATGTCATATATAAATCATATCTATCATATCTATCAATTTCATTAAGTGTTTCAATTTTAGTGGTGATATTTGAAGCCGTTGAATTATACCAACAACATATAGCTTGGATCTATGAATGGTTAAGAAAAGCAAAATGTTGGAATGTATATATGCCATCCATAGATATTATACGAAATTTAGCTGAAACTGTGAGTCAGGTGGTTTTCAAGGTCCGTCCTGATAAATTTTCATCAAATTATGATTTTAATTTTTCAGAAGTTTGATTTTTATTTTTGGGGATTTTGATTTTGATTTTTAATTTTAGGATTTTGATTTTGGTTCTGCTGTGTGTGATTTGCTTGAAGTTGTTGAGTTTTCTTATGATCTGATGTTGGGATTTTTATTTTTATTTGTGATCCGATTTTTAAGATTTTTGGGATTTTTGGATCTGATTTTTGAGATTTTGGATCCGATTTTGTTTTTTTTTAAATCTGATTTTGGGGGTTAGTGTGATTTTTCTGGATTTTACTGGTTTTTGCTAGTTTTGGGCGGTTTTTCCTGGTTTTTTCCTAGTTCCGGGTTCTAGGGGCTGCGCTACTGTTCACGTTTTCCGGTTTTCACAGCAAAGTGGACCTGATCCTGGCCTGGTCGTTTTATCACTATAGCTATGAGGCCTGATTAAGATTTGTGTGAATATTAGGGGGAAATTCAAATGTCACGTGACAAGTGAAAAACAGCAATAGGAAAATCGACTAAATCAGTAAGTTAGACAAGGCAATCTAAAGAAATATGATAAGCAGCAACAACGTTTCGTGGAGAGCTTTGTTTTTACTCTTGTTACTTTTCTGTCCGTCCCTGACTAATTTTGTAAAGTCCTGAAACCCAAAGAGAGATCTAGGACGCAACCGGCGTTTTAGTTATGTGAAGCATGTCCCGCCTTCTGTCTCTTTGAGACTTGTTTTAGACCGCGAACTGTGCTATTTTAAAAAAAAGAATGGATGCATCCTTTCAAAGTTTCAATTTTTCAGGATATAAACGTATTATTTTAGACAGGATACGGGACGCAATTAGTGGCGTGATGTCACGCAACACAGTCAACGGCGTGCGTTAACCTCTTTGATTTCACGTTGCCTAGCTGTCAAAGAGCCTGTGGATTTGGCTTGTAGTTCGAGGACATTTAAAACCTAGACTGTGTCAAAAGTAACAATAATTATTCTTAAGCTGCTGGGATACGTTCCTGCTGTATTTTCTGGTCTATCTTCATTGTTTTTCCGGTGTTTTGAATGGACAACGACCGGTAGCTTAGGTCGTGCGTAACGGAGTTTGAAAGACAAAACAAGTGCATCCGAGAAGCAAATTTTTGATCGGAAACCCAACTCTTAATCAAGGTAAGCCTGACTTTGAACAAATATGGTCAAAAATAATTCCTGTTGTCCCATTCCTGGTTCATCGGTGACTTTGTTTACGTGATAAAGTAACATGATCGGGATCAACTGAACTATCGCATCACCGCATCACGGAGCAAATTACATGAAATTGAGCAAATTGGTCGACTAAATCTGAGGCGCTCGCTCAAAAACCTTATTGAACATATATGAAATGGTGAAATATAACATCTCTAGAGCTCAAAATCTGATTTTGGGGCTATTTGAAGAATGGCCCCTTATGTAGAATTGGAGTTTAATTTTGCCACTAAATCACCCTGTTGTCAAGTACCTACTAAACAAAGCTCTTGAACCTTGTCACGAAATCCGTATTTAATCCGGAAATGTTTCTTAGATTACTGTCAGCTATTTGATTTTGCTGAATTAAGTATAAAATCGTCGGTAAAAAGTTTATTCGGCCGTCGCGAGGCAATTTTTTAGACCAATAAATTTCGCAGTAAATTGAGGCGTCAAACCGTCGAAATCGAAAATCTCGATTTTCTCACAAAATTCGATCTCACTCAAAAAATAAACCCCAGAACCTTCTTAATATCACTAAAATCTTCCTTTAGACTCAAAATAAGGGTAGGTTAGGTTTTGAGTTGTTGCCGCACCTTGCTCGATTTTTGTGTGCATTCGCTCTTAACTGTTCGCACCTTTTTAATGAGTTTTTCCGTTCACCTGCCTACCTTTTAGTCGGACCATTACTTAAAGTTCGCAAATTTAGTTGAGGCACTTGACTTAGCAAGAGCCTGAATCAATAAACCCTTGCGTTACCACATTGCCGTCCCCTCGTCCTCCCCGTTATCAGTGTTACTTGCAATCTGAAACGAGGCTGAAAACGTTACTATACAACGTTGAAATGGGGAGAAGGCGGGAGGGGGGAGGATAGGGGTCAGCAAGGATAGAAGTAAAGGTTATACCAACGTTCAAAGTAAGAAAAGGAGCTTTTTTCTTTAGGATGTCTCAACAATTTTGCAACTTGTTATGGCGCGCCGAGTTTCGTAAAATGTTTTAGTTATTGCATTTACTAATGGTCTTTTCTGACCAAGTATATATATGTGATAAGAGATCTTCCACGGGTATAGTACGAACTCGCAAATGAGCATCTCCCAGTTGGCGTGATGGCCCAGTTGGTTAGAGCATTGCACTGGTATCACAAGTTCATGGCTTCGAATCCCGTTCAAGCCGGATTTTTTTCATGTCTTATCTTGGCAACTGACTGTAATGCTTACATAACTGCGAGGATCTTTCATGAATTAAATATCTTTATATTACAGATACTGATGAAATACCAGGATTTTTCCTTTTACTAAAAAATCATATCTTCATCGCGCGCAGTGAAGATACTTTTTTTTATCTTTCACGTGTGAGGATATTGGTGTTGCCATGGCTACTAACATGATTAGCCAATTACAAGAGAGCTTCCCGCTCAGGCGCGCGGCCGGTTCTTTTGAAATTTCATTCAAAAAGTGGCTTCGAGGTGCGAAGACGGTCCAGTTACCAGTGATTTTCTCGATGAGCTGCCAAATTTTCACATGGAAATTGTGTTTTATGTGGAAATTTCATCAGTATCTGTAAAATAAACAGAACATTACATAGCTGCTTGGGGATACGATTTTGATCTTCGAGTGCTGAAAGTATCTCTCATGTAATATCCTCTTTTTCTACCGCAGAGCACATATGTGAAATTCTCATATGTTTACGTTAATTTATTACAGGTCAGTTCTATTGATTTAGAGCCTACTAAGTACTTTCTGCTGGCTGCATCAAGGTAAGTTTTTAACTGAACTGAACTGAGTGGACTGCCGTTTGGTTTCAAATCAGTAAAAAAGCGAGTCAGAGGATTGGCGTACTGATGAGACTTAAAAACATTTGGTGCCCACGACTGCGAAACCACAACCTTTTAAGGCTGCAATACTTCCTTACCTTACCTACTGCCATCTTACTTGGCATTTCTGCCGGGCGAGTTATAAGGGAAAATTCGAACGTATTCAGGAGAGGGGTCTGCACGCAGTCTTTAGGGATAGTAAATCCACACATGAGCAGTTGCTGAGCAAGGCTAAATTGATTACACTGTATGAAAGGAGACTTCAGGATATAGCATGCTTGATGTACAAAGTGAAGACACACAAGCTGACCTAATTGTTTTATCTTTTATTGAACATTCTAGTTAATGTGAATAATTGTATCATCTTATTGTAAATAAGCATATCTTTTAATTTGAATTACTGTATATTAATTTTTTATTGTATAATTGTTATCTAAGAATTAGTTCTATTTCAGTGTCCCCAATTAGCAGAGGTTTTTCACCTCGGCTAAATACTATGTTTTGACACTTTAATAAAGTCGTGATGATGAAATTACAAGCATTAACGACAACTCGCTTTTGCGACTACTTTCTCAAAGATATTTCCCAAGTGCTTGTTCCTGTCCACAGACAAACTTAATAAGATTTAGTTCGTCTAGTTTGATCGTCCGGGTGAGGGTAGTTCTGAAAAGAACTGTTGTTGGTGACTGACGTTTCGACAACCTGAGCGGAAGTCATCTTCAGAGGCAAGTGAATAGTGTTTGTCAGACGATGATGTTATAAGTCTGGTCTGTTAAACGTGATTGGTCAGTTTAGCCATGATGGTATTGGCTGAAAGACTCGTGTAAAGTTTGTTACCAGTCATTGGTCGGTTTCGATCCGTCTATTGTCTAAGATGCGTCCGATCGGTTTCGATCCGTCTGCTGTTTAAGATGTATCGTAAATCTCATTTTATCGTTGGATGTCTACAGATTGCAGTACAGTCGTCAAGACAGCTCCAAAAAGCTTGAGACAGTTGTGGATGGTCCCTCACCTGAGCTGCAGGTAAGCCTGTTACACGCGGTTCATCATCAAAGACATTGCTTGCCCCACAGATGTTGAACTATGCGATAACCAAATCATTCTTTCAAATCAGTTATTTGCTTACATCTGGAAGTTATTGCTAATTTTTAAGACAAGACACTGTTATCGTTTCTGGTTGGTTACTAAAGCGTTATCGATACGAAAACAGAAACACGTGCACCATGTGAAAGACTTTCCGAGATTAGAAATTCGAAATTGTTCTCTGAACTATCTGATTTAACCACACACGGCATCTGTTATACACACGGCGTCTGTTATACACACGGCATCTGTTATACACACGGCCTCTGTTATACACACGGCATCTGTTATTAGAGAGTTTTGGATCCGGGTTTACAGCGAACCCCCTTTTTTTGCGATTTTCCGTTTGCGGTTCGACGTTCAAACGTAATTGGATTTAGATTGGTGACGGAATAAAGAAGTGGATTTATTCACGGCAGCCTCTTCCCATAAGCTCAACAGTCCGTTGAAAATCCGTAGAAAATGCTTTTCCGAGTCTCGTAGCTACAGCTTCCCACTCATCAGGCTTCTCGGGGTTGTGTTGAGCTACTTCCCTGGCAAGAGCCAACT
>OX453277.1:11903177-11970677 GCA_949710005.1 Ricordea florida
ATGTTCTTCGTGTTTCTATTGAGTTATAGAAACACTCGTGAAAGTTTGGGAGAACTCGAAAAAGCTGTGGAAACACTCGCCTGCGGCTCGTGTTCCCACAGCATTTCTCGTTCTCCCAAACTTCCACTCGTGTTTCTATAACTCTATAGAAACACGGTACATGTTTTCTATTTCTTAAATGTATATATGTCCCAAAGACCTTCTGTACGGAGAGCTTGCAGAGGGCTCTACACAGACTGGACGCCCCTGACTGCGCTACAAGGATGTCTGCAGAAAGGACATGAAGCTGCGAGGCGTCAACATCAACACCGGGAAAAGATGTGCAAGTCACGGCTCAGACCGGCGCCGCACTGTCAAACAAGGCGTCAAGAAAGCCAAGGATACCAGAAACAAGAAATTGATGGCCAAGAGACCCAAGAGGAAGAGCAACAACAGCATCCTGGGCTTGCATCAACTTTCACCTGCAGCACGTGCAAAAAAGACTGCCACTCGAGAATTGCACTGTTCAGCCACTCTCGAAAGTGCTAACAGACCCATCACTAACAAGTGCTAACACGACCACCACCCAAGAGACTCCGTCGTGAGACCATAGAACTTATTTATATTATCTTTGAAGATACCACGATAAATAACAATCTTTTCCATAACAGAACCATCACTGTTTAGGTAGCTACATCATTGTCTCAAAGACGGAAGGATGGCGACGACGACTACGATATATGCCCTACCGAACAGAATGGCGTACTTTTTAATTTTTCGCGAATTCACTAGAATCGTAAACGGACGAAGTTTTCTTTAGTCAGTTGTACAGAGTCTAAAGTGAGTATAGCTTAATATTGAAGTGATTAATTTTCTCTCTTATTTTCATTATCTCAGGTTTTAAAGAAAAATCTGTCCGCTGATGCTCTCAAGTTTTCCATTGTTGACAAAAAAGGCAAAAAACAGGTACAGACGTAACAGCCTTTCAGTAGTCTGGAAAAATATTGAAAGAACAAACACCACCACAGTACAGCGCTATTTAGTAGCTTTCCGAAGAATCGTCACATTTCGTGGTTTGATCCACAAATGAAAAGTTAGAACCACACTGTAGAGGCATGAACAAACAGTATCACAGTACAGTACTGTTCAGTAGCTTTCCAAAGAATAGTCACACGGCGTGGTTTGATCCACTGATTAAGAAGTTAGAACCACGCTGTATAGTAAAACAAACAGTACAACAGAACAGTACTGTTCATTAGCTTTACAAAGAATGATCACACTGCATGGTTTGATCCACAGATGAAAAAGATAGAACAAGACTGTGTAGTAAAACAAACAGTACCACAGAACAGTACTGTTCAGTAGCTTTACAAAGAATGGTCACACTGCATGGTTTGATACACAGATGAAAAAGTTAGAACCACACTGTATAGTAAAACAAGCAGTACCACAGTACAGTACTGTTCAGTAGCTTTACAAAGAATGATCACACTGCATGGTTTGATCCACAGATGAAAAAGTTAGAACCACGCTGTGTAGTAAAACAGACACTACCACAGAACAGTACTATTCAGTAGCATTTCAAAGAACGCCCACACTGCATGGTTAAAAGCGTGACAACAACTCTGATTAGTAAAACGCTTAGCACTACAATATAGTACCGTTCAATAGCTTTTACTGGTAAAGCATTCGGCACATATTTATTAGAGTCGCATGTCAAGATTGCATGATCCTGAAAAACATATCTCAAGCGATTACAACATTGTGTTTGTCTGTGATCTGTAGGACGCAGGAAAGGGGAGTTCGCCCGGTACAGCCTCTCGAACTCGATCAGTGCTGGCTTCAAACATGTTAGAGAAACTGGTGATGGAAAAGGACTCCAAGTTTGTGGCCTTTGCTGAAGAGGTGAAGAAGCAGTTTCTTTGAAGTCTAACAATTTGTTAGGGTTGTTTTAATATCTTTGTCCACCAGCTACAGCAATTAGTATATTAGGATTGAATCGTCAAGAACCACTGGTTATCTTTAGATGGGCTATATGTCTGTTATGTCGGGTAAACGTTGTGTAATTTGCTTGTATATGTTACAGGTTAAATTTTATTTCAGGTCAAAATGATTTAACCTCGGTTGGTTTGTAATTTTTTTTGTGCTGCTATTCCTTATCATAAATGTGGACAAAGAAATTACAGATCGATGTCATTGTCTGGACAACTGTGCACCTACCCCTCCCCTAACCCAACATTTACACTAACATTTTAAGTTATTATAACTTGTTGGATTAGGGGAGGGGTAGGTGCACAGTTGCCCAGATACTGACATTGATCCGAAATTACAAACCAACCTAGGTTAAATCATTTCAACCTGAAATCAAATTTAGCCTGTAAAATATATACGTGAAAGGACTCTAAGTTTTTGACATTTGGCTGATTTGTCAAGCAGTCGTGTATTCGTGGCAACCAATGATATCCCCCTCCCCTGTCATGTTTGTCTTACGCAATCTTTATACTTGTGCTCATCTAGCACAAAGTCGTTTACTAGGGGTTGCCAGTTTTAGTTGTTATTTTTTTACCGTAAATTGCTTGAATATGGTAGTATTATTAGTATTTTTATTATAATTATTATCAGTATTAATTTATTCTCATTAGTATTGAATTGTACACTTCTCACGTTTGCCTGAGAGTATGTTTTCAATTATTATTATTATTATTATTATTATTATTATTATTATTTCATAATTTTGATTGTTAGTATCATTATTATTTTTTTACGCTGTTATAACATGTTCATGCCAATTTTTAAAATGTAATTAACAGAGTACACATACAAATGAATAAAGTTATTGTGTATTACTATTAAAAAAAAATATTATTATAGTAAAATATATGTATGCATGTAGCGGCCTTAAACGACTCTTTGAACTGTTTTGTTATTTCCAGATAGTTGCGTTGCTGTTTAAGGGTTTTGACGATGACAACCCTTTAGATTCCTCTACTTAAATATCCCTATTCGACGTTCTGGCGCGTCCGCAGTTAACCGCAAACCTTCTCTGTCTTCACAGGGCACAGGCGAACATGAGCAAGTGACCGAAGCCCACCTCCAAGGGGTTTCATTGTGCAGCATTGATGACGTCATTGAAGACAGATGGCACAGTAAGTAGGAATCCACTTAGAACTGCGTTTTTTTTTTGTTGTCGTTTAAAGAACAACTGAATTTTGTTGCAAATTCAGGAAAAACAACGTCTTCGGGCAAAATATTTGACGCAAAGTGATAATTATTTTGGTTCAGATTTGTATCAATTTAGTCGCGGGTTTTGCCCGCAAATGTTTGTCCAAATGTTGTCGTAGCCGATTATTATTATTATTATTATTTTTTATTTGTACTTTTTAATTCCGAGTTGTGTTTTAGTGAAAATAATAGGCCATGCGACACCCTCCGATTGAAAAACATTAAACTGCATGCATTCAAATTACATTGTACAATCACATTGCAATCGAATTGCAACCTGATGAGCGTTACATTTCACACCTGTGACACTGTTTATTATGCAGTGTGACTTTACCTGCATGTATATGCTGTGGTTCAATTTTTTCCTTGGTTTAAATTTTCGTTTGATTTTTGGTTTGCTAATGTTTGATAATTAGTTTGATCTAAGGGAAAATGAAATTTAAACCAAGGATAAAATTGAACTACAACATATATTCTCACTGTACTGTGATTCTGTTTGTTTATACCCATACAGTGTGGTTCTAACGTTTTCATCTGTGGATCAAACCTTGAGTGTGGCCATTCCTTGGAAAGCTATTTAAGCAGTGGTCAATGCTTAGCGTGCATATTTCTAATTCTGGATGCATGGGGATAGTTGGGAGAGTCCCAAGGGAGCGTAAGAGGCGGTTGAGGCGAAGCCGAGACCGACTATAGCACTGTTTTACTAAGCGGTGTGGTTCCAAAGATTGATCAGTGTAGTGGACCGAAAGCTACGTGGAGCGCATTTTTTATTTTATGCATCTTCGTATTAATTCTATGTTTTAAGAGTAAAGGAGCGATTTCAAACTCTCAGAACAAAATAGTGACGTTGCTTGAGTACGGAGCCGTGAGATTCTTGTTTTCTTCTGTCTTAACAATTACATTTTTCCTTTTTCTTTGATCTCGACAGTCGAACTTATTAACTCGCAGATATTGTTGCGAGGTAAAGAGTCTGAAGGCTGCGTGTTGGTGGCTGCTGGTAATGCCAGGATCCTGAACAGACTTCACAAACCCGTCTGGACAAAAGGAGAGCTCTTCAATAAGAAAACTTGGGTCGGCAATGTCGATAACCTACAGGTATTCAAATTAAATGAAACTGTGATGTTTCATAATACTTGAAACTTTTCGAGCTTTTTGCTCCCCCACCCAAACTGATTAAGTTAAGATTTTTCATTAAAGACGAGTTGGTCTTAGACGTGTCTGTATTATAGGGTTCACCACGGTTATGTTACACACAAAATGCATATGAATTTATTATTTTTTAGGTAACAAACTTTAATGCAAAGTTAAAACTGAATGGTTTAAAGGGGCTTTTGTTAATAGATATCTTCTTAGGCTGCGTTCCTTTAGGATGATCCGGATCTGGATTTGTGATTCCAGATCACTCGGATAATGGCGCATCAAAGGAACCGAAGAATCCTTGTCCAGATTGGATTCGTCGGCTCCTTTGATGCTGCATGATCCCTGTGATCTCGGATCCAAAGGAACGCAAACTTATGTCTTTCAACTGAGTTTTTATAATTTTGCAACCGACTCATGATTTTTGTCTTAGTTTATTATCAATTGTAAAAACATGTATGTTATGCATGATCTCTTAACAAAGGTTTCTTGTAATTGAAATCTCAGGCTTTTCTTTCCGTGACTGCTGAGCTCTCTAAAATCTTGCTGATTAACCAAATCGAGATGAATAGTAGCAGAATATTTCTCAAGCCACTATTCACCGCGATTGAAGAGAAGAGAGTAATTGTTTAAGTAAAAAATATTGACGCAGCCTTAATGACATCTCTTGGAAACAGCTGTAAAGCGAGAATTGACGCCTGCCATTTTTTCTTTGACCAAACCTCACTTGTAAAAGGATATCCCAATCCCCGGCACTCTTCACCTTGTAAGAGATAAGTAGTGTTGAACATCCCGAGATGATGAGCCAATCATATTGCCCGGAATGCCAGAGATGCTGAGTTGCTATATTCTAATCCACAATTCTTACTCTTTATTCGGATTAAGTAAGTAAAGTAAACGCTTTATTAATGAATCAATGTATTTAGTTTTCACAACTAATTGGGGACACAAAAATAAAAATTACAAATAAGAAATTATAATAATAATAATGTATATACAATTAAAATATGTGGTATGTATAAATTGTATAATAAAACAATAGTTATATACAAAGTAGTCTCTAAATGTATCTGGACAACTGTGCACCTACCCCTCCCCTAACCCAACATTAACACTAACCTTTTAACTTACTATAACGTTTTGGGTTAGAGGAGGGGTAAGTGCACAATTGCCCAGATTCTTGATCCCTTTATTCCGCCCACTTGTTTGTTGTTGGCAGTATTTTGCCACTGTAGGTTCAGAGCAGAGCATCGGTCTGGACAGTAGTCCTTGGTTGAGCACATCAGTAATAACAGGACGCCAAAACAGAAACTCCTTTGATATCGCTGACCTGGCCAACATCGTGGGCTCAGGTGAGGCCGTGGGAGGCATGGTGAGTGCTGCAGTTGGAAGTAGAGTTCCCGGATTGATTGGTCAAGAGCCTGCGCAGTTACAGAGGATCGTGTCGCGGTGTAGTTGTGAGTTTTACTTTGTTGGATTTAGCGCGGATTTGGATCCTGTAGCCGAGGAACATGCTCCCACTGTGGTGGTAAGTAGCAGAATGCGTGAATGGCTTAATGTGAGCTTTTTTTAACGCAAACTCAAGGGTGTGAATAACGCCGAATGTTTTTTTTTTTCATTTTTCTTTCACGATAAATTCCGTGTGCTAGCAATTGCTTTAGTTCTGCGACAGTCATTTCTTCATTTCAAAGTTGATGACTATATCACACTTTAAGGTAATAAGGTAACGAGCCAATCAGATTGCAAAGTTTGTGACAGTAAATGCCTGAGAAGCTACGTCTTTTCGTTAGGATCGTGCACTCTTTCCTGTACTTATTTACTTGCTAATTTGATTGGTTACTTTCAAATTTTGAAGCCTTGGTTCTGTCCCTTGGCTTCTGAGCCGTGTTAAAACAGATATGAGGATGATTCTTGTTCTACTCTCATTTAAAAAGAGTGAATTAGTTTCTTTTTTGTTTGTCAGCCTCCTTCTCCTTCAAGTCACCTTCAGGTGGATCCTCCGTCAGCAGTAAACACATTCACCATTCGACACAAACTGCTAGAGATCTCTACTAACTCTGTAAGTATGACGAATTGACTCAATGTAGAGGATTTGTCAAGCGTTCCAATACTCTTATCATGGTGAACGCGTTAGTAATAATAATAATAAGAAGAAGAAGAAGGAGAAGAAGAAGAACAAGAGGAGCAAGAAGAACAAGAACAAAAACAATAATGATGATAACAATTTTGATAATGAACAATTAGTGTCAGAAATCGAGGTAGTGGCAGAATATTTACCGAACTGCAAAGCAGCGAGGTAAATAATCCTGAAGTCACTATTCACCGAGATTGAAGAGAATAATTGTTTTAATACATATCAAGGAAACAACCTCAATAGGGAGCTTAAGCAAACACCACGACGAAGCAGAGGATAGCACAACCGGTGAAAAAATTTAATTGTTTAAGCGTAATTCGCACGACAGAGACTTACCGGACGTTATTTTGCACGTGCGGTTTCCTTGTGTCGTTCATTTGCGCCTCTGATTGTTTGGTCCTTCCCTGGTAAACGTTGTATCGTGGTAGTCTTTTCCTTTATTTCCCTAGTAAAACCTCTTCGAAAAAGCTGAAGAACGTGAATCGTCGGCAGCCATATTTCGGTAGCTTGAAATTCGCCATTTTGTTTTTCTCCAAACAAAAACTCACTGGCATAAGGATTACCCAGAAGCCCCTACATTATTCACCTCTTGGGAGGTGGAAAGTGTTGAATATCCCGAGGTGGAGAGCCAATCAGATTGCTGAAAATGTCAAGGTTGCTGAGTTATAACGAAGTCGGACAAAATAAAGCCGATGGTGATCTTTAACTGAAAACCGTTTCAGACTTTCCTTAGTTTCATGATATTTTTCTTTGCATTTCAGGCCCAATACACCTTGCTTATTGATATTGCGCATAACGTTGTACTGTATACAGAGCCCAAGAAAAAGGTGCGTCAATTTTCTGAACTCTTTCACTCTTAAGAGTGACCAATACGCAACTTGTTCTCACAGTATCAGCACAATAATGAGATCCGAAGAAGTGCCGTAACGATACAAGTTCATCGGATATGGCTAATATACCTGCTGGCTACCTTGAAAAAAATTTTTTCGCAGATCAAAGTTATGGTACATTTGTTGATAGGGTAAAATGAGTAGGTTGATGCCATCAAATAGGCAACGTTGACTACTCCCCTCAGGACTTTTGTTTTATATGTCGACATACCTGGGGTTTTCTCTGAGTGTGTTAACGAAGAAAAATCAAAACTTTTATGGGAAATTCACGTTAAACTTCACAAAGATATTAAATAAATAGAGGATATCACATGACCGCGTGGAGATACGAAATTTCAAGAATTCAAAAACATTATACGAGTTAGCTGATCAAACGAGTGAAATATTTTTCAATATAAGAAGAGAAATTTCGTATCTCCAAGCGACCACATAATGTCCTTTTTATTTTTATTATATAGAATTTAGTGGGATACAAAGTTTTAGCAAATCGATGAAACATCTTGCCAGCAGTATCACCCCTTTTGTAGCAATATACCACCACTAGTTATATGACTAAGCTTATATATGACAAATATCTTATTTCTCCCATCGTCATGAGCAGTAAAATGCAGTCCGCAACGATCGCAAAAAGTCTATGAGTTTATAAAGCGAACCTTTGAATGCTGCCGACTTTATTGTTTTTAAAAGTCATGGCATAAATAACCGGCATATATTTTGGCATGTTTGGTCCATAAACAGGAAGCTTCTGATAAGTTACAGCGAATGAGATTCCATTTGCACTTGTCAACGTCTGAGGACCAAAGAGGGCAGATTCTAAGACAGCAGAACACTGTAAGGTAAACGGCCTCTGATTGGTTCCTAGTTTGACGCATGCGTGTTTTCAGATGATTAGATAGAAGAAGATTCATTTAAATTTTGCTCTTAGGAAAATAGATAGAACACTTCCTCCACTAGCTTAACCCTTTGGCATAATGCAAATAAATAAATAAATAAGTAAATCGCCTTGATTTTCTCAAAGAAAACGCAGCTCGTTCTTGTTTATTGGCTAGATCACCACGTTTCAGGATTTCGAAATTTGCGTAAATTTCTCTGCTAGGGAGGTCTGGTTTCCTACTTTGCCTGAATCGTCACGCACCACTCCTCTCCTTACAAAAGGCTAGTCACATTCGAACCACATTCCTTTCCAATCGCAGTTGTTTTTCTATTCTTGAGAACTAGATAGCGCTAATATCTCCCTTCAAGACTTGTCCAATCATAGCGTGTATTCTATTGTGCCGTCTCAGATAAAGATGGCGTCGCTATAGGAAGATTTTCGTGCTGCTTCCTCATCATTCAAAATTCCCGAGGTCAATGTTTCCCAGAAGCTAGCATTTCAATGAATTGTTATCGAACAGGAAGATATATCAGTTGTTAACCTACCTTCTGGAAAAAACCCCAGTTTAGCAAACTCTTCCGTTCGTGTTTGACAACCGAAAATCAACGAGAAAGGAATATGATTGGAATGCGAACAGCCGTTGGTTTACGGAGAAGCGTTGCGTGACAATTTAGGCAATGGCTACAAAGGAGACTAGGAACTAGGGTCTCAGAAAAGTGAACTCAGTTGATATTGATCTGTTTTAACTCGGAGGCTGATATCCGCTATCATCAGTCTTTGGTTTCCGATGATATAACAATGGATATGTGAAATTCCCTTTGTTATACTCATATCCAATAATTATTGGTTATTGTAAAAGTAGATTTTGAAATTTTCAATCTTCATAGTACTATTTTTCCGAGGTCTGTTACTACGTTCTGGCAGTGGTTGTGTCTTGTGGAATGTTAAAACTATTCTGTTGCCGTTTGTGCAGGTCGTACCAGAATGAGATGCGTAGACTGGAACGGGAACTGTACGAAGTTAACCTGTTGAGAAAACAAGCCGTGGATGATCAGGAGTAAGGGACTCGAATTACATTTACTATTTTACTTACACACATTGATGGAAGGCGAGCGCTCTCACCACTGCGCCAACCCTGCTCCCCAACACTGCACCAACCCTGCTCCCCAACACTGCGCCAACCCTGCGCCAACCCTGCTCCCCAACACTGCGCCAAGCCTGCTCCCCAACATTGCACCAACCCTGCTCCCCAACACTGCACCAACCCTGCTCCCCAACACTGCGCCAACCCTGCTCCCCAACACTGCACCAACCCTGCTCCCCAACACTGCACCAACCCTGCTCCCCAATATACTTGCATTTTACGTTTCAGAAATAATAATGTTATTGTGATTGTGATTATGTTTCTGACAGGATGACAGTCATAATGTAAACTGCATTTTTTAAAATGCGAAAGGGGCCATCCTCGTTTTTTAATGAAGGTCGAGATTCGCCTTTTTTACGATTGAAGAGGCTTTTTAGCGTGAAATGGAGAAATAAAAGCAGAATTTTTAAATTCCATTGAATGCACGATCTGTATTTCAGGAGGATAACCGGTTAATTGCTTGTTGCCCAAATAACTGCAAATTAGGCATTGTAGCTGAAGGTAGTCGAGGAAAAAAGAGAATAATTCTTGTTAGAAATGAAGAAGTGAAAGCAAAATTTTACAGTTCCATTGAATGCACTATCTGCATTCGAGGCGATAGACTTCAGATAACCGGTTAATTGCCTGTTTTCCTTATAACTGTGAATTACACATTGACATCTAAAGATGGTCGAAGACAAAAGAGAAAACAGAGGATGGTCTATTGAGTTAATACTGATTGATGACGGCCAAACAGTTACTCGCTTAAACTGGTTAACCAACGATTGAGGGTAGTTCTTTCGTAGAACTCTGTACTCCACATAACGCATTCAGAGCCTTTCTCGATTCCATAGCCACTTTGTGAGTAATATTCAGTACAGATGCCAACATTTACCTGCAACTTGAAAATGACTTAGCGGCGACATCAGAAAACCGGCTTTATTAAAAAAAAGTTCTAAGCTGACCGAAAAAAAAATGACCAATAGCCATTGAGTCTTCATACTGTACTGAGCAACAGCCAATAACATTAAGGCTTTAACAACCAATCACAGCGTTGGTCAGAGACATAAATACCACCGGCTGGCGACACGCGACTCACTTGAGTCTGAAGATGACTGCCGCTCAGGTTGTCATAACGACAACCAATAGCAACGATTCTACTTTTTAAAATTACATATTGTCAAAGGATGTAATTGGCGAAACAACCATTGATAAGTAATTTTGCGTTGTTCTAAGAAAAGTTAACGTTGTTTTCGCCTCCTTTTGGCAACGTCCTAAACTAGAGATTGTAAATATGAACCAGAAATCAATACCGCATTGGTTACCTTTTGAGCAGAATGAAGTACGTAAGTGATATAAATCTGTAACGCCTGCCCTTGAACCTGTTTGATGCTAGATTGACCGACGCTGTTATTCAGCTGGAGAAAGAAATTAGCCGACAGAAGAAGCTTTTGAGTGAATGCAGCTCGGACCTACGATTAATGATAAGGTAATTTAACTGAGTGTATAATAAAGTAAGTGTCCTACAGAAGAACGGTTGTTGAATAAACTAAGAGTTGAGGGAAAGATCAGGTTTTATTATGCGATACTTCAGGGATGAGACTGTCCAAGGTGTTAGATATATCTTCCAAGAGGTGAAAAGGTTTAGTTTCTGCGGAATTGAAAGACAAAAAAGTAGAGAGTGTTCACCCACATGACCAGCAGCCATATTGGTTTACTGAAACAAAAGTAAGAATTTACAGAAAAATGGAGTTCAATTCCCCAAAGAATCTTTTTCTCTTCCAACATGGCCGCCGTGTCTTTGTTTTCTCCTCCAACATGGCCGCCGTGACTTCAAGAGAACACACTCTATTGTTTATCAAACGAGTTGATGCGGTAACAGAAGCTGACGTTTGGAGCGTTAGCCCTTTCATTCTGACGAAGGACTAACGCTTGAAAAGTCAGCTTTTCTTTCTTCTTACGTTGCTACAAGTTAGCACGTTACCAAATCAATTCGTTTAGTAAACCTAGGTGTGTCTCCTAGAAGTTGTCAAAGTTGTCCGACGGTGTAAACCATACGTTGCGGTTCTACAATGAGGGATTTTCACGAGTCTTTCCATTTGAAACCTGAAACTACACTTAAATTAGGCAATTTGGCTAAGTGCTTTGTGTGGACAAGTCAAAATTTTCACTAAGCGCATTGATATCCTAGAACATGAATGTGTTCGGTGAGAGCATTTAGAATTTGCTTAGCGCAGAAATGGCGAAAAGAGGCATGATTAAATTTAAGTTTTGCACTTAAGTGCAAGGTGAAGATAAACGATGAGTATTTTGATGTTCACTTGACCTCACAAGTATACCATGATTATTATGCTTTAAATGATCCGTGTTTTTGGGGTAAATGTTGAGTGAAACTCTAATTGAAACCTACGAGGGTACGGTAGGGTTTCTGGTAAGCCTGGATTGTGCTGGGCTTTGTGTCGTTTGGAAAATTAGTGTGTTGAATGTGTGGCTTTAAGATCCAACTTGTAGTTCTTTACTGAGTAGTTTCAATGTTCCTTTTTTCCTGCTTAGTGCGTACAAAGATTTTCTCATGAATCTCAACACACCCACACCAGAGAAAGGTGAGGTGCACAAGTATGTACAATAGTATTATTTTGAATAAGTAGAGCCATAAAAAGGAAATCTTTTGGCTCGGAATTATCCTAGTTATGCTTGTTGTTAATCAAACCCGTTCGTTGGCTTTCATTTTGATAGTGTGCGTCTCTATTAGTCTGTTAAGTTTCATTTTCAATGGCAAAGATTGGAGGGGCAGCCGTTAATCCTTTCACTGCCAGGCGTGATTAATATACAACTTCTCGTTTGCAATACTAAGAGAATACTTAGAAAATGCATGGTGAGAACTGGGCACACGATCAACCTGAGGTTAATAAGTTGATCTGACACGGAATTCTTTCAACTGGTAAATAAGGAAGTTAAATATATCTTATTAGATGTTTTGGCGTGTAGTATCGCTAAGTATTTTTACGAGTTGTGCTATATTTTGACGAGCCCGCAGCTTGATTGACAAGATGTTTGTTTGCAGATGTTGATTGACAATATGTTTGTTTGTTTGATGTGCCACACATTCCTAGCAACAAGAAAAATATGTTGGATAATTAATCTCTTGTTAGATGTTTTGGTGCGTACTATCGTTGAGTATTTTTACTCGTTCTTTGTATTTTGAGTCACCCTGGGGGCTCGCCAAGGCTCGTCAAAATGCAGCACAACTCGTAAGAATACCCAGCGATACTACCCGCCAAAACATCAAATAAGATATATGTATAGCACTCACTCAAGAGAATTGCTGCTCAGATCTTGGGAGACTAAGACCACATCCTGTTCATTAGGATGTGTAATGAGGAGATTAAGCACGAAGTTTGAACACTGAAAATCGCCCAAGTACTTCAACCAAACTCAACTTTCGCGAACAGAAATAACTCAGTAAAAAGTAACAACTTGAAAAAATCAAAATGTAGATAAGTTACCAGCTCATGGCATTTGCGGTAAACAGTTTCGTTGTTAGATGTCATATGACCATGAACTAGCCAATGAATGGGCGCTCTGTAGCGGGAAAAAAGCCAGCTGTATAACAACATTACTTGTTACTCGTTTAGCTCCTGTAACAGAAGTGACCAAGCTCGCGGAAGTGTACTTCAATCACGCCTCGTGGCAACTGACCCAGGAAGACGGCCAGCTGGCCATAGCTGACGCATCTTTCTCTAACTTCAGGTAAGCAAATCAAAGTACAAACAGCGAAAAATAGTATGGGTGGATTTCCACTGTAAATTGGACGTACGCATAGCCGTGCGTTTAACTGGCTTTACGTGCTTAAATAATTAAGAAATAGAAAACATGTACCGTGTTTCTATCGAGTTATAGAAACACGAGTGAAAGTTTGGGAGAACGAGAAATGCTGTGGGAACACGAGCCGCAGGCGAGTGTTTCCACAGCTTTTTCGAGTTCTCCCAAACTTTCACGAGTGTTTCTATAACTCAATAGAAACACGAAGAACATGTTTTCTATTTCTTTTAGAAAACACCGCGACGAAAAAAAAGAAAAGCAACTTGTTAGCTTTGATTATCAAAATGTAAATTCTCTTTGCTCGCGTCATCATTACGTCAACAGCTCGTGCTAGTTCTGTGTTTCTATCGAGTTATAGAAACACGATTTCTAACCAATCAGCGCGCGTACTTTCTTAGGACTGTTTTCTAAAATAAGACACAATGTATTGTGGTTTCACGTGAACGTGGAACGTCGAACAGCTCTTGACTTTGTACATTTACGCTAAAGCTGCTCACATTTTGTAATTTTATTTCCGCACGGAAAGCCAGTTAAATTCACGTGCAGACATACGTTAAATTTACGCGACAGTGGAAATCAACACCAATGAGAATAACACTACGTGAGTCTTGTGTGTCGTCAGACAGCGTAGCTACCTATATGAGACTGTCGCTCGTGTAAATTACAATTAGTGCTGGCACGTTAAGAAAAGAATCGGAGAAAAGTAATGTAAAGAACGTAAGGCGAGGCGATTCAAGGTCAGCTAAAGTTTTATTCGTTAAAATGAGTCAGGAAAAAATGGAGGAATTTTATTACTCGGTTCACTGGTGGTTACTGTGGTGAAGGCCGTTTCAGTAGTTTAATACTGAAAAGATGAGAAATGGGTCAGTGAAATTTTTGTGATGGCTGTGGTAAAGTTAGAAAGTGTTCACAAAGCTTTCGCCAAGGCGGTCTGTTCCTTTTCTTGAGGTCGTTCATTTAAGTAAGTGGAGTTGACCGAGCTTGTCTATGGAAACGAGAGTCCACTGAGGTGTATGTACATTTGCAAAAAATGTGGTCGGTATCCCATGACATTGTTATGACCGTAGAGGCTTGGTCAGTAGGGAATTTATTATAAAACAGGGAACGCCTCTCGAACGGGAACGCATTTAAAAGCGCCTGGTGAGATAGATTAAATGCCTCACCCTTCCGTTCTTGTTTTAGCTACAGGAAAACAACTCTTAGTGGGGCTACTGTGGAGCACCGTTTGGAGCTGGGACGATTCCACGTGCGGAATCTTCTACCCAACAGTATATATAAGGTATGGATAAATTAAGGTACTACTGGCTGTACACTGAATGGGCTCTGAATGGGCTATGATTAAAGATGAACGGAAAATTACGAGCGTCGAGATTGGTCGCGTACCCATCTATTAGAATTTAGTATAAATCTACTAGCGTTCTATCACAAATTCCGCGCTCTGATTGGCTACGCTACCCACTGTCTATTCTGTTCGCTCTCGATTTCTATGCGTGCGCCCTCGTCAACTATCACGCGATAGAAATCTCGAGCTCATAATCCAATTGTTTAATATAGACACGGGTGACGTCATTGGAAAACTGTAAGTGAACAGAGACCGAGTTGAACGTCAGACGGAAACTGTTTAAGGATATGGCGCGCGGCTTTGAAATTGTTTGCAGACTATTCCGTATTAAGTAAGTAGACTTCAAAAAAATATTTCGCCAAAGCTGTGCAGATGTAACGAAATGTAGGAACACGTCTTGGTGACCTTTGCCACGGTTAGAAAGAACAAAAATATTTCAAGGTCAAGCCCAAAGTCAAGGAATTTTGCAAAACGTCGGGGAAAATCTTAGTTCTTGACAATGTTAGTGAAAAGTCAGGGAATTTTGTTTTCAGGATTCCACAACGTTTTGTGAAGTAGTCGTTGCGTAATGAGTTTTGCGTACGACTTCATACGGCAACATACGAGTACATGTGGCGAAAGTCCGACTACATTCTAGAAAATAAAAACAAAACGCGAAATTTCGGGCTTAAAGCAAGAAAGATTCTACGGGTGAAAATCCCACCACCTATCGCGAAACGTCGGTTTGATGTTGGAACCCTGGAATTGTATTAAATAGCATAAGTACCACTATAACATCGAATTGATCAAGCTATTTTACGGCCTTCAAAGAATAGTTATTTTATACAAAAAGGAAAAACAAACATGGATCCCCAACCATTCGTATTGGTAATCAAATTGTTTCGAGTGCAATTTGAGATAAATGAGCACAAGTAATTTTTTCAAGACTGAAAAATGTTGCACAAGCCTGTATGTCAAGTGCAATTTGTTGTCGTTGAAAAATTTACGAGTGCTTGTTTATACAAAATTGCTCTCGAAATAATTTGATTGCTTGTTAATAATATACATGCAAATATTTGGTTTCAAATTTCTGCCCTCAATTTCAACTTTTTGCACTGTTTGGGATTAATTAACATGCTCTCAGCGAATCGGCGCGTTGAAATGTTGTGTGTTACGTGTTGCCAAAAGGGAGAAGACAGACCCCATACTGTAGTGTACACTCGTGCTCGGTAATTCGATAAATTGGTAACTAAGCACTCCTTAGCTTTGGATCAATCGGACGACGTTCTATTGGCAGACATGAAACCGAACCGGCAAAACACCCAGATGATAGAGCATGGAACAAATGTACTGGTGTTCGCGTTCCTCGTACGAACTATCCGTCTCAAACGCGCACGGATTCTGCGTCGTTATTTGTACCTTTTTAACAAAGCCTCTTTGTACTTAGCCTACAAATTAGCGTCCCGTTCGTTTCTGTTCGGATGTTCTCGTATGATATTCGTATGTACTCTTATATGATTCGCATGTAGTCCTATGCTAGCCGTCTGTACTCGTATGTTAGCCGTATTTAGCCGTATGTTACCCGTCTGAGTCGTTTGTACTCGTGGTCACCCGTGTGTTCTTTAAGTCACGATCCAGTTTGACGTCATCTGTGATCCAAAGCAGAACAGACTCACACCATAAGAGAATCAATTTGCTTTTAATATAGTGTAGTGTTGAACAACTTCCTCTAATGGATACTTCATTGATTGCAATTAATGTGACCGTAACGGAAGGTTTATAAAAGATTTCAACCATAGATGTTTTCTACTAGAATAGACATCCGGGTATTTTGACATTATTTTCTCAGGATGCCTTGAGCCCTCTGGATCTCAGCGGCAAAGGTCACGTGGACAGATCAGTTGCAGTGCGAATATTCTGTCGTGTCAGACCTCCAGGTATAATAATTGTTAATGTTGATGATTACAAATTATTTGTAGAAAACTAATTTTTAACAAACATGAGTCATTAAGTATCGCTATCTGTTAACAAATTCATAGTCGTCGTCACAGCCATTTGTTTAGTGTTCTCGTTCTTTGAATGTCACCGAAACAAGTGTAATTCCTCTAATGTTGTTAGTTAATGTTTTGTTATTAGTGACAAATGTATGTACAAATGCACGTTTTCTTACAATATCACAAAACACTGTATTATTATATTCTATGAATTGTAGCATTTTAAAAATGTAATTATTTATTCAAGTTAAGAACAGAAAAAATAGATATAAATAGTAAAAAAAACAGTAATTGCGCAACTATTTTTTTCTTTTTTTTTTGTTCTTAAAAAAAGAAAACTGGAAAGTATGTAATTGAAAGTCATTGTAAGTAACTGTAAGTAAGTATGTAAGTATGGTTGTAAGTATTGTAATAATAAATAAATAAAAAGAAAAAAAAAGATAAAAAAAGTGATGCGAAGTGTGTTACTTTTAACACTGATATTGCGTGTAATTTTAGCGAATCAAAGCTAGCTAATATGTTTGTTCACACTAAGCTCGCTGTCCACTACAGATTTAAATGAAGAAATCGCCTGGGTTCACCTGTATAACTATGCAGGAGATAAATATGTGATGTATATGTTACAGCCGTAGATCGTTTGTTTCATTTTCTCAGTTGGCGGCATAGGAGTAAAAGAGCATTTCGAAGTAAACGTGTGCCCGCTGGCCGTTCGCCTGACGTACCGCCTGTTCAAGAAGGTGATGGTGTTTTTCTTTCCTCAGAGAGCGCAAGAGTACGAGGGGGAAGCCGAAGAAATCGATCTTGGATTCAGGGGTGAGATTTGCGCACGCGCGTTGTTGTTGTTTTTTTTTGTTTGCTCATCGAATCAAGTGTCTCTTGTCGTTATTGTTGCGACAAACGTTTCACTGACATATACAGTCATCTGCTAACTTCCGTCACTCTGTTGTCTCTCTGGCAACCAAGTGGACAAAAGTACTAAGAGGGGGACGTAAAGGGGGGAGGGGGTCCAAATACCGCAATAACACACGGACAAAAGTGAAAATATCTTAATACCGCATCATCTTGCCCGCTCGGGTAGCCAATCAGAACCCAGGCTTCGCCTCGCCTTGCCCGCTCGCGGAACGAGTTATATAATACTGGCTAACAAGTTTGAAACTTGAAGTTAAAAGGTTGTTGGTTGGGGATGACCAGATGGTTTGATCGAAACATCTTTTTCGTTACGTTAGGAATGGAGGTAGAGGTTAATGAGAAGGATTTGTTCGTTTACGATGAAGAGGTAAGAAATTATTTTTGAAATATTTCCCTTCTATTCCATTTATGTTACTATTTTCTCACCCATTTGCATCGCTTTAGCAACGAATTTCAATCTCGGCCCCATAGGAAATGACTTTGTCTCTTCCGTCGGTCAAATCCAGCTCTCTGAAGCGTTCACCTAGCTCCGTGTCCTCGTTTTCGGAAACTTCGCTGGACTCGACGCGCCATAGAAAGACTGGCTTGACTGTCACGGATTCATCTCCACCAATGTCTCCATCAGGCAAGGACAAACAGGTAAAAAAATGTAGGAGAGGATTGCAAGAACAGATAGACAAAGCCATATTGTTGAATAAATGTGTCTAGTGATAAAAGCTAAACGGTAAAGGTTGCAAGAAGAAGTGTATTAGTAATCGACGGAAACGTGAACCGTTCTTGTAATTTTGCTTTCAGTTGTTGTTTGGCCTCTATTTCACTTAGCAGACCCCCGTCTTTGTGAGAGTCGCAGACCTGTCTTCGCAATCTGCCCAATAACTTGGGACACCTTTATTTGTTGGTTGCGTGACTGTCACGTGCTGTCCGCACAAGTTTTTGTCACTCGGAAAAAGGAAAGTAACGAAACATTTAACGACAAAAAAAAACCATGAACTATTGAAGTCTTTCTCGAATTCCTCCTTGTATGCTCTGTACTCGAGAAAGCGTCTATCCGCTGTCCAAAGTAGTACTAATTCATTTATTAGTAATTTCTTTCTTTGAACTTGTCGGTGTTTTTTTTACAGCAAGCAAAAAAGAGGAGTACATTTTACGCCAGGCTCAGTGAATATGGCGACCTGGACAAGATGAAGGTATGTCAAATTGATTTTGTGTAAGTATGTTGCGAAATCGTGGCCAAACCAGTTTTCCGTTTATACTTTGGAGACGCTTGAGTTAAGTAATAGAGTCAAGATTACAAACCGTCGGCATGTTATTGAGCTTGTACTGAAGAGAGACGTATAAACTTTTCGTGGTTGTTTTACACAATGTTAACATTCGTTTATACTTTGATTACGATTGACTAAACTCAGATTGAACATTTCAATCCAAGAGCATGTTGTTGAGTCTGCACTTAGAGGAAGTGCGCAAGGTTACCACATTTGTGACGAACACACCCTGTGTACAATATTATTAATATTAATTTTAATACTATTATTCTTATTCTTCTTATTATTATTATTGTTGTTCTTGTTGTTCTTGTTGTTCTTGTAGTTCTTGTTGTTGTTGTTGTTATTATTGTTGTTGTTCTTGTTGTTCTTGTTGTTCTTGTTGTTGTTCTTGTTCTTGTAGTTGTTCTTGTTGTTGTTGTTCTTGTTGTTCTTGTTGTTGTTGTTCTTGTTGTTGTTGTTCTTGTTGTTGTTGTTGTTGTTGTTGTTGTTCTTGTTGTTGTTGTTCTTGTTGTTGTTCTTGTTGTTCTTGTTGTTCTTGTTGTTGTTCTTGTTCTTGTTCTTCTTGTTGTTGTTGTTCTTGTTGTTGTTGTTGTTGTTGTTATTATTATTTTTTAGTTTTTGTCTCCTGTTTAAGCCGACTTAGCCTATACACGTTTACATCGTAGTGATTTGAAATAGTTTCCTCTTTTCATTCTCTCTTGGGGCTCAGTTACTTTTATTCTTAAGATTTAAGAGAGAAGAGGAAAAGCTTAACTTGTGTCTTTGTGTCCTTCGTTTTTAGGAGAGAGCTTCCAAAAACAACACATTTATCTATGTAAAGATCCCTCAAGTGTCGTTATTGGTCAGCTATAAGGTGTGGTATCACTCATACTCCCCTTGTTAGGGACCGTTCATTTTTTACGAGGGAGGTGAGGGTGAGCTGGTGGGATTTGGGGAGAGGGGGGTGCGTGCGAAAAAACGGCTTTTGAGGGGGGCCATCCCGAAAAAAAAAATAGGGAAAAGGGGGATCACGGAAAATATTTTAGCAATACTTGACTTCTCTTTCTTTTGATTTGTGCTCTCTGACAAATAGCTCTCTGTTGTATTAGAAATTTGGGGTGTTATCCGAAAAAAATAACGCTTCAAAGGGGGTCTTGCTGTTTTTTAATGGTGCTCCCCGAATCACACCAGCCCCTGCTCTCTCGTAAAAGATGAACTGTCCCTTATTTGTCAAGTTGCGTTTGCACAATTTTCTCGCTTTTACGCTTAGATTGAAATGCGAAATGTACCACGGCGGGTGTCTTCTTAAAGAGACCGTTGCTTTTGAAAGCCAGCGCAAGAAACTGGGCTTGGGAAAGGGAAAGACAGTATATTTTGGCCACTAAAATTGTCGACAATGCGGTGGAATTTTCGGAGCTAGCGATTCATTGTTTGTCGTAATTTTAAGGTCTGCTGTTACGGTTATTTGATAAATTGCAATCTTCATTGCTCGGTTGTAACTTTCTGTGTTCTTTTTGTCAGGGTGAAAAGGACAGGAATATTATAGATGTGCACGATTTCAGCCTAATTATTCCGACCTTGGAGTACCACAGCCGTACATGGACATGGCATGATTTGTTAATGGCCATGAAGAAAGACTGTGTTAACGTGCTGTTGTCACAGGTCAGTTTCGACACAGCACAAGTTGTTCGTTGTCGTGAAAGACTTCTAGAGTAGTTTTTTTCATGGACTGCGAAGAACTGCTCACTGTGCCACTGGCTAAACTGAATTGAGACTTATGGAGATCGGGCGTTCAGCAATGTTGCTCCAAGGGTATGGTATAACCCGGCCTTCCTCTCAATACTCGAAATCTTCATCAGTAGCTATTTTTAAGAAGGATTAGAAAACGTACCTTTTTAAAGAAGCCTATGACTTTTATCTTTTGTTTTTAGTGTAGGTATGAGGGACGGCGGAGCGTATTGTAAAGTGGACAAGCTTGAAAACGAGCGCCGAAGGCGCGAGTTTGTAGGGGGTATGGGGGCATCATCCCCCAGAAAAGTTTGAAATCTAGAGGCTCGGAAGTGGTATTGTCAATATTCTCCATGAGATATTTCTTAAAAAAAGATAAGTGTAAAATGTCATCGTCGCAAAAAGCTGGTCCCCCCAGCTCCGCCGTCCCTGCGTAGATACATTTTTCAGCTCTGTTAATTTGTCTTGGAATTTTTTAGTCGGGCAACCGACTATAGGTTTACCCTCGAGTTTCATCGCAAATCGCAGTCACGTGCAATGGGGAATACCGCAGACATGTAATACGGGCGCAAACTTCTTTCTACGATGTCGAAGTCGATGGCGAATATGTTGAAAACAAATGGTGTCATCTTTTCTACGCTCTAACATACAGACCCACAAACCGTTCGCGGAAGACCCACTCTAAAAGATGGCGTTTGTAATGAGCGTATATTTCGAAACGGGTCGTTCCGCGAACTGAAAATAGCAAAAGAATCAAATGATTTAGCGAATGTCTCACTAGAATCAAACCAGAAATCAAACGAGTTACCAGTGAACAGAAAATGTGGACAGAGTGACAGAAGAGCATTTGCTGATAAAGACAAGGTGCCTCGCGATGAAACTCGAGGAAACGACAACAAAGATGCCACGTTGGAAACCAGGACCTTGGTACCCTTAGCAATTCTTTTTTGGACCACTCCGCACCATAAGTGGTCAACACTCATAACAGCACGTCTACCTGTTGCCCGACTCACGATCTTAGATCGTCTTGTTGATTTTAGACTGTTGACTTTTATTTTCTGTAGATATATTTATATTTTTAAAGCTCTGCAAATTTATATTGGTACTTTTCAGTTTCCTTTTTACCTCATGGTATGTATGTCATACCATGAGGTATAGTAATGGTTAGATTTGTCACTCCGTTCCCGTTAGACAATTAATTTATGCATTAAATCCGCATTAAATGTGAATTTGACAGGTTCTCCCCTATCATCCCTGCTAGGTTTGGTTTCGTCCACAAAGTCATGCAATTGTTTTATGTTCACATATGTGGGGGGAGGGGGTGAGACAAAGCGGCAGCACATGTTTATAAAATGGCGTCTGTTTTGTTGAGGCCGACGGAAAGATAGTCAAGGCGGGTTTTCGTTCCTTTCCCTCCATCTTTGATCAAAATACACTTTTGAAGATCTCGCGAACGAACAGGAAATGTGTTCAAGAATACTCGAGGGCAAAGAAATGGGTTTAAAAGTCTTAAAAGTGACGATGTCTCCAATTTGGACGACGAGTAATCGATCAGTCTTTGCAAGAGTGCCCAAAACGAACTATTCGGAATGAACGCTTTATGGTCTGGGGAAAGGACAGCACTTCATGGAATAATTACCACATACCATGAGGTAGCTCGAAGGAGCCTTTGGTTTACCTTAACGCGATTGTAAAGTGCAATGAAAGATTAGCTAATATAGCGCTATCTAAATTATTATCATCATCATCATCATTATAATTATTATTATTATTATTATTATTATTATTATTATTATTATTATTATTTATCATGTGACCCGCACGGCCCCGCGCGCTTCTCTAAGAAGATCCTTGTAAAAGAAAATCACCCGTATGAGGGTCGGGCGCGATGGGGCGACCAGGCCGTAAGTCCCAAAAGAAACAGGAAGAGCGGTGGTAATAAGTGCATCATTTTATGGCTGGTTCCGAGAGCGGGCAACAGGAGGCGAATCCTGCCTTTCGATTGGCTACTCAAGCGGGCTAGGTGGGTCTAGCTTGCCTGCTTGGGATTCCTGCTTTGTCCCGTGAAAAAAAAAATTGCCATCTAATATAAACCCTTTATTGACCACGCTTGTTCGGTCAAGATTGCTGGATGTTAGCTACGTTCTTGTTTGCTTTTTTGTTGACTTCGACCATGTCTCGGTCAATAAAAGCACGAACAAAATTGGGCAATATGCAGCGTTGGTCAATAACGCAGATATATTTTCGCCACAAGTACGTCGTTTGAAATGAAGGGTTATCTCTTACGGGATATTACGATTTCGAATACATATGGATAGTGCGTCCCTACAGTTTCGTGTGACGATTTTTTTGACGAAATCTTCTTTTTGCAATTACGAACAGTTCTCATAAAATTTGAGCGAGGATTCGTCAAAAACTCGCGGCAGCGATGTACGACATTCGCAATTTACGTTGTCATTATCTTTTCCACATTATTTTATAATCTCACCGAATACTGAACCCGGTAAGGTCTGATGCTATCAATACGTCATTTTGGATTTCAGGCGATAAAAGAGAAACTTCATCTTGTAGGAGGACATGGCACAGAGACTAAGGAATCCAAATCACAAGCAAAGTAAGTCAAGGAAAGGAACATAGATGACTATTCGTTTTTTTTTTATGTTTTCCGTGCTACTTGAACTAACCAATGAAAATAGAACCTGACAATTCAAACGCGAGATTAATTAAGACTATAATAGTTCCCTAGACGGCTTGGAAGAAGCGTTCGTAGAGTGTTACTCTTAAGCTGTTTTATAGCTTTCTTACTATTGACTCGGGGGATTAATGAACGCGTCAAGGGCAACGGCGTAAGAATCGACCAATAATAGCTTCTTCAGTCACAGAAACAAAACCAGAAATCGTATCGCTTGAACTTTGAACCTAGTGTCCCCGATGCTTTCTGGAGTTGTGAATGGGAGAGTTGACATGACATCGTATGATGAGGTGATAATATAGTTATGATAAGATTTGCTCTTTTTCGTTAATCTTTACCCCCGGGGTATCTCAACTATAACAGTCATTTCACGTACACTTAACAGATGTAATAAACTGCAAATTGAGATGGCGAGAACATGTTTCTCTCTGTCAATTGCCGAAGTTTCGAAAAGTTACGTCCATAATTAAGCAAATAGAGTAAAATCGACGCCATGTTTTCAGCCGTATCTGCCTTGAGTTTTGATTGGTTCCTTCCACTATGTGCAGTTTGTTGCTATTGGCCACAGTAATTTCTTCGGTGTTTGTTTTACGACAGTTGCACGGCTCTAAGTCGGTTGGCTTATGGATTACTCTTAGAAACATTTCCTAGATTCCTCTGTGCTTCTTAACCCGGCCATGGGAGACAGGCCAAAATATTCATATATAAAACGTAATGTTTTTCCAGTCGTATTGTTGTTATTATTTTGTCCGTGTAACACATTCAGTAGAATCCATTGGTAATCTATTTTCCATCGCGTTTTAAGGGAGGAAGACAAAGCACGCCTCTTGTGGGGAGATAAGGTGAGTTTGTATTAACCCTTTCACTCGCAACAGTGACCAGTGAGTAACTTCTCCTTGCAATTCCAATTCATTATCAAGCAAACAGACTATGAGAATTAAGAAAATGATCAACATATGGATACTGAATTGATCAAACACTAGATTCTCCAAACTAGCTTAAAAGGGAAAGTAAAGCACTCAGTAAGAAGAATCAATTTTCAGATCTTGGGATTGAAAGGGCGAAGAAAACGCTTGAATTCAGGTACTTCTTACTCGAAGCATTAAAAGTAAGTCAGTTCGAACAACTAATATCCTGCATTATCGTATGCCCCCGTGTCTTTTCAGTAACTGAAGCGTCCATAAAGTTAAGCCAACCGTTCTAAGTAATTATATCACCTCAATGTTGTTAAGATACAAAAGCCTTTTGTGTTTTAATTTATGCCTAGATATTGGTTGAGTCGCATTATGTTGCTATGTTTATTATATAGATGTGAGTGCTTTACTGGAAATAACACTACTCGTAAAATACATCCGGGACCGTAGGGCATATTTTCTATATCCTAACCTTAAGAAGGCTTTCAAGTTGATTCTAACTACTTGTTAGCAGGTTTTCTAGACTAGGGAGGCCAGTCTACATTGCAGTGACCAAAGAAGACTTCCTTTCTGGACAGTGTGAGTGAATGAAATCAATGTCTGTCTTTTTTGTTTTCAGCCTAAAGATCAGCAGAAAAAGTCGAAGAAGAAGTTGTTCAGCAAGTTGGCTAAAGTAGGGCGTGGATCCAAACGAAAAGGTGGGTTTCCTGTGCTATAAAGGTGGACTTTTTCAGCTTATACGATTGAATTTCTAACCTTCGTTCTCCGGCTTTTTCGGATTCCTGATATCCTCGCTTCAATATCATGAAATAACGATAGCCACAACTACGGATGGTCTGCCAGGTTTTTCATTAACATTAAAGTAACATTTTACCAGGACACAAAGAATTGTGAAATTATATAGACAAGGGTAAACCTCACTGTAGAGCCTTATTTCAGGCCCTCGAATGTTTAGGGTGGGCCTCAGGCCTAGGGCAGCGAGAAAAAGAAAAAATGCTGGGTCTCTTCTCGAGCCCGCTGCCACGACACTCAGTCCTGCTATTTTCGTTTGCTACCAAATTTCGAGAGCCCGACACAGGCTACTCTCTGTGTCATAAGAATGTTTTTTTTTTGGTTTTTTTGTTTTTTTGCGACCAGTCCTCGACATCAACGAGTACTGGTGTGCAAGATTACAGTCAACTGCAATTGTTGATTTTTAATGTCATTTGACCATGGTCAAGCAGCATTCTTTCATTTGGGTAAAACATCTGTCAACGCTAACCTGAAAACTGAGCTTTGTGACATTTGAATAACGCAACGATTTCGGGGGGTCGCTCGCCGGAAACACAAAACAAAAATATTCGTCAAATTTCATGCCTCGAAGTCGTTCCTTAAAGGAGAGCTGTGGAAACAGTGTTTGACTGATAAGCAAAACGGTTCTTATGTTCCTTCCTGGTCGATGAGAGTTGCCTGTTCATATGTGCTATGTAAGACTCAACATGCTTTCTTATTTGGTACGCAGGCCTTTCTTATCCTGACGGAGTGGGACCTGAGCCTGTTGACCTGGAAGAAGAGGAAGAATTTGACGAGCATGTTGCCATGGAAACAGAACCCAAAGAAGAAGAAGAGTCTGAAGGATCGGGCGGCGCCGAGACCACGTGACAAGTTAGATAGTCCTCAAGACGAATTCAGTGATAAGCGTCTTTCTGTATGTTCTCCCATTTAAACATAAGATTTTGCAGACGGATTGCGGGAATGATGCAGTAATAGGCCTTACAGTCAGGCATCAGTCTTGTGGGATTTTCTAAGGCGGATAGCGAAAAAAATCCAATTTTGGTTTCCCAGCTTTCTTGCAAAAAACGCCAATCTGCTGCTCTTCAGAATTAACATGGAAAGAGGAACATTGTACAGTCTTCTTGAGTCACTTTTAAAGAAATATTAGCTCAGATTGAAGACGCGAAGAGCGTTTTGTCAGACCTCGACCCGGTTTCGGTTTGAGTTCTAGTAGTATGGATATGCGGGTCCTTAAAATCCAATCAATTTTAACGAGGTAACACCAAAATCCGCATAAAATTAACAATAATCAGCATAATGTTCGCCCACCCCCCAATACCCGGATTTTGTTTCAACTTTAAATAAAATTTACAAAATGGGATGAAAAATCCCAAAAATCAAAATCAAAATCCCAAAATCAGATCATAAGAAAACTCAACAGCTTCAAGCAGATTACACAGAGCAGAATCAAAATCAAAATCCCAAAAATCAAAATCCCAAAAATCAAAATCAAAATCCCAAAAATCAAAATCAAAATCCGATTAAAGTCTATCAGAACGTCCCTTGAAAACTACTCGACCAACAGTTTCTGCTAATTTTCGTATAATATCCTCGCAAATTGGCAACAAATTGTAAGCAAAATACCAACAAATTATCAATAAATAAACCCAGAATAGTCAATATTTTATCGATAATAATAATTCATCTTGAATTTCCATTAACGCATCCGCTACTAAATACATATAACAAGTTATCTGTCCATTACCTGTTTTGTTCCGATGGATGTTAATCTTAATACCGTCATTTCCATTCACTAATGACCAGCCCGAACCGTGAATATTTTTATCAAAATGAGATCTTAGATCAATCCATAGTCCAAATTCATCCGAATAAAAATCACTTTCACTTAAATTATCGGTATCATACCGCTGTTGAATAGAACGCTAGACGTCGGTTGATACCATACCTCTGGAATATAATCGGTTTGGGACTCCATCAATGTCAATAGAAACAGACGCTATATCAGAGTTTCTCACCTACGAATAGACACAATATTCCAATGGCGGATCTTCTAGGTATATTAATATGTTTGGAGATTATTCCATCAATATCCAAGGTTATAATAGACGGTTCCGGTAGATAAATATTTTCATTAAAATATCCCTTCCCATCTTTGTAGACCTGTTCAACACCACTAGATAAAAAATCACTATGAATGATACGGTATTCTAATTCATTATTGGTTAATTGATAATTCGGTGGTTTAACAGAATTAGTATAGTAAACAATATCGTTCACAGGTGCTAGAGTTAACTCGAATTTCAAAGAATCTTTTAAAGCGTATGGGTAAAATACTCCTCCATCGTTTAAAGCTGGATGATCGATCGGAATGCAAAACTTTCTTCCATGGATCTTAGATAACAAAACATCTTTTGATTTTGTCATATCTTTATTACTTGCGTTTGTTCGTAATCTTCGGATATTTTCGTTTGAAATCCCCTGTCTTAATCGGTCACGTCTTGCTTGTTTGGATAAGAATAGGTCGTTGTATGTCATAAATAAATCATATCGATCAACGTCCTGAAGTAATACACCATCAAAACTGACTTTTAATCGTTTAACGATGCTTCTACCGAGATTATTGACTATTGTATTGTTTTCATGACATGACACGGTTAAATCAAAGATCAGAAATACACTATTCGGAACGATAACCATATCCTTATTTAAACGCGGAATATCAATCTCTATTCGTTCTCCTGGATTAGCAGTAGACGGATTAAAGGTTACCCGGTTTAGGGTGGTTTCTGCTTTTAATCCGTAAGAAGCACGAGAGGAATGATTGGGTTCCAACGTTTCATTTATTGCGTAACTCATAAAAAATTGAAAAGTATATCAATTTTAGTAGGATATTTGAAGCAGTTAAGTTATACCAACAACAGGTAAGTTGGGTGAATGAATGGTTAAGAAAAGCACGATTTTGGAATAATTATATGCCCACCATGGATATTATACGAAAATTAGCAGAAGCTGTTGGTCGGGTGGTTTTCAAGGGACGTTCTGATAGATTTTAATCGGATTTTGATTTTAATTTTTGGGATTTTGATTTTGAATTTTGGGATTTTGATTTTTGTAAATTTTATTTAGAAAACAGTCCCAAGAATGTACGCGCGCTGATTGGTTAGAAATCGTGTTTCTATTAAACAATTAGATTGTGAGCTCGAGATTTCTATGGCGTGATAGTTGACGAGGGCGCAGCCCCAGTCAACTATCACGCATAGAAATCGAGAGCGAATAATCTAATTGTTTTAGTATAAATCTACTAGTCGTTCAAAACTTTGTCTTTTCTGGAACAGCCTCGACCAGTAAACTGCCTAAATCTTCTTCACGGACACTTCGAAAACGTGAAGAAGCTGCCGCCATTACGCTACTCACTATCTATCACAGAATAGATAGTGGGTAGCGTAGCCAATCAGAGCGCGGCATTTGTGATAGAACGCTAGTAGATTTATACTAAAACTCGATAGAAACACAGAACTAGCACGAGCTGTTGACGTAATGATGACGCGAGCAAAGAGAATTTACATTTTGATATTCAAAGTTAACAAGTTGCTTTTCTTTTTTTCGTCGCGGTGTTTTCTAAAAGAAATAGAAAACATGTTCTTCGTGTTTCTATCGAGTTATAGAAACACTCGTGAAAGTAAAGTTATGCAAAATCCGGGGCTTGGGGGGGGGGGGGAGGGGGCGGATTTTATACTGATTATTGTTAATGTTATGCGGATTTTGATGTTACCTCGTTAAAATTGATTGGATTTTAAGGGGTGCGCTGGGACCTGCATATCCATACTACTGTTCTTTTCCATCTTACGAGTTGGTAAAATTACTTAGTCAGCGGTCCCTGGTAGCGGCAAGCTTCTGCCGCTCGAACAACCAATAACAATGGTCCTTTAAAAAGTTTTGACGCAAGCTTGTGTGGGTTTTGGGCGTGGTCCTTGTACTTGGACTTGGAGCATTGGACCTGCTCATTAATTCCAGTTTCGTGAATCCGCTTCTTCTAGCGGGTAAACTCCCACGCTTTCGCGCGCTTTGGCGGTCGGCGAAGTGGGTGGACCCACGTTTCGATCAGGGCCATCTAACCCGAACCGGTTTGACCTGAAAATGGCTAACGCATGTATATAACAGGGAACAGAATAATAAGTCGCTGCAGTGCACTTTCTAAATAATGGGATATGTAACTGATATATTTATTGATCAGAGGAGAAAACAGGAATTGAAAATGTTTCATTGTTTCAGAGCAATTTTAGTGGCAACCGCTTATTGTTGGATAAATAAAGGGAATCTGTCTGTAAGATCCTTGTATTGCTCTGCTTTGTTTGACAAATGAGGATGAAAGTATTTGTGGAAAATTCGTTCGTTTTATCGTTTTGCCTCCTGTTCATAATCATTTTGTTGTTGTTGCTGTTGTTTGTTTGTTTGTTTGTTTGTGTTTATTTTAGCGTCTGAAACTGGGAAGTATCGTATGGTTATACAAATGACCGATTCAATACCATGCCACCAAAAGAAGAGAATCGAAGACCGGTGACTGTATCAACAATTGCAGGAGAAGAGACTACTACATATTGCTCATTCAAAGGTTCTGATATGTTTGCAAAGGTCGTGTATTCGAAACCTTAATGTAAACTAGACTGATGCTGTCATTGCAAAGCCCTCAAGGGTTTGATAAAAGCTCCTTCTCAAGTGCAACTGATATCAGACATAGTTTGATTCTACGCTGGTTTGAAATAACGAATGTAACTTAAGGTGGCAGATACACTTCAGTATGACGATATTAATTTAAAAAAATCACTTTTTTGAAAGTATGATATTTAAAACCACTTGTTATCACGCTATGCGATTTTCCCTTTGTTGTCATTCCATCGTGCGCACGTAGGTGTTTCTATTTAAATTAATATGCATTAGCGTCGCTGTAGATTTCGTTTTTTATTCTGGTCTACCCTTCGCCGTTACAGTATTCATTGCTTAAGCATCTGTGTGGCGCCGTATTGTACGTTCTCCTTGATGAATTTTGAAGTTTCACCGATAAGGTTCGTTCCAAGTTCCTGTGTTGCCTGCATTTCAGCCTTTGTACATTTTCTTAGTACTTGTTGTTGTTGTTTATTTATTTATTTTTTCTTTTTTTTGGCTACAACTGTCACGCTGGGACGGGACCGTTTTTGGCAAAATTTCCGCACGGGTCCCTACTTCATGATGCATGCAGCAGATGAATTGTTTAGGGGAATGCACATGTAAACATTTCTTGTTATTGCTGAATGAAACAGTATGGCTACAGCATGCATAATAGTGCGGAAATCATTCCCCGTTTTTTTTCCGTACAGCAAGTATCTTGGGGTGTGCTTCTGTAAATAAACGTGTAGTGCACTGGAAAATTTTGGGGCTACACCAATGAACACTGATAAAAAAAAACCATTTCGGAACGGTTTTGCCGAGTTCGCTCCTAGATGAGTGTCACATTCAAGGAATGTACACAATGGTGGAAGTTTATTTTTACATAGTAACGGGCATAGTAACGGCCATAGCAACTGTCAGAAAATAACTGGAAATGTAGATTAATTTTAAAATGTATAAATGATACATTGTGAGAAAGCTGTAAATAGCTGCACAGAGATTGACAGATGTAATAACTTGTGAAAAGCGTCTCTGGAATCGCCATCACAGGCTTGAAACTGAATATTTCCTCCAATTTGGGTAACTTTTCACATTCCAGAGCAACTCTTTATCGCCCACATCCCCCCACCCCAAGTGCAGCTTTTTATCTCCCCCTCCCGTCACTTCTGGCTTATTTAAAACACACTTAACTCCCGTGCAAGAAACTTTAAGAGCATTTTTCTCAAATGTCCACTTTTGGACTGACTGACGTGACGGCATCATTAAAGGTTTTTAAACGGATGTCCTGAAACTTCGGGAGTTCAAGATCAGTAGTGTCGTAATGCAATAAACAAAGCACAACATTTTCACTTGAATCACGTGACAGAAGATAATTTGTCTACTGGGCTTGGTGCAGAGTAAGGTAATGCCAAAATAAAACATGTAAAAAGCACTTACATCAAAATTTTGTGAAAATTTAAGTTTATGGAACAGACAGGACCATAAATTCAGACGCTATGTATGGAATTCAAATCTTGTTTCCTAATCACGCTACTAGTACTGACGTAAAGGCTTTAAAAGCTGACTTCAGCGAGGTTTGGATGGTTGCCATAGCGACCAATTCGAATAAAACCTTCCCAATTACTTTTCTTTTAATGAGTTTAATTACATGCAATGGAAGCCTCTTGACCAAATTGCAACAAATTGTTTGGTGCAGTTTAATGTATCTGCCACCTTAAAGAGTTACATTTCACCGACGCGACGTTTCGACACTCCTGTCTAGTGTCTTCTTCAGGGGTGATTGGGTAATGGCTGTGGAGCTCCATTCATCGCGGGTATAAAAGCCTTGCCCAGTCACCATTGAAGAAGGCACTAGACCGGAGCGTCGGGTCGGTGAATTCTAACTTTTTAAGTTACATTCAATTTTTTTAACCGTCGTAGCATGTATGTCTGAGTATGTCTGATTGTCCACCTGGTTGCAATGTGCACTTTTCATTTAATTATATCATGATAATTAGCAATTAATGAATGAGGCTGAGTAGGATATGAAGAATTAAGCGGATCGAGGAAGGTGTTATCCACCGAGGCCGTAGGCCGAGGTGGATAACACCCTTCCGATCGAGTTCCGCTTAATTCTTAATATCCTATGAAAGCTGAATTCATTAATTGCTTTATTATTTATCAAAATATTTTCAAACACTTAAAGGAGAAAATGAGCTTCATTTTCACAAATTTCACACCCACCAGCAATATAACAAAACAACAAAATAACACAAGCTCATCCCCAGGTCTTCTCGGTTAACGGTGCATTCATTAACCTGCGAAAACGCTGCATTTTTGACGTCATTTCCTCGTTTAAGTCAAAATTCTTCCAAATTTGGTCATCAGTAACTGGTTATGGTGAATTAAACGTGTGCTTTTAGCCAATCAGAATCGGGGAAATATTTTGAATGAATAATAACTTCAGTTATTGCTACCCCCAAATGATTGGTTGATTTGATTCGTTGACTTGGTGGTGGTTGTTTGATTGGTTGGATGATAAACTCACTCACTCATTGACTTATTGACTCACTGACAGACTGACTCACTGGCCGGGTGTTTAACTGACTGACTGACTTACTCACTGACCGACTGATAGATGACTGGCTGAGTCACTCATTGCGTGGCTCACTGACTGACTGATTGAATGACTGACCAGCCTATTAACTGACTCACTCACTCACTAACTGGCTGATTAACTGACTGCGGACTGGCCGACTGACTGATCCACTGACCGACTCACTGACCAGCGGATTAACTGACTGACTGACCGACTCTTTAATTTGCTGATTAACTGATTGACAGACTGACTGGCTGATTAACTGACTGACTGGCCGACTGACTGATCCACTGACTAGCTGATTAACTGACTGACTGACCGACTTACTAATTTGCTGATTAACTGATTGACAGACTGACTGGCTAATTAACTGACTGACTGGCCGACTGACTGATCCACTGACTGACTCACTGACCAGCTTATTAACTGAATGGCCGTCTGACTTGCTGGCGACTGGTACTCTGCCTGGTTGGTTGATTATTTAACAGAAAATGTGACCGCAGCCCACAAAAGGCTCAAACAAGAATTGTTGAAAGAGGAGTCTAACTTCGAAATACGCAGGATATGCCATTCCTACCTTGACCACTAAGAATTGCTTTAAAACAAAATTTTGAATGATTGAATTCTTTGAAATATAGAGTGCGTTTTTTTTGGTATGATCCGGATTTTGATTTGTGATCCGAGATCACAAGGATCATGGCGCATCAAATGGACCGATGATTCATCGGTTCCTTTGATGTGCCATGATCCGTGTGATCCCAGATCACAAATCCAAATGCGGTTCATACCAAAACAACGCACCAATAGTGAAACCTTTATTAAGGGAACATTGTCGGTCCTTCTGAAGTGTCTGCTTATGAATCCACTCTGAAGAAGGATTCGTCGGTTCCTTTGAGGCGCTATGATCCGTGTGATCTTGGATCACAAATCCAAATTTGGATCATGCCATGGGAACGCATCCTAAATAAACTTTGATCGGATATCGGTGCAATTGACAGTTTATTGACAGCTAAATGTACGGACTTATCACTATTCAATCAAATCTCTCAAAGATGTAGTTTAATACGGCGTTGTGAATTAAAATAAAATAATCTTATATAATAAAACGTGACCGCTATTCTGTTACATTTGCAAATCTACAGCTTCTCAGATCGCCATGCATTACCAAAGAAACATACGTAACAGAAATTTGCGCAAGGTACGTTGTAACGTGCTAACTTAATGTGGTGTTTGTATTGTTTAAGTAAAACCACAGAAAGTCAAACCTCAACTGTAATTTATTGACTATATTGACGAACTGACTACAAGAAGAGTGGGACTTCCTTTCTGACCATGTGCTTGCATGATTGACAGGTGACAAAACACTACATCTCTCCCCTCCTTGATAATAAACTTACAGTCGCATATATCGGTGAACTAGATCAAATAAGTTTACAATAACATCAACAAATGATAAGCAGCTAAGGGTCTCTTAAAGTGTTCGGTGTTCTTGCTAGTAGATTATTTGAACGTAATCTGTGAGCCTCGCTGGGGGTCTCCTTTGTCTCTGTGACCTCCGCAGGCCTTCATTTGCAGCTGGGGGTTTTGGGTCTTCATCTTGTGACAGAACTTCGGCTTGTTCTGGAAAGAAGTCCTCCGGTTCTTCCTGTTCTCTACGATCTTTTTCAGGTTTCAGGTTTTTCGGGATGATTTTGAACATGGACGAGTTTCGCGTTATGGACTTGAAACCGTCGCTAGCTGTAACCATAGATCCTTTCTTTTCCTCTACAACAAGGGGTTCTGGATTAAAAGGACTGGTTAATTTGTTCGTCTTTGGTTGTCTCACAAGCACTGTATCACCTGGTTTGATATCGCTTGGTTTCGTGCCTAGTTTCAAGTCTGCATACGCCTTAATCTTTGACTTCTGTTCTGCATCTCGCTCTGTAATAGTCTTCCGAGTGTCTTGCAGGGTATTCTGTCTAGCTAACGGTGCTGGTGATACTTCTGGCAGGATAGTCTTGAGTTTCCTTCCGTTCAGTGCTTCATTTGGGGATATATTCGTGGTTGTGTGCGGTGTTGCACGATACTGTCTGAGAAATTTGTACAGTTCCTGTTTCCAATTTTTTGCCCTCAACGACAGCAGTTCGCACACACTTCTCAAGGTTTGGCATGAAACGTTCTGCCTCGCCATTGGCTCTCGGCCAAAGAGGTTGAACTTTCCTGTGATGGAATCCTAAGTATTTCCCAAAGTTGCTGAACTCGACTCCGTTGAATGGGGGGCCATTGTCGGTCTTCAGTTCGTCAGGGATTCCTTGCCTGGCGAATATGGCGTCGAGCCTCGGGATAACGGATTTAGCTGATGTAGACTTGACGATTTCAACTTCCGGGAAGCGACTGTATTCGTCAATGACAACGAGGAGATAGTCACCCGAAGGGAATGGTCCAAGGAAATCCATTGCCAGCATTTTCCATGGTCCACTAGGCAGCGGCGTCATCTGCAAAGGTTCAATTCGCGATGTCTTGCTTGGAGTTACTGCTGGGCATGCAAGACAGTTATCGACTTTTTCTTTGACCATCTTGTCTATTCCAGCGAACCAGACCTTCTCACGAATTAAGCGCTTCGTCTTTACGATGCCTTGATGTCCCACGTGCGCCAGCTCTACTGCTCTTTCTCTCAGCTTGCACGGGACAACGATTCTATTGCCTCTCAGTACCACTCCGCTGTAGACCAGTAGCTCGTCCTTGAGTCTTCTGAAGTCTGATATCTCCGAATCAGTCCAGTGGTCTGTCTCAATCGCCTTGATCAGTGACTGGAGTGTGGAATCTTTTTCTGTTTCAGCCTGAATCTCTTGAAGCGTCATAGCCTTTGGTACTGCATTGGTGCACACATAGTTGACATACTCGTCTGCAACGTTTCTCTCCGCGGTTGCCTGGGGATTGGGGTGCCTGCTCATGAAGTCGGCAGGGTTTTCATCATTCTTTCCAGGGCGATAGTCAAGATGACAGTTATACGGCATCAACCTTAGCTTCCATCGGTCTATGCGAGCTGAAGTGGGCTTGTGACTCTTGAAGATGCCTAAGAGTGGCTGGTGATCTGTCACGATTGTGAACTCAGATCCGTAAAGGTAAAGATGAAAATGTTCCAGAGCCCACACAATCGCTAGCATTTCCCTCTCGGTTTGTGAGTATCTGGACTCCACGTCGCTGAGTGCTCGACTTGCGTAGCTGATAACCTTGCCGTCCTGCGCTAGCAATCCTCCAAGACCGACAGGGCTTGCGTCGACTATCACTTCGGTCTCTTGAGCAGGATTGAAGTATGACATGACATGACTCTTAGTCAGACTGTCCTTGAGTTTGTCAAACGCTTGTTGCTGTTCGTCTGACCATTGCCAAAGTGTCTCCTTCCTAGTGAGAGCCCGTAACGGTACCGTGATCGTAGCATACTCTGGGATGTAGCGCGAAACGTACTGGGCCATTCCTAGTAACGACTTGACTTCGCTCACATTCTCTGGCTCGCTCATGTTCGTGATCGCCTCTATTTTCCCAGGATCTGCTTTAATTCCTTCGCTGCTGAAGATGTGGCCATAGAACGTAACCTCACTCCTTGAGAAACTACACTTCTCCTTGTTCAGACGTACGCCGTGTTGCTTGAGTCTGGTAAGGACACCATAGAGATTCTGATCGTGCTCTGCCGTAGTCGCCCCGAACACGATTATGTCGTCAGAGATATTCTTACACCCTGGTAGGCCTGTAAGTATTTCCTCGATTGCGTTCTGGAAGATCTCTGATGCGGCGTTGATTCCAAACATCAGACGTTTGCACCTCCTCAGTCCTACATGAGTGCTGAATGTCGTGATGTGGCGACTCTCTGGTTCTAGCTCAAGTTGATGGTATCCGGAAGAGAGGTCTAGCTTGCTGAAGACGGTCGCACCGTTTAGATCAGCGACTAGATCATCTATGGTCGGCATTAGGTGCTTCTCACGCTTTACTGCCTTATTAGCTTCTCGCATGTCTACGCATAATCTGACTTGTCCAGAGCTCTTTGGGACCACTACGATGGGGCTCACCCATGGGGTTGGGCCTGTCACCTTTTCGATGATGTCTAAGCTCTCTAGTAGTAGTAATCAAAGTAGGACTATGGTGAACTCGTGGATATGTTTACAAAACAGAAAAAAGAAATAATTTAAAAATTAATGAGGTGCTTTTTCAGAGTTGTGATTGAATGAACTTGAAGATAATTTTAATAATCTATAATCACAACATAAAAGTGACCAGGGAGCTGAGTAGCTTTTTGAAATAAACATACAGTGAGTACATGACGCCAATCATTTGACTACACTAGGCATCAGTTATAAGGCAGGTGGCAAGCATACAGTTGTTAAAAAATTTGATAACTTAACATAAGGGTACAGGATTAAATGGCACCGAAACCAAATGTACTTCTGGTATCCTGCTGCTCACTGTCTGTGTGTTCAAAGTAACAGGGTCCTTCTGAATAAGGTCTGAATTTTGTTGCCATGACATTGTCAATTTTATCATCATTATAGTTTTTGTTGTCTACAAGTCTATTCAATGTATGCAACAGAAATATCCACCTTGATTCTGCAGCTGATAATGAACAAAACCATGTAGGATAGCCCAGCTGACGTGATGATCTTAAAATCCTTAAGACTCTCAATCCTTTATCAAGTTGAATTAGTTTATTTACATTACCATCTCATTTTAGGTTATCAGTGGTATATATATTCAGTGTTGCACTTAAAAAAAATCACACTTGCCATCATTAATACAGCAATACATCTTTGTTTTTATCCTTATAACTTCTTGTTTTTACAATGTAAACATGATGAGTCACACAACAGTAAGCAAAACAGGTAAGCCTATTTTTCCAACATGTCTACTTCAACACAATCTAGTTCACTTCAAGGTAAATTCGGAAATCAATAGACAGAAAACGTTTCATTGTAACGGCTTGTGGTGTATTGTATATAATATAACGCTTAATACATTTTCTACATGACTTACTCTTTTCGAACCCTGGTTCTCCGTCACGGCATGCGCCTCTATATTTAATGGAAAGCGTTGACATACTTCTTGACCGTCCCAATACTTTTCCAACTCCACTCCTGTTAGTACTAACACTTAAATCAGTAGAAAAGTCCTCCATGCGATGTTTCTTATCCAGGTTGGCCGCAGAAGTTCTTCGGTTTCACATCATGGATTCGTCAATTTATTCTGTTTTCAGTAGTAGTTTCGTTCAATAACGAGTACTCATTTCGCTCAAATAAATTCTCATTCAAGTGCTAATTTCGCTCTATGAGTTCTCATCAAAGCTTACTACATTAGCAAGAGATTTTCTCATCTTCAGATCACTTTCGAGCCAACTGAAATTCATATACTGCTTGTAATCTTGGGGGCGGTCGATGGCGGTCGATGTCGGAAAAGCGAATAGTTATCATCTGTTCACGTTTAGCGCCTGGCCGAGTAAAAGGCTCACGAAATTCAGTCTCCAAGTTGGTCATTGTCCTAACTGGAAACATTTAAACTCCTTTTGATTTTAGTAAGACCGCTAATGAGGCCCTGTTAGTGAGGTTGTTTATGTCGCGCGTCTGAGTTTCAAACCTTTTCACGTCGCAATTTCGGAAGGTCGAAGGTCGCTGTCGTAATTTCCCTTGAGCGGCTCGTCGTTCGTCGCCATTTCAGGTCCTTTATGTCGCCGTTTCAAGGCCACGTCGCTTGTCGAAATTTACCCCTAACAGGGCCTCGCTAATCGTCCTCTTAAGCTACAAAATCATTACAAACTCTGGCAACGGTACGATACACTTTCAGCGTGAACTTTCATCAACAGACTTCCGTGACTTCGGTCACGACAATTGTCGTCTTCATATCGGTGCCCCCGAGTTCTATCCGACTAATTACGAAGATGTCTACACTGGAGTGAGTGAGTGAGTGAGTGAGTGAGTGACAATTTGCATATCGAAGTCCCCACAAAAACTCGCAAATACGCTTCGCGTATCCACGAGTTAAAAAGGAAAGAAAACACCCGTATTCGTGATGCGCAGAACGTGTACGCAGTAACAAAAGTAGTCTCCGCAATGGCGGAAAGCATACCGAAAGAAAGCATCTCTGAATTTCTAACAGCTGCACGACAGGGACACGAAGACGTCCTCAGAAAACTGCTTAAAGAAGCCCCCAACCTTGTGAACTGTTCCAATGACCAAGGACAAACGGCCTTGATGCTCGCAAGTACATTTAATCATGTGAAGTGCTGCGAGGTTTTGTTCGAGTCAAATGTAGATGTAAACAAACAAGATTGTGCTGGTAATACACCTCTGCACTTTGCTCGCGACATTACGGTAGCTCATGGACTTGTTGAACGAGGAGCCAGTGTATCCTGGAAGAATGTGCTAGGTCGTTGGCCTTTACACGAAGCCTGCGTTTGGGGCGAAATGCAGGTATTTGAAGAACTGCTATCTAAGTTTTGTGGCAGAATTTCCGAAGTAAAAGATAAAGAAGGAACAACGCTTCTTCATTTAGCAACTATTTCCAAGATAGAGGAAAGTAGGATTGACAAAATCAACTTGCTGCTGTCCCTTGGAGCAGACGTAAATGAAGTAAACTTATGTGGAAGGCCAGCGATTGCCATGGCGTGCAAGAATAGTGATGAACGCGTGGCAAGGTACCTTGTTCAACATGGGGCAAACCCGAATCTGTCTGACTTCTTTGGCCATAATGCTCTACATTCCTGCTTCCTGGACTACCCGCTTGCAGTGCTAGACTTCGGTGTCTTTAGGCCGAAAAGCGGTTTACTGAAATTATTAGCTCCCTTAATGGCAGATGTAAATGTAACCACTGCTACAGGAATGACCGCCTTACACCTTGCTGCCCAGAGAGTCAAGGCCGATGACATCCGCATTATTCTTGAGGTTGGGGCGAATCCTCTAACTCGTGACAATCTTGGGAGGACACCTCTCCATTTCAGCATGTTCAACCCCTTCCCTGAAGTTTTTCAAATAATGTTTGATTACTGTAAGAAAGGGTCAGATTCTCTTCCAACTGATGATCTTGGAAGATCTGTTCTTCATTATGCTGCTGCATGTGCCTCACCAGAAGTGTTTGATGCAAGTATAACATGCGTAACAGAATCCTATCAACTGGCACCCGAGATAAATTTGCACGATGACTATGGTAGGTCACCACTTAATTATTTCTTCATGCATGGAAGAAGGGAGGAGGTTGTCCTTGAAAGCCTTCTACAAAATGGTGCTAAAGTCAATGACCTTCCAGCACTGATCATGGCTACTTACTCAACACAGCTGAAAAAGTCCCCAGAAGAAAATGGTGATGTTGAAACGCAACCACAGTCCAGAAATGAAACTGATTTGACTTCTTCAGAAAATTTATTATCTAGTTGTCTTCAAAAAATCATTGTCACAGATAGTGAAAGTGTTGAGCCAGCAAATCTACGACCTATTGCAGACAACAGAGAATTTCTTGAACAAGTGGCTTTGCTAACAACTGAAAGCAAAGATCATAAGGACATCAGAGAACAAGTGAATTTAACTTGTGAAACATTCATGAGAGCCCTGAGTCAAGAGGTTGAGAAGCGAGATCCTCGTTTCACAATTGATGTTATTCCAAGTGGCAGCAGCTATGAAAACACAAAATTAACAACAGGCAATTCTATCTCAGATTTTGATTACATGACTAGCCTAACGTCCTTCAACAAAATAGTGACAGCTGTTGAATCAGTGGAATTTCCTAAAGGTTACATCATGCTTAAGCTTATTAAACATCCTGAGATCACAACTGATTTAGATTTTAATGAGTTCTTTCACGATGGATATTTGTTTGGACAAAAGGTTTCCGAACGTCTTTGTCAACTTATTCTTGAAGTGCTCAACGATTTCACTGTTTGGAAGGAAAACGCCCATATGTATTTCCTTGGTAAAGATTCAGTCTGCACCTGGGTTGATGGAAGCCCAGCCATCAAGCTCAATCTCAGATGGACAGGGGGTACGAGCATACCCTCTAAGAGCATATCCTGCGATGTAGTTCCGTCTTTGCACATTCCTGGGTGGTGGCCTTCATTTGCTCGTCAGGCATCAGTTGTATTGAAACCTAACGTTAAAGCTGGATGCTATGTTGTTTTGAAACAGCCTGACGTTCCTTCCTATGGAGTGGCTAAATTTGGGAATCCAGAGTGTTTCTTGAGAGTGTCATTTTCTCCAGCTGAATTTGAGGTATTCAGAAATATGTCAGAGAATGTACGAAAGAGTTTCGTTGTTGCCAAAGCACTGTCGAAAAGAGTGGTCAAAGTTCCAGGCAAACTAGTTAATGTGCCCGTGAAAGGAGTACAAATTCAGAGTAACAATTTGATTTCTACCTACTTGTTAAAGAATGCTTTGTTTCATACATTGGAATGCTTCTTGGAAGAAAGCACTCGAGATCAAGACCAACTGGAGTACCTGGTCTGTGGGGTTTTCAAAAGGTTGTTTGAGTACACAAAACACAACTACTTTCCAGCCTTCTTTGTACCACAGCAAGATCTCATTCACACTCATAAAACAGACAATTTCTCAACGATTGCTAGATTTGTTGCCTCTCAGGCTCTGTACTACAGTGTGGACAAGAAAGAGAAGAAGCACAGTTTTGAGAAGATGAAGGTCATGCTTCCACCTGAAAAAGGAAAAGTGTACGAGGATCTGCACCGTGGTGACAAAAGCATAAGATATTTCCTACGGGGAAATGAAGGAAACTCCTGATGCACAATTCCAGGGTTGCTATGAATGTTCGCATTGCAGGAAGAATGAGTGCAAAACAAAGGTGAAAATTTTGTGATGAATGAAGTAAAATAATGCTGTGTCATAGTAACTATTAGAAAGCTTAAGTAACCAAGGCCTTCGATGCATTGATGTTCTTTGAAATAATGCTGTTGTTATCCCTTTTTTTTTTGTAATTTGCCTTATCTGTCTGAACTACAGGGTTGCACTAAGATTTCCAGTTGCCGGGTAATTGTAGTTAGTAGCCAGGGAAGTTGCAAGCAGTCATGTCCCCCCCCCCCCCCCAACACACACACACACACACACACAACACGGCGGTTAGGCTCCGAGTAGCCGGGGGAAATCCCCGGCCCCCCGGCCCTTAGTGACAACCCTGAACTAACTAGGAGCTGAGTTTGCAGATACAGCATTCAAGTAAGGGAATGGTCTGTGGTAGAATTTTCAAACAATATCGGCAACTGACTTTAGGAAACCAAGCACCTGGACCATACATCTTATTATGAAGCCTAGCTTTTGTTATTTCGTAGTTGGTACATAATAGCCCTTCTCAAGGACTGCTGCTGTGCCTGAACATTTTCTGAAGTTCCTTAGTGGTGTATTATTGTGCTATGCAGCTTAAGAGTTCTGTGCATTTAAGGCTTCCAGGCATCTTTCTGGAGTAGCTTAGTGCCAACTGCTCTGCAATGTTGGAATTTCCAAAGTGCACATTTTTTATCCTGAATCAAATGTTAAAATGTGGTTAAAATTAAATGAGAGCAGTGATGATGACTGCAAGCTAATTCCTATTTGACCTTTCTAAGCAGCTACTAGAAATGTACCAATTTTGTTTGTTACCGGATTCACTGTTAAGTAAAGATCTTGAAATTCAGTGAATAATTTCACTGTTTTTTCCTTCATAAACAAGGCATTGATCCATTAACGGAAACCCTTTTCTTTGCCAACCAGTCTTTCCAAGGGTAAAAATGTTGCGCAGTGGAAAAAAGTTTCATAATTCAAGTCTGAAATTCTAACTAGGCTGACTTAAGTTAACTTGAATTAAAAAAAAATATTAAGTCAACTTTTGTTTGGAAAGTTCCTATGTGCTCTTAAATGTTTTGCTTGCTGTTTTTGTTGGGCAGAAATGCTATTTATGGAAAGTGAGCAGGGATGATGAGGGAAAAGGGGCACTGCCAAACTTACATCCCGCAGTCTGACAATGATGTGCAAATTAGGTTAATGTTATGGCATAACAGCTCCCAATGAAGGATATCTGGAAATGAATAGTGTGCATTTACCTTTGTACCTATAATCATGTTTTCAGAGTGTACTCAAATCATCACTTTTATACATTCCAGGTCTATGTAAGTGTGAAAAAGATATGCCTAAAAACTGAAGTCACCACATGGCTGAGCTGAATTCATATTTTTGAGAAAAAATTTACTAGTATAAAATTAAATTGTAATTATGCATGGGCAGTATTGTGTGGTATTGCACATGTATGAAACATTAGTTATTATTTTATTTGGCTGGGGTGATAGATGTTATCCATTACTTTCCAGTCCAGCAAGGCAACTATGCCAGTATGCCAGCAACTATGACTGCTTTGGCACAAACTTGAAAGTATTTCATTGCACTCTGATCAAGCTGTAAACTTAAGACTGAACAACAGCATGAGAATCAAGAATTACTTCTTATCAAGTCCTTTTTGAAATGCTTCATAATGATGCAGAGTGTTTTTATTTTCTTCCGCATCTTTATTCAAAATGCGAAATTTGGCGAGATGAGAATGAAATATCTTTTTTTTGTTTTCCCATTCCCTTTATGACACAGTACTTCAGTTATGTCAGTCTTTACCCAAAGCTCCTTATGGACTGAAGTGTTTTGTAATTATGGGAAAGATACTCTCTTGTTTGGGTGTTGTTTCAAAGTCTTTTGGCATTGTTTTTGAAATAGTCATTTCCTTGCTGAGCAAAGTATAATTATGTTGAAAACCATAAAAAATGTGGAGGGGTCTGAATGGTGCATTTTTTAAAATAGCAATAGCACTTTTACATGTAAAAACATTTTGGTTTGAAAGTATGCATTGGATACCTGCACCACCCTATTAAACTGGTCTTCATGGATCTCCTGGCAGATCTCTTCGAATTATGCACTCATGTTTTGTACTTCTACCTTCAGTGCAGCCATTTTCTACCTTACACACATTCTAACTTTGTTTCAAATCCTTCACTGGGTGTGCTTTGATGTGGTTTTGTATGCGACTGGTGGACAACCGACTTCGTTTACAGTAGAATTGACCTCTGGAGTGCTATTGCTTTGGTTGCAAGACAATCTGTGCAACACCTTCATCTGCAAATGGAAGCTTCAGTACCAAACTCATTATCCAAAAAAGCCCTCTTGGCATCTGAACAAAAACCATAAATTGACTTTGGTACAAACTCTAGTGTTTAACCTGGTACAAAGGTGTTATGCATTTTAATGCTGAATGTCGACGGCATACAGTAGCTTTCCTACAGTCTTGGCATGTTCTTCCAATAACTTTCCCTTTACCATCAATTATGGGATGAGATTCAACCTTCTTCAGGGCTCGAGACTAACGGTAGCCAACTAGCCACAGACTAGTAAAAATTCCATTTTGGCTAGTGGTTTTTGCGCTTCACTAGCCATTTTGGCTAGTGAAACTGAAAATTTGTGAGCACTGGAGGCCCAGAGGAAACCAATTAAAAGTCAATTTCAAATTTTTCACAAAATGAAATTGAGTCAAAGCATGCAGAATTTAAAACATCAGCTGAAACAAATATCATGTATTGGGGCCTTGGGAGGCAACTGTCAGTTTGGAAACAGCAGGAAAATAAATGCCCACGGTCTCCACTGCAAGTGAAAGTTGAACAACATCCCAGCAACTCTGGGGCTCTGGCTTAGAATATACGATCAAAGACAACCAACAAAAAAATTTTAAAAAAGTACTTCCCATTATCTATTATTCAGACAAAGAAAAAACATAGCTTTACAGTAACAAAAAGGGCAAAGACATGCATAATTAAATGTAATTCAGAGACTCTTCTCTGAAGACCCAAGGCAAATCTTTGAGTAGCCTCCTACACAGATATTCTTTTGACGAGCCAAAAGAATGTTTGCATCAGGGGCTAATCTTTAAGCAGATACCAAACAAAACTCAAGGTTGTATGTGTACAAGTTTCAATAAAAGGTATCTTCCATTGTGATGAACTCAACACTTTAATAAGTTTCTTGAAGCTTAACAGATCATCCTTTCCAAGTGGACAAGTAAACATTGCTGAAAATAATGGATGAATTATCCCATAAACTAGACAAACCATACAATTTGCAAACACTTCCCACCACAGGGCAGATGCAAACACAGGCAGCCCAAGCTCAGAGTGAGAGTCGGTTAGGTTTGGTACTAGCATATTATGCAATTAATCATAACAATTACAATTTCCTCAAATGTTACTGGTGCATTAACTGCTGAATTTTGCTCTAATTAATCTGCAAAGTTGTACTCGGACAGTTAGCTGTAATTGGACACCTTTAATCGGACAATTACATAAGCCAATCATTAATTTTAAGTCCTCTACACTAAATCCATCAATCACTACATTGATTACAATCAGTATAGTAACCAAATCAAGAGACTGACTTCGTACAATTGTGGAGGTTAAGTCTCTGGTGACTGTTTTGAAAACAGTCATTTTGCACGCTATTCTCTATATTTTTAACTATGATATCTAAAAATGACTATTAAAAGCTCATTTCAAACTTTAACTTTTGTGGGAAATTGTAATGGTTATGATTTATTGGTAAAAGGACATCGTGGCGTCCAATTTAGTCTGTAATCATACTTGTTATTAATGAATCGGACTCCTGCTTTGCGGTCGTCCGATTTTGTTCATCACTTGTATGATTACAGACCGAATTGGACTCCACTCAGTCCTATTACCATTGTATATCAGCATGGCTGCAAATATGAGGATTTGTATGAGGCCTACGCTGGGACCTAAAGTCACCGTAATTTTGGGCGACTTAAAGCGATTTATGCTGATTTTGGCAAAATTCAGTATAACAAGAAAGCGATTTTTGGCAACTTAAGGTGACTTATGAAGATTTTGTAGCAGTTGCAGTGAGTAAAATAATCTGTTCCAGTCTATGACTTAAGTGGATACCTCCAATAGGACCTCAACATAACAAAGGTTCCATGGGTCCCACACCTGAATGTCAAGCTGAAAGTTAAGATGGTAGCCTTTGCTGAGCCTCTTACCTATGAATAATCTATCACCGTTAACCCATAAAGACACCAAACCCAAACAGGAATAGCCCTTAAGACCATAACGACTCCCAGGCTCTATGATGTCAACCAAGTAATGCACCAGGGCTTTAAAGAACCTCCTACAGGAACCTTTGTCCAAGGCTCCATGTATCCCCTTTACTTCCTAATACAACGGAATTAATCACAAAATGCCCAAGACAGGAACTAAAATAATTGTCTGGACAAATATGCCATGAACTCATGCATTATGCGTCAGGCAACTTCATGTGTGATCAACACCAGACATATGGCATAATACAACATACCACACAGGTGATCACAACTGAAATTTTCCGACACACAATTTATCAAGGAAGAGAACCGACCGTCCATAAGGATTGAAATAGAACACAGAGTCACTTAATCAATCACTTAAATATATTTCAGCTTAATAGAATCAAGCTTAACCTACATATTTTTAAGTATCATGCAGTTTGTCTAATTTAGACAAACTGCATTGACTCACAGCATTTAACCAATCAATGTATTTGATGCATTAACAATTAAAATAAAACCTAAGCCATAAAACTGGAGAAAATCTTCGTTCTAGGCTAAACAAAATTCTTCCCCAACTTATATATTCTACTCGCTACTTGCATGACGAACTTGAACTTGTTGTTGAACTTGTTATATAGAGCAAAAGCCCCAGATTAAGTATTTGGGTGTCTTTATTGATGAACATCTAAAATGGGATGCTCAACTCCAGCACATTAACAACAAAATAACAGAGAACATTGGAATTTTATTTAAGCTTAGGCATTATGTGCCTATACGTACACTCAAACAACTGTACTATACTCTCATATATCCGTATCTAACGTATGGATTAATGAGCTGGGGTACCGCATACCAAACTAAGTTAAATAAAATTAAAGTAAGTCAAAATAACTGTATTCGCTGCATCTTCTTTGCTAACAAAAGAGAAAGTCCCACACCGTACTTTAAACTATTAGAAATCTTGAAGTTAGAGAATATCTTTAAATTAAAAATTGGTGCTCTTGTGCATAAAATTCAATATCAAAAAAAGGATACACCTCCTGCCCTCTATGACTTAGTTCAACTGGCCTCAGCTGTCCATAATTATAATACTAGGTATGCCGCTAATCAAAACCTGTGCAGACCATTTTCTAGAACTAATTATGGCCTAGCAAGGTTTAGTGTAGTGGCATCACAGACCTGGGAAGCAATACCTACGAAAATTAAGTGTCTCCCCGTGAAAAGTTTTAAAAAAGAATATAAACTCTTTCTACTTGATAGTCAGGTATTTTGAACAACTCTAATCTGTCACTTAGTTATACTTATTTAATCTAAATAGTATTATTATTAGTAGTAGTATTAGTAGCACTGTACAACCTCCACCCACTTGTCACCGCCATGTGGTAGTAGCCAACTCGAAAGCTTGGCTCCTTTGGCTGCTACACACTCTTTTCCTTTGTTATGTTTAATTCGAGGTATAGTTAGCTCTGTTTTTTTTTTCCCTTATTGTTGTTATATTGTAATTGAATAAGTGTGAATAAATGAACTTGAACTTGAACTTGAACTTGAATCCATCCAGCAATTTCGTTCAGCAGCGTTTCACCACCTGCATTAAGAGAAAATGATCCTCAGTCTCAGGTGATGACATTTTGACAGACTTAAAATACGGATCATAAAATCACAAACCTGATCGAAAGTCCTTCCTGATCATCCAAAACATGTAAACACACGAGGGCCGCCATTTTGATTTCTTTCGGCAGAATTATCCCAGCATGAATTTTTTTCTTCATCTCCGGTAGTTCCCAGTCCATACACTACTTTGAAACATGTGCAAACGAATGCAAAGGAGATTTTACTTTTCCGCTGAGGTCTTAGTCTCCTCCGCAGCCGTTATTAGGATCGTCACGCAACGCTTCTCCCCCACTAACGGCTGCTTCAACCCGAACTCTTTTTGTTTCCCTTTGTTTAGAGTTCACGTGAAATTTACAGAATTGCACCAATCACGCGTTGCCTATTGTCAACTCTGAAACCAATTAACGTATCAGTAGTTTGTCAATGATGTCAGTTTCCCGCGTCAATTCATCGCCTCCTTTGCTAGATGTTGCCATAAATCTCAGAGATTTCCTATGGATCTAACTCCGAAGAAAATAGTCAAAAGCGGCTCTGGGTGCTTCATTTGTTCGTCGGCTTTCCTCAAGAATAACAAAATCTTCATTTTCGGTAAGAGTTCACTCGACATTGTTGAAGTCATCCGATCCTCGCTATCTGTGGACGTGAGTCGCTACACAGAAAACAGCGAACTGTTCGTCTGTAGAGACAAATGCTACTAGCGTTTGATAAAATTTAATCGGGCATCGGATAAGTTGAAGGAGCTAAAGAAAGAAATCGAAGAAGTCTTCAAGGCAAGAGAACAGGGCAAAACGCAGAGCAAAACGCCTGCTATATCCAGATGAGAATGCCGACAGAGGTGCCAAAATACATCAACTTCATCACATCGAGGAAAAGCATCCAAATCGCTGCGATCTGCCGATACCACTTGTACTTCTTCGGATGCGTTGGCAAGCCGAATAATGAATTGTCAACCACTTTCACAACACGTAATTGAAAAGGTGTTGAAGATTGCGTCAAAAGAAGTTACTGTCTTGTGCTCAAAATACAACCCTTCAATGTCGAGGAAAGATGAGAATAACAGTCTCGAAATGCTGCCATCTTGACATCTTGTGATGTTCCCCTTACAATTTACCAGCAATACCATTTTAAACTCGAGCATAAACTAATGCTTGAAATCAAATATTTATTGTGTACAACAAATGAAGTATGAACGAGTTGTAAAGGAAATTCACATAGGAATTGCTCAAATCCACTATTCATCGATACGTCTCCGGCCTGTGTATTATGCTTATGCTTTTTCTTTTTCTTCTCAGGTAAGCTTAATAAAAATCTCCCGGGCGCGAAAAGTGAAGTCATCAATTTACAAGCTTAAGAGTTCAATGCCTACAGTAATTGTAAATTAATTCACACAGGATTTCCTATCTAAAATGTAACTTCAGAAGCGGAATTGACAAACAAAAACAAGTGTCCAATTGACCCTTAACTTGCCACTGCTTTATAACATGAGCTTCATCATAGCCACGGCACATGACTTTCTACTGTATACATCATTGCACAACACGGTTCTCCAACGATCATTCAACAGCCACGCTCCTGGTGACCCGAAAACGATGGGGTATTCTCCCTCCTCAATCCACTCTTACTATCCGTAGCCGATAGAACACGAGTGGTGATTGGACAATTTAGTCTTGGCGCGACCGCCTCAGGAATATGTGAGGCATGTTGTGATTGGCTAATTCGCGGAAACAAAAAGAGTTCGAGTTTTAGCAGCCGTTAGTGGGGGAGAAGCGTTGCGTGACGATCCTAATAACGGCTGCGGAGGAGACTACTGAGGTCTTAGAGTGGTTTCCAACCGTAGTGGTGTAGCTGCTCAAAACAAAGGACGTTCCTGCTGAATAGTCGATCACAGGGAACGTTTTGACAAGGAGGAATCTCGACAAGAATTTCTAATCAATGAAATTGACCCAGGAGGTTGTGCAATGTTTCGTGAAAATTGTACCTTTAATGGTGAAAGAGAATGGGAGCCACACCCACAATATGCATTATTGTTGTATTATCAAAGCCTGTTTTAACATGTCATCAAACATCTCTGCCACTTTTACTAGGATCCTTCAATCCCAACTGTAAGACTCGCTGGTAGAAATTCTATCTGCTGCATTCTAATATATTTCGAACGGAGTCTGTGAAATATAATGAGAATTATACTAGGGCCGCGAAGCGGCCTGAAGTAATAATTCGGATTATATAAACAGACGAAGTGAGAAATATATGAGCTTCCAATCAGTGGTCGGTTCCGGCAATTCTACTTTTTACAAAAAACGCGGATTACGAAAATGAAAAATGCCTTAAAATCAAGGTCTTTATTTGTATTTTACACTCAAAACAAAAAAAAAGACACCCTTTTTTTAACTTCGACTCGCCATTATGAAAACCTGAGAAAAGTGTCCCCTTTTCTCATAAAAAGCGGGACATTTTTAGGATTTGTCTTCGATATAAAGTGAAACAACTTTCTTGAGTAATATTTATATCTCACTAATGACATAACAGCGAGAAAGGAAAATTTCTCGAGTTTTTTCAGCTTCTTGCTTTTTTATACAAAGTCGAAAAAAGTCGACTTTTTTTATCTTTCTTTGTTTCGACTTTTCAGCTGGCAGCTGAACGCGCCTTTTTTTGCGCCGTTTGTCGACTGGTAATCAATTGTGACTTTCAGTTTGAATTTGGCGCCGACTATTACGGAATATATTGAAAGCAATATTAACGTGATGAGGAGTCAGACAAAAGCGAACAAAACATACAAGGAGATCAGTAATCTATTCAAGCAAAGGTTTCCGGAAGTAAGAAGAGGCTTCTCTGAAAGAAACTTGCGTTTATTTGGCCGTCCTCTGGTAGGAAAGAGGTATACCAAGCGACGTAGACTGCATTGCGGGCACCACTGAGCTAACTGAGTTCGGATTCATTCGTTCTCCGTTTACGAAGTACGTCTTCTCCAAGTCTTCGACGTGGTAAAAGCCACTATCTGATGGGAGAAATATCTCCCCTTCTTCGGAGGAAATGTAGATCCCTTTGTTTAAATCGAGCCTGAATATCATGGCCAGATTACGGTTGTTTAAAGTTGAAGACTTAAGTTTGACCTCTTTCTTGTCCATTTTAATCTTGATGTTAACGTCCGACATCTTCAAGCATTGAACCAGGGACGGCGGAGCGTATTTTGAAGTGGGGGGGCTGAAAACGAGCGCCGGAGGAGGGAGTTGGTAGGGGGGTGTGGGGGCATCCTCCCCCAGAAATTTTTGAAATCTAGAGTCTCGGAAATCGTATTTACAACATTCTCCGCTACATACTTCTTGAAATAATTAGCCTGGATAAAGCGTAAAATGAAAGGTACTTTTAATGCTTACAGCAATATTTTGGAGGTTATTTCTCAGCCTTCCGGTCTCCAACGCTAACCTGCGGTTTTTGGACACAAGCTTCCCGTCTGTGAGAAAGAAGCACACGCTGAGAAAATGTTAAAAATACGTAAACGCAAAACGTTTCCGACGAGGCTTGTATAAAGTTGTAGCTTAAACAAAATAAAATGTCATCCTCCTCAAAAGTGGGGGGGCTAAAGCCCCCCCAGCCCCCCCGGCTCCGCCGTCCCTGTGAACACAAAGTGTGCAACACTTCTAAATTAACGACAGGATTGCTCAGAATTTCCCGCCATTTTTTGACACCTGTCAGTCGAGAGGCCCAAAGATTGGGATTCCCGCCTTTTTTTGATAACTGTCCGCCAAAAAGTCGAAACAAAGAAAGATAAAAAAAGTCGACTTTTTTCGACTTTGTACAAAAAGGCAAAAAGCTGAAAAAACTCGAGAAATTTTCCTTTCTCGCTGTTTTGTGATTAGTGAGATATAAATATTACTCAAGAAAGTTGTTTCACTTTATATCGAAGACAAATCCTAAAAATGTCCCGCTTTTTATGAGAAAAGGGGACACTTTTCTCAGGTTTTCATAATGGCGAGTCGAAGTTAAAAAAAGGGTGTCCTTTTCTTGTTTCGAGTGTAAAATACAAATAAAGACCTTGATTTTAAGGCATTTTTCATTTTCGTAATCCGCGTTTTTTGTAAAAAGTAGAATTGCCGGAACCGACCACTGATTTCTTCCCTCCCTTTACCCATCCCTTGCATGGGTCTTCTTTTACCTGTTTGTTGCATGGCGTCAAAAAGCCACAGAAGCATGATGGCACCACGAGACCTAGGTTCCAGGGCCCTGTGGGTATACCCAGGCCCCTACGGTTTGCTGTTATGGGGGTTTAACCCTTCCAATGCGTTAAAAAGTGGTTTGAAGCACTAACTGGGAAATTCCTACCAATTGTTTTCTCATATATTTCTCACTTCGTCTGTTTATATAATCCGAATTATTACTTCAGGCCGCTTCGCGGTCCTAGTATAATTCTCATTAATTGATAATTCGGTGGTTTAACAGAATTAGTATAGTGAACAATATCGTTCACAGGTGCTAGAGTTAACTCGAATTTCAAAGAATCTTTTAAAGCATATGGATAAAATACTCCACCATCGTTTAAAGCTGGATGATCGATTGGAATGCAAAATTTTCTTCTATGGATCTTAGATAACTAAACATCTTTTGATTTTGTCGGATCTTTATTACTTGCGTTTGTTCGTAATCTGCGGATATTTTCGTTTGAAATCCCCTGTCTTAATCGGTCACGTCTTTCTTTTTTGGATAAGAATAGGTCGTTGTATGTCATAAATAAATCATATCGATCAACGTCCTGAAGTAATACACCATCAACACTGACTTTCAATCGTTTAACGATGCTTCTACCGAGATTATTGACTATTGCATTGTTTTCATGGCCGGACACGGTTAAATCGAAGATCAGAAACACACTATTCGGAACGATAACCATATCCTTATTTAAACGCGGAATATCAATCTCTTTTCGTTCTCCTGGATTAGCAGTAGACGGATTAAATGTTAGCCGGTTTAGGGTGGTTTCTGCTTTTAATCCGTAACAGGAGCGTAGCTGGGGGGGGGGGGCTCCTGGGGTGCCCGTGACCCCCCTTGGTAGGCCTTCTTTTGAGCAAACAACCTACAATATTCAGGTGGCGAAAACGCCATGACAATATCTTGGCCGTAAAAGCCATTGTTGAAACTGTAACATTAAGTAAAACATGCACGGCGTGGAGGTCGACATGACAAATTCTGGTGAGTAGCCTCTGAGATCCCCCCTTTGAAAAATTCTGGCTACACCCCTGCGTAAGAAGCACGAGAGGAATGATTGGGTTCCAACGTTTCATTTATTGCGTCACTCATAAAAAATTGAAAAGTATGTCAATTTTAGTATGATATTTGAAGCAGTTAAGTTATACCAACAACAGGTAAGTTGGGTCAATGAATGGTTAAGGAAAGCACGATTTTGGGATATTTATATGCCCGCCATGGATATTATACGAAAATCAGCAGAAACTGTTGGTCGGGTTGTTTCAAGGGACGTTCTGATAGATTTTAATCGGATTTTGATTTTTGTTTTTCGGATTTTGATTTTAATTTTTGGGATTTTGATTTTGATTTTTGTAAATTGTATGTAAAGTTATGCAAAATCCGGGACTTCGGGGGGAGGGGGCGGATTTTATACTAATTATTGTTAATTTTATGCGGATTTTGATGTTACCTCGTTAAAATTGATTGGATTTTAAGGGGTGCGCTGGGACCTGCATATCCATACTACTGTTCTTTTCCATCTTACGAGTTGGTAAAATTACTTAGTCAGCGGTCCCTGGTAGCGGCAAGCTTCTGCCGCTCGAACAACCAATAACAATGGTCCTTTAAAAAGTTTTGACGCAAGCTTGTGTGGGTTTTGGGCGTGGTCCTTATGCTTGGACTTGGAGCATTGGATCTGCTCATTAAACCAGTTTCGTGAATCCGCTTCTTCTAGCGGGTAAACTCTCACGCTTTCGCGCGCTTTGGCGGACGGCGAAGTGGGTGGACCCACGTTTCGATCAGGGCCATCTAACCCGAACCGGTTTGACCTGAAAATGGCTAGGGCATTTATATAACAGGGAACAGAATAATAAGTCGCTGCAGTGCACTTTCTAAGTAATGGGATATATAACTGATACTTAAATATATATTTATTGATCAGAGGATAAAACAGGAATTGAAAATGTTTCATTGTTTCAGAGCAATTTTAGTGGCAACCGCTTATTGTTGGATAAATAAAGGGAATCTGTCTTTAAGATCCTTGTATTGCTCTGCTTTGTTTGACAAATGAGGATGAAAGTATTTGTGGAAAATTCGTTCGTTTTATCGTTTTGCCTCCTGTTCATAATCATTTTGTTGTTGTTGTTTGTTTGTGTTTTTTTTTAGCGTCTGAAACTGGGAAACATCGTATGGTTATACAAATGACCGATTCAATACCATGCCACCAAAAGAAGAGAATCGAAGACCGGTGTATCAACAATTGCAAGAGAAGAGACTACTACATATTGCTCATTCAAAGGTTCTGATATGTTTACAAAGGTCGTGTATTCGAAACCTTAATGTAAACTTGACTGATGCTGTCATTGCAAAGCCCTCAAGGGTTTGATAAAAGCTCCTTCTCAAGTGCAACTGATATCAGACATAGTTTGATGCTACGCTGGTTTGAAATAACGAATGTAGCTTAAGGTGGATGATGCACTTCAGTATGACGATATAAATAAAAAAAAAATCACCTTTTTGAAAGTATGATATTTAAAACCAATTGTTATCACGCTATGCGATTTTCCCTTTGTCATTCCATCGTGCGCACTTAGGTGTTTCTCGCGCTATTTAAATTAATATGCATTAGCGTCGCTGTAGATTTCGTTTTTTATTCTGGTCTACCCTTCGCCGTTACAGTATTCATTGCTTAAGCATCTGTGTGGCGTCGTATTGTACGTTCTCCTTGATGAATTTTGAAGTTTCACCGATAATAAGGTTCGTTCCAAGTTCCTGTGTTACCTGCATTTCAGCCTTTGTACATTTTCTTAGTACTTGTTGTTGTTGTTTATTTATTTTTTTTTTCTTTTTTTTCTTGGCTACAGCTGTCACGCTGGGACGGGACCGTTTTTGACAAGATTTCCGCACAGGTCCCTACTTCATGATGCATGCAGCAGATGAATTGTTTAGGGTAATGCACGTGTAAACATTTCTTGTTATTGCTGAATGAAACAGTATGTCTACAGCATGCATAATAGTGCGGAAATCATTCCCCGTTTTTTTTCCGTATAGCAAGTATCTTGGGGTGTGCTTCTGTAAATAAACGTATAGTGCGCTGCAAAATTTTGGGGCTACACCAATGAACACTGATAAAAAACATTTTGGAATGGTTTTGCCGAGTTCGCTCCTAGATGAGTGTCGCATTCAAGGAATGTACACAATGGTGGAAGTTTTTTTACATAGTAATGGGCATAGTAACGGTCATAGCAACCGTTAGAAAATAACTGGAAATGTAGATTAATTATAAAATGTATAAATGATACATTGTGAGAAAGCTGTAAATAGCTGCACAGAGATAGACAGATGTAATAACTTCACAGGCTTTCTCATTTCCCCTATGAAACTGAATATTTCCTCCAATTTGGGTAACTTTTCACATTCCAGAGCAACTCTTTATCGCCCACATCCCCCCACCCCAAGTGCAGCTTTTTATCTCCCCCTCCCGTCACTTCTGGCTTATTTAAAACGCGCTTAACTCCCGTGCAAGAAACTTTAAGAGCATTTTTCTCAAATATCCACTTTTGGACTGACTGACGTGACGGCATCATTTATAATTTTAAAGGTTTTTAAACGGATCTCCTGAAACGTCGGGAATTTAAAGATCAATGGTGTCGTAATGCAATAAACTAAGCACAACATTTTCACTTGAATCACGTGACAGAAGATAATTTGTCTACTGGGTTTGGTGCAAAGTAAGGTAATGCCAAAATGAAACATATTAAAAACACTTACATCAAAATTTTATCGTGAAAATTTAAGTTTATTGAACAGACAGGACCATAAATTCACAAGCTACATTTGGAACTCAAATCTTGTTTCCTACTACTACTAGTGCTGACGTAAAGGCTTTAAAAGCTGACTTCAGCAAGGTTTGGATGGTTGCCATAGCGTCCAATTCAAATAAAACCTTCCCAATTACTTTTCTTTTAATGAGTTTAATTACATACAATGGAAGCCTCTTGACCAAATTGCAACAAATTGTTTGGTGCAGTTTAATGTATCTGCCACCTTAAAGAGTTACATTTCACCGACGCGACGTTTCGACACTCCTGTCTAGTGTCTTCTTCAGGGGTGATTGGGTAATGGCTGTGGAGCTCCATTCATCGCGGGTATAAAAGCCTTGCCCAGTCACCATTGAAGAAGGCACTAGACCGGAGCGTCGGGTCGGTGAATTCTAACTTTTTAAGTTACATTCATTATTTTTAACCATCGTGGCATGTATGCCTGAGTATGTCTGATTGTCCACCTGGTTGCAATGTGCACTTTTCCTTTAATTATATCATGATAACTTTAGTTATTGCTATCCCCAAATGATTGGTTGATTTGATTCGTTGACTTTTTGGTGGTTGTTTGATTGGTTGGATGATAAACTCGCTCTTTCATTGACGTATTGACTCATTGACAGACTGACTCACTGGCCGGGTGTCTGACTGACTGACTTACTCACTGACCGACTGATAGATGACTGGCTGAGTCACTCATTGAGTGGCCTACTGACGGACCGATTGAGTGACTGACCAACGTATTAACTGACTGACTCACTCACTAACTAGCTGATTAACTGATTGACGGACTGACTGGCTGATTAACTGACTGACTGGCCGACTCACTGACCGACTGGCCGACTCACTGACCGACTGACCGACTCACTGACCGACTGACTGACCGACTCACTAACCGACTCACTAATTTGCTGATTAACTGATTGACAGACTGACTGGCTGATTAACTGACTGACTGGCCGACTGACTGATCCACTGACCAGCTTATTAACTGAATGACCGTCTGACTTGCTGACGACTCGTACTCTGCCTGGTTGGTTGATTATTGAACAGAAAATGTGACCGCAGCCCACAAAAGGCTCAAACAAGAATTGTTGAAAGAGGAGTCTAACTTCGAAATACGCAGGATATGCCATTCCTACCTTGATCACTCAGAATTGCTATAAAACAAAATTTGAATGATTGAATTCTTTGAAATATAGAGTGCGTTTTTTGTGGTATGATTCGGATTTGGATTTGTGATCCCAGATCACAAGGATCATGGCGCATCAAATGGACCGATGATTCATCGGTTCCTTGGATGTGCCATGATCCGTGTGATCCCAGATCACAAATCCAAATGCGGTTCATACCAAAACAACGCACCAATAGTGAAACCTTTACTAAGGAAACATTGTCGGTCCTTCTGAAGTGTCTGCTTTTGAATCTACTCTGGAGAAGGATTCATCGGTTCCTTTGATGCGCTATGCTGATCCGTGTGATCTCGGAACACAAATCCAAATCGGGATCATGCCATGGGAACGCATCCTAAATAAACTTTGATCGGATATCGGTGTAATTGATAGTTTATTGACAGCTAAATGTGTGAACTTATCACTATCCAATCAAATTTCTCAAAGATGTTATTTAATACGGCGTTGTGAATTAATCTTACATGATAAAACTTGACCGCTATGCTGTCGTATTTTCAAATCTACAGCTTCCCAGATCGCCATGCATTGCCAAAGAAACATACGTAACAGAAATTTGTGCACGGTACGTTGTAACGTGCGAACTTAACTCGATACATTTTCCCGCCCACGCAGTACCAGATTCATTAGAAACTACTTCGTTATCGTGCCAGGCGCCTCCTGCTCGTTATATGTGTCGTGGCTTAATTTATCCTTGGATTAATTTTTTTAATGATTTTTTTTATTTACAAGCAAAAGTAACAGTTAAAGTATACAAAGTACGTGTAGCAGACGGTATTACAAGATATTGCTAGGCTAATATATGTGAACTTACATCTGATATTACATATGCAACATAAATTTACTTAAAATGCTTGATTACAAGGGAAGACAAGAAGGGGGAAACAAAATAAGTGTTACGAAAATATACACACGGTGAAAAAAGAAAAAAAAAGATTACAAAAGATTTCCATATATTTCATTGATCTGATTAAGCTTGTTATTTTGAATGGCAATTTCTCTTTGTATATTTACTTTGGATTAAATTTTACTTTCCTTTGTTTTTCGGTATGGTGATGTATGATAATGAGTGTGGAACAAAGGAAAATAAAATTTAAACCAAGGATAAAATTGAACCACAACATATGGTTTGCTCTACCGCCTTGTAACATGGCCATACACACTGTGCGATCACTTGTTCGATATGTTAATGGAAATTACGGCACGAGGACAGAATGAAATATTACAATGAAAATACATATGTCTTGCCAATCTATTTCCAAAACATAGACAAGACGCAACATTCAAGTTAAGATATTTATACTGTAAAACTATCGATTATCAAATATATTATTGCTCATCGCGGGTGATGTATTTGTAATATAAACTAATTCATTTGTCACGACGGTAGCTACTTAGATGCTGGGATTATCAAACAATTAAGTTGATTAATAATGGTAATTGAACTTAGTGGAGTGCAATTTGTATAGGTAATCACATGATTTCGAGTGCAATTTGGGATAAATCAGCACGAGTAAATTTTTCAAAGGCTAACCAAATTGCACGAGCCCGTAGGGCGAGTGCAATTTGTAGTCTTTGAAAAATTTACGAGTGCTGATTTATCCCAAATTGCACGAGACAAATCATGTGATTAATTGTTAATAATATATATGCAACAATTTAATTTCAACTTTCTGCACTCAATTTCAACTTTTTGCACTCAATTTCAATTTTCTGCACTGTTTGGGATTAATTCACGTGCTCTCAGCCAATGAGCATGCTGAAATTTTTGCATGTATATTATTAGGTCTGAAATCATATGCTGATTTCAAATATCGAACGAGCGCATAGCGCGAGTTCGATTTGAAATCATACCAAACTTGCACGACACGAAGTTCAATTACCACTCTTACACTCATTTTGAAATCACAGGTTTTTGTCAATACTACTTATTTATTTATCCACTTCAGGAAGCCCAGTTTTTGAAGAAGAGTAACGTTTTAAAAATGATGCGATTTAGAGCAACAAATGGTGCAATTTGTGAATAAATCACACTGCTATGAGCCAATCAAATTGCAGGGGTCACCTGTGATTTCAAAATGGATGTAATAAAGTTATACCACCGTAAAGTGAAAATGGGGGTGCTGTATTAAGGGGGTATAACTTTATCAACTTGCTTGATTATCCTAATTTCTTGTGTTTTAATTCCCCACCGACGCAGCACCATTTTCTTTAGAAACCAATCCCACAATATTTAGATCTTGATCGCGACCTTTTAACCGGTTATTGCTGGTCTTCTCTAGGCGATAAGGTCGATTGGTTAAATTTTTTCTGATGTGTATATTATGTAAAATTTGTTTTGTTTTTCTTGCTGAATATTCCTCGCGTAATTCCGTGTTACAATGCTATTGACATTTCTAGACATGTATGTGGAATAAAAATTATAAATCGTTGTTTTATTTTACGCAAGACAGGAACACCTGCGATGAATTGCGTAACGAAGGGAAGTTATCCAACGTCTTGATCGTGTTGTGCTCTCTATGATGGTCGTTTTAATTTCTTTCTCATTATCCGTCAAATAGCCAACGAGCAAACATTTGCAGAGTAATATGTTGAATTAAAGGCGATGTGAAGTGTTTGTCAAAAGGTTTAATATATTCCTAATCACTGAGAAAAGTCTGTCATCTCCCCGCATAGCGACCGCTTTATAACTTGGATTTCAATTGAAGTTTTCGCGAAAACGGTTTAAGGTCAATCAAAACTTTGCACGGGAAGATTTTCTTCCTTTTGAACCTCGCTCGTTTGTGGTGGCAAGTTCACTTTTTAATAAAGTGGCTTTGATTTTTCTAGTTCCAGTTTGAAGCAAATGTCATTTGTTTGCATTACCTTCACTTTGGCAGATTACTGTAGAATACATTTGAACTTTTGAAGATGGCAAAAGCATTGTGCTAGTATTATTGCAAAAAAATCCTGAAAGTCGATTTGAACTTTCAGTATCTGACTGAAAATGTTCTGAAACGAGGTTGGGAGACGAGAGCAGATATTAATCTTTTGACCGCTCTCCACCATGACAGTCATCGTAAAGCTTGAGCACCAGGCTTGAGAGCCTTTTAACTTTTGTTCAAAAAATAAAAAAACAGATAATCCTGGTTCTTTTGGGATCGCAAACTGTTTTGAGTGTAAGTTAAGAACATTTCAACAAGGTGTGAGAGCGTTGTAGTGAAAAACTTGGCAAAAAATATAATAATGTGCTGAACCTTTTCGATCGCACTGGTGAACATTTGATTGTGAAATCGTTCAGTCGCAGTAATGGTAATCTGACAAAAATGGAAAGAAAGCCACTCGATATTGGGTGTCCTGTTGTATTAAACGGTGACTAATTGATTGTGGTACCTATCGTCTTGGCGCCATTTTGAATTAAGTCGCACAAGTCCGTTATCTAAATTGAAACCGTCAGAAGGTCTCGGAAACATCTTTTTAGCAAAACGGGAGAAACTCGAACATCATCTGCTGGGGATTGGGAAGCCACGGTTCGACTAGATTCTTTAAAAACGTACCGAAAACCATTATTTGTACTTGAAAATGACGTTCTTTCCTTTGTGCCATGGCAAGAGCTCGGTTCAAGCCATGGTCTACTTATCGACTTTGCTTGTGGGGTAAATTCTGGCCTAGCCATTGCGCGATTACGTGCACGTCACGCATTGCTTTCTGTAATCGACTTGGTTGCATCCGGCGAGCGCGTGCCATAAAGCGGCATATAATTCATGGTAAGCCACCATATAGTCACCGAATATAGGGTTTACAAAGGTATGTCCTTGTAAACCCTTCTATACCCCTGTAAACTGACTATATGATGGCCTACCATGATATATATGCCCATAAAGCTGTGATTACTCTCTATTGTCCTTGAGAGAATTAATTGACCAAAGTCGTAAGACAAGTAGTTCTTCATCTCGCCATTTGTTTAAACCAACACATCAAACATATTATGCCGCCCCAATGATACATTAAGATTTTAATAAACATTTTTATTAAGGCGGAAGGTACCCAAGGCAACCTGCGAAAAAGAACAATATGCATATTGGCGCCTGGGCGTGCTTGGGCTTTTTTGACAATCACATAAGTCCAGTTGTGCATGTATTGAGCCTGCATCAGCAACGTTTCGCCCCGAAATTCAGTATAGAGAATGCTTCTTCGCATTTCTCCCCGTTCGCTTCTAATAGCATGTGTCTTCGCTGGACAAATACTATTTATGGTGCACTACTTCATGTCCATAGATGGTAGAGTGTCTGAAACTGAACGTTTTAAAGACTCGGTAGGAAATGTCCAAGAAAGAATGGAGAAAGGCAGTCCGGCCTTAGGAAAATCCTCGCTACGCAATTATGTTTCCAACGAGATGTATCGGGATAAATACCTAATTGCGTTTTCATATTGGGAACAATTCTCAATGGCGACAAGGAACCTTCTCTCTCTGACCGCTTTAGCTGCAAGAACAGGACGCAGGGTGGTGGTTCCTTTCGTTAATGGTTCGAAGTTTTTTGGAAACGAGAAAACCGGAACTCTAGAGCGGTATTACAACATAAGCGAACTGAACAGATTTCTTCGTTCAAAAGGTTTTGCGACACTGGTCAGCTTGGAAGAGTTTTATCATGTCTGCCAACATAAGCTGGACGCACTGTTAACATTTCTCCTTAGCAACAAATACCCAGAAGGCCCTATGTTCTATCCATGTAATGATCAAGAAGACACGTTTCAAGGTTTCCGCGTTGGAAACTCAATTTGCATCGACCACAACTTTAGTTCTATTCAGGTGTTTAAAGAGAAAGTGATCAAAGATTCGCCTTGTATTGGCATTAAAATGTGGAGAGGTCATGATGGAAATGGGAGAACTAAGCTTCCTCTTCCAAATGACTTGGGAAAACTGGAACTGCATCATTACTTTAGTACATCTCTGGTGCAAATCGCGGATGACTTCAGAGCTAAAAAGCTTGGATCGGACTTCATTTCAGTTCACTTGCGCTTAGAAAATATCCCGGGCATAACAAGAGACCACCGTTGGATTAAACAATGCTTGTCAAACCTAAGTACAACAGTTCAACAAGCGAAAAATCGATATTCTGCAGATGAGCGCAAAGTATTTGTGGCGGGCGACTTCACTGTGTTTGGGTCGCACTCGGGCCCTATGGTTGCTTCGCGACGAATAGGCGGTGAATCCCTTGGTAGAGAGTTTGTTAGGAAGCTCAATGCAGTCACTTTTGATCCCAGCATTTACAACCTCACTGACCGAGGATCTATTGCCATTGTTGAAATGCTTATCCTCAAATCAGGAAAAGAACTATATTTGCTTGGCGGTGGAAGTTTTCAAGGGTGGATAAAGACCCAGTTTATAGAGCAGCATTCTGGCGATAAGACCAAAGTATACCGTCCGGTTGATTGTTCAGCAGAGGCCATGTCTCTCCAGAATTAGTTGCAACAGGAAGCTATGCGAAGTCACAACGTCAAAGCTAGGACCTTAAACAATCATAACTGTAGAATGAGGAAAATATAGTATTGGAACATAGTATTCAATGAACCTTAAAATCGAAAGCCGTAAAAAACACAATTTGATGAATTCTAGTGTTGTACGTATCACAATTAAAAGCTGGTAAGTTCAAATTAAAAAAAACAAGGGAGAAATAGTAATGTTGCCAGAAAAACGTTTTGCATAATCCTTTAAATTCTTCTTCTAGAATAGTCTTTTAGTACTATTCTCCAGTAGGATATAATCTTTATCACGCCACTCTGGATCAAGCGAAACAAAAGTCAAATTCGTATTCAAATGTTGCCAATGGGCTTCTAAGACAACTTTACCCTTTCTCAATAGTAACATTTTTTTTGGGTGAAGTAGCAGTTCGTCCTAGATCCTAAGCCAATTGGTTTGCAACCCAAACCGCCAAACAATGCTAAAACAATAGTGACGATTGAAATCTATTGTTTGGCGGTTTGGGTTGCAAACTAATTGGCTTAGGATCTAGGACGAGCTGCTACAGTACTGTTTTTTGTACTTAATGCAAGTTTTCCATATTTTTGTAGGTTTGGTCCAGTAGCAAGTTCTCAAAAACTGAGCGCCGGAAATCTCAATATTATCAGTCAGTAATGCGCACAATTGGTGAATTCCCTGAAGCATATTTAACTTTGTCTTTTAGTTTTAATTTCCCCATTGGAAAGTGGTTGTCTTCACGGCAAGGAAATATTGAACACAAGTAATCACGTGCGGAGCAAACGACTCAATATTTTACTCAGAAAAAAAAAAGAGTTTTGCTTTATAATTAACCAGTCAGGCACAGTTAGAGCCATTTGAGGATGAAGAAGTAGATGATGAAGATTATACTCCTTCTATAGACCCGGGGGAAGATGAGGACGAGACCGACGAAGTAAAACCTCAAAAGTGAGTACCAATCTCTACTCGCTCCTGGCGTGTCAAGGTCATTCAAAACTGTCACTGTATTGTTCTCGGTATAATTTGTTTCCTGACATTAGATTGTGAATTTTTCTTTCTATAATGAAACTCAGGACCTCAATGGATGAAAAAGAAAATGTGAAACCCCACGAGGAGAGGAAATTCATTGTGTTTGAGAAAAACGTGTTGAGCTTGTTTGCTTCTTGTCCAATATGTGCTGGTCCTGCAGAAGCGCGTATCACCAAAGTTATCGGCACAATGGTTAAAGTCAACCAGTGGTGCACCGACAAGAAGTCATGCCAGTTCTCTCAGATGTGGTTCAGCCAGCCATTTGTTAAAGGGCAGATGCCTTGTGGTAACTTACTGCTGTCAGCCTCCATTTTAATTTCGGGTTAGTGCCTTAATTGATAAAAAATATTGTTTCACTTTTAGTTAAATCGGAAAACAAGATTTCAAGGCCCAACACAAGAGCGTAATTATTTGTTGGTATAGCAAGTCTGTGCCTGGTTAATTTGTGTTCTTAATTTCACCTGTAAGCACACATGGCTAGTTATCAAAACAAATTTGATTTCTTTCCAGGATGTAGTACTGCCAAGAGCTTAAGAATGCCGAAGTTAATGAATCTGGCTACCATTTCTGAGCGTACCTTCTATCGTCACACCAGCCCTTATCTCAATGCAGTTGTTATACAGCAGTGGAAGGAGCATCAACAAGATCTGATCAGTACACTCCTTGAGAAAAATGATGGGTTGACACTGGCTGGTGATGGGCGGTGTGACTCCCCAGGGTACTCTGCCAAGTTTGGCTCATTCACTCTGATTGAACAGAGGATCAACAGAATAGTAGATTTTCAGCTGGTTCAGGTTTGAAATTTTCCCAGAAAATGGTTCAATGCTTTAACACTATGGGGTAGCATTGTTAATTGCATATAATATTATGCATATCACTATTGCTGCAATATTGTCTTTCTTCTGTAGAGTAATGAGATTAGAAATAGTGCCTGGATGGAGCATGAAGGCTTGGTGAGGGCAGTGCAAGTACTTATAAATTCAGGACTGAATATTGCTGAATTAATCACAGACAGGCACAAGCAGAACACCGCCTGGATTAAACGCAATCTACCCAGTACTACCCATTACTTTGACATATGGCATGTGTCTAAAGGTACCTGCATAATATGTTCATTTCAACAAAAAAGGATGTGGTCCCTTGCCCCTAAGTTCTTTAAAAAGCTTTGGGTTAATTTATTGAATTTCAACATATATTTCTTTGGCTTACCCAGGCTTGTGCAAAAAGATTGACAAGCTTGCCAAGAAAAAGGACTGTGACGAGGTTGGTGAGTGGCGCCAGTCCATTTCCAATCACATGTATTGGTGTGCAGCGTCAACACCTGATGGAAATGGCCAAGTCATACAAGATAAATGGAAAATGCTACCATTACACATTCAAAACATTCATGTTAACGTGGACAGTGATGTGTATCCTGAATGTGGGCTTGGCAACCTGCAAGGAGATGCAGCTAATCGGCTTTGGCTACAGCCTGGTATAGTAATGCCTATATATCTTTAAATTGAATTACACCTAACAGTAGAATAAAATTTCTTTTCTTATCATTTCCTGTGGAAGGACAGTAATAAAAATGGTGTGCAACAGAAATTTTTTCCAGTGTAAAGGAACATTTTTACAAAAGCCTTAGGGTACTTTTATGGTGTACATTAGTGAGATATTATACTGTGAAGCACTAGGTTTACAATAATCTGATTTTATAACTCATAGGCTCATACCCAGCAGTAAAACTGGAGGAGTTGTTACTGAAGCCTCAATTGCTGAAGGATGTAGCACAACTATCCCCCAAATATCAGACATCTACCCTGGAAGCCAAGCACAGCCTGGACATTCAGTTTGTGCCAAAGCATACTGCTTTCTCATACTGGGGGATGTATACTAGGTTTGACTATTTCCCTTAGCCATTCTTACTCTGCTTTGGTTATTTACAAGTGTTGCTGATTACAAAGTTGCCAAAATTACCCTGAGATCTTCACTTATTTAAATCATTTAACAGATTGTGCCTTTCTGCCCTGCATTACAACACCAATGCAGAATGGATGCAGGCAGTAACAGACGATGGCAGGCCACGCCACTCATTAGTATTTCCTAAAGCTAAAAAAGGAGACCATGCAATCAGAAAAATTAAAACAAAAGCTTCTCGAGGTGGGTATGATGTAGATTGCACTTTGGCAGTTAGAGAGTGTACTGTTTAGCTTATGAATTGACACAAGCAAACAATTAGCCTTTGACATTTAGTTCCTCAGGGAGGCATAAGCAAAGGTTTGTTAAAAAAGGGATCACATAGAAGAATACATGTAGATATATGATACAGATTTATTTTTTGTAAAACAGTTACTGGTATAACAAAGGGTAAGAAAAGATATTATACCTGTGCAATTAAGTTTACTTGTCTGCATAAATAAAACCAGTAAAGGTCATGTCCTCTTCCAGGCGGTTGGGCTATGGGAAGTGAGTACGTATGCAATTCACTGCACAAGAAGGTAAGGGGACTCGGATATTTTTGCCCAGGGTACCCCAACACCACCTGACTAGTTGCCTGTAGGCAATGTGGCGGTTTTTCTTATGCTCTGGCCCCTCATAAGCAGAAGAGCTGTACTGCTGCTTGTACTGCAGCCAAGCTGTCTGCAGAACCCATACACTGAGGCACACTGCCTCAAATCCTGGATGCTGCACAATGCATCTCGGTTCTACCTGCAGCTCCTTCCACTGTAACAGCCTCCAAATTTTTGTTTTTTACTTCATCTACTTCTTGACAGCAGATGTTTTCTTCCTCCCTCCACATTGATTGGCAGTTTCCGCATTGACACCTTGTAATAAAAGAATCAGTGCATTAGCAATTTTTATGATGGTATCGAATAGAAGAAATAGGGAACACCATTTGACTGAATAGTTTCACCAAAATGAACAATTATCAGTACTGTAACTGTTACAAACGCGAGAGATGACTTAAACTTTGGGCTACAAACAATGTAAAAAGACCACCAAAAACGAGAAAACTTAAGTTCACAATAAGTTAATATTAAGAGGATGTTTAATTCTAAGTGTAAATGTACGAATGCTATTTTTGCTGCATTGTGTTTTACAGTAAAAGCCTAGAAATCTTCAATCGTTCGCCAAATTCAATACTTAAAACCCCATAGGAAAAGCGTTGAAACATGTTTAATGTGAAAAAGTACTCTTAAAAATGAATCCTTCTAAAGCACCTCCACAAGCTTGCGTGTTTAAGTTTTATTTTCACTCTGTGAAAACCTACGTTTTGCAAGGTGCGTGCGTGTAACATAAAAACACATCGCTCCCATGGAAGTTAAGAGTCTGTACATTTAATTTTCTTTACTTCATCGCTCCTATATTAAGTAAGCGACTGATATTCAGATACAATATTTACAAGTGCAATGCACTCACCATTCGTGGCTTTCTTGATCAAGGCGGCTGCGGCGTACGCGCTCTTGATCCTCCTCCGACTCTCGCGCTCTATTTTCAGTTCTTCCTGGTGGTTCAAATCGCCAGGGCCTGATTTCACCAATAGGCTCAAAAGCCCTTTCATTATTTTCACCTTCCATCGAAGCCTCAAAATCCGAATAATCAGACCTCGAATTCGAACTGCTCTCACTTGAACTACTATCCGCCATGTTTACTTTGCTTAATGTACACACGTGTGACGCATCAGGTCACATGATCAAATTCGAAGCGTTTGGAGCGGAAGACTCACGAAGCAACCTCGTTCCCAGGGTCCTCTCTCTACCTCGAGAAAGTACCCTGGTTGTGGCTGGTCACGTTACTGCTAGATTTTTGCAGATTCCAGAGATATGATGGAAGGGAGGGGCTGGAAAGTTAAAGTTTGTCTCAGCGCTGAACTTGCTTACTGAGCACATTAGGGAATGGAATTTGCAGCCCTCCTGTTGTGGATCGGCAAAAATCATAGCGAAGGCATTGACAAATTCGATATAGGAGTTCATTGTTCGGCTAAAAGGTTAGCTCTGCATTTAGCTGAATTTTCGCCGTCGATAGTTGAACGGTCTTTAGAATTTGTGGCATTGGAAAAATCTGGCAAATAACTTGGAAATGACGACCACCACAACAAGTGGACCGCGCGGTGAATTTAATTTCTTTCATTCGGCGAAATCATAACGAAGGTATTTACTCGATCTGTCAGAGTTAAATACGTCGTATGTTTGCGTACAAAGGTAGTTTTGATTTTGATTGAATTTCTCTCATCGAAAGTTTGACGGTCATTCCACTCTCTTGCGGCGAAAACATTTTACGAAGAACTTGACATCAACAACATCGGGGCGCTGAATATTATAGCTTGATTTAGCTTAGGCTTTTAAAGCTTATATTTTTCAATCGGCAAAATCACAACGGCGGCATTAATGCATTCGTTTAGAGTTTGGCCAAGAGACGAACTGAATTTGATAGAGTTCATCCAATCGAAAGTTGGTCATTCGATCCTCTTGCAGTGAAATATTCTATGAGGAACTTGACAACAACGACATCGGCCGCGCGTTTGCAAAATCCAACGGCTTTCGTTTCAAAGCTGCCTGGCAGTAAGTCCAATTTTCGGTCGAGAGACTAGCTTCTCATTAAATTGAATGCAACCCATCGAAAATTTGTCGACGGTTATTAATTCTAGTTCTGTGAAAAACAGTAGTTGCATTTGGCCGATTCTGGCGCAAAAGGGCGTGGTCAATTTGTCGGGGATCTGGACCGAGCTCGGTCAGAATTTTTTGGGTGTGGTCAAAAATTTTTATGCATATTTAATTAGGTCTCAACTTGTTCGATTTTGTGTCGATGATTTTTTTGTTGATTTCGATTTTTTGTTTGGGAGTGTCAAGGTGTCAAAATTATATCTTTGTGGGGGGTGGGGTCGGGGGTGTGGTGGAGAGGGGAGGGGAGGGGTGGGGTGGGGAGCATATTTGTTACTTGAACTGAGTAACAAATACTCTACAATTTTAGATAATATTCTTAGATTCTACAAGTATTCATATAAGACTGTATACTAGAAAGTCTCGATTTTTGTTGATATTTCTGTGGACTATTCTAATTTTTGTTGAGCATTCTAATAGATTCCTGAGCTACGTATATTTGTTACTTGAACCGAGTAACAAATACCCAAGACTTAGTATTAATTAAGAGTGACTTAGACTCTACAAGTATTCATGTAGACTGTATAC
>OX453277.1:11975677-11988177 GCA_949710005.1 Ricordea florida
AGAGCGCAATTTACTGAAGTCTAGTGTTGTAAGTATCAGAGAATTAAAAGCTGGTAAGGTTATATGGAAAAGAATTTGAGAAACAGTTATGTTGCAAGAAAAGAAATTGGCAGAAGCGTTTGAAATCTTCTTCTAGAATAACCTTTTTGTGTCATTCTACCACTTGGATCAAACAAAATAAAAGTCAAATTTTTATTCAAATGTTGAGCCTCTAAGACAACTTTACCCGTTTTCAATTGTAACATTTTTGTACTTAAAGCAAGTTTTCCATAGTTCTAAAGGCTTGGTCCTGTAGCAAGTGGGTGAAGGGAAATGATGGAATAAGTTTGCGAATGGCATAGGGAGTGACTTTCGGAATGGCATAATTTATGCGGAATATGATGTCTGCGGAATTACATCACGACATAAATTATCAAACACCCTCGTTCTCAACCTTCCCGATTTTCTTTTCTCAAGATGGCGGCCTCAAGAGCAACAACACTGCCAAAATTAAAAAGGGCCGACCAAAAGGAAATGCAAACTAAAAATGCATTCCTGGTTGTATGAAAAAAAAAATGGGAGTACTCTTTACAGTTTTTCCTAACAAAATGACTGTTTTATAAAAGTTTCCACTCATAGGAACTCGCTATCAATGTTGACGCACGCCGAATGTTGATGAAAAACTGCGGATTCTGTTTGTGGTTTTCCAGGAAATATTCAGTCTACGTTTTTACTAACTTTCATTATTAGCCTCTCCTATGTCCCTGAAGGGTCGAAGAATATTCATAACCTCTGACATAGCTAACGCAATGGACAGTTGAAGTCACACTCTCACAAACTACAATTAAGAAATAGAAAACATGAACAGTCGTTTTATCACAAATGCCGCGCTCTGATTGGCTACGCTACCCACTAAAATCTATTTAAACAATACTGTTTCTGTCGAGAAACTACCGGCTGATAGTTGCCCCGCGGAAATTTGATGTTCTTAAAACAAATATTTGCCCGAGAAGCGAAGCTTCGAGGGCAAATATGCTAGTTTTAACAACATCAAATTTCCAAGGGGTAACTATCGGACCGATAGTTCCGAGCACAAACACTCTATTGTCTTTATTGTTCACCACTAAATTTTCTTCCTCGCGCCAGTTGAAAAACAGTCAAAACCCATTAAATGCAGATCAATCAAATAGTTATCCATACGTACAGCCTGAAATTTCAATAATTCGCAACGTACATTGTCTAAAAAATACGGTATAACTGTCAGAAAATTCACTTTAACTTTGATGACCAAAATGTAAATTCTCTTTAGTCGCGTCATCATTACGTCAACAGCTCGTGCTAGTTCTGTGTTTCTATCGAGTTTCAGTATAAATCTATTAAATAGATTTAGGCAAGCCTAAAAGCGGAGCTCCTTACACAGACCCTCACACATTGAAAATGCTGTCACTAAAGTTATTAAATACGCCTGGTGTACGCAACTACTTAAAGAAGATTCGATAGCTGAAATAAATCGTCAAAAAAAAAACATCTAGCTCGCGACTCAACGGAAGAACCATTACCTGGTCAGCAAAATTATAATAGTTTTAAAGCAACACCAAAAGCAGCTAGGCAGCTCTTTGACAAATGAAAAATTGACACTCAGCTTTATGCTTATGTCCCTCCAAAAATGCTTGAAAACTTGTAGGAAGAACTCAGCTTTATGCTTATGTCCCTCCAAAAATGCTTGAAAACTTGTAGGAAGAACTCAGCTTTATGCTTATGTCCCTCCAAAAACGCTTGAAAACTTGTAGGAAGAAAATTTTTCCTCCAAAACCGCTATGAATAATCCGTTTCTTCAGCAAAACATTGTAGACTGCTGTAGACTGCTGGCTGTAGGTTGTGCAGCCGCGGCAAGCCGCGAAAAGCGCGCGAAAAACAAAGCCTCGTTTCGGTTTAAGACCTTCTAAATATCCCGGATGACTATGGCCGCCATGTTGGGGCAACGTCGTCGTCGTCGTCGCTAGGCGCACGCGCCCGCGAGCCATGCCGCTAGCCACGATGACCATGAAAACTCAAACGCATGGTTTTCTCAATTTCTATCCTCGCACGGTAGTTATGGGGCTCCGCTCTGCGGCTCTTCGAGCCGCTGTGGAGCTCCGCTACTAGTGTTCTATCACAAATGCCGCGCTCTGATTGGCTACGCTACCCACTATCTATTCTGTGATAGATAGTGAGGAGCGTAATGGTGGCCGCTTCTTCACGTTTTCGAAGTGTCCGTGAAGAAGATTTAGACAGTTTACTGGTCGAGGCTGTTCCAGAAAAGACAAAGTTTTGAACGACTAGTAGATTTATACTAAAACAATTAGATTATTCGCTCTTGACTTCTATGCGGGATAGTTGACGATGTCAGTCAACCATCACGCGATAGAAATCTCGAGCTCATAATCTACTTGTTTAATAGAAACATTAATTCTAACCAATCAGCGCGCGTATTTTTTTTAGGACTGGTTTCTAATTAACTTTATAACATAGCTTTAGGAAAGTGCGCGCTATGATTGGCTAATACGCGTGGTCCAATTGCCCATGGGTTGCATGCTGACGTCAGATGGTTTTGCACTTTCTTTCAATTTTTACCATCTTTGTTACCAGTATTTGGACATAATTATTATTTGTTCTATAAAACATGCAGAAATCGTATGACTCGTATGAATCTGCCGAAAGAGAGGAAGATTCATGTGATCGACCTTCCAAATTTTAAGGTTAACTTGCTGGTCAGGCCTCCGGCTAAGCGTTTTGCGTCACCTTGTCGAAGAAAGACACTCGTGAAAGACCAAAAAATAAACAACAAACTGGTCGGTATCAACCTTTCGAGGTAAGCATAACGCGTTCAATTTCAGCTTAGTTATTGGTAAGCCCGCGCCCCTGTTGGTGGGTTCGTGGTTTTGAAATTGGTGACGTGTTAAGTTCATCACAAGAAGAAATCGATTGTTTAGATCTGTTTATTGTTTTATTTTCGACTCTTACCTGTTAACAGTGTTCAGAATTCGTCTAATATTTTCAGAGACTGCGCTGGCCATGGTAACCATTTGGCACCTTTGATGCGTTGAAAATCATTATTTCATTTTTGTAAAATTTATAAATTTTCGAAATCATCTGCCTTTTAATCATCAAGCTTCAACAATTCCATTGATTTTATTATTCACTCCGGTTCTTCGCCCTTTGGCTTCCCAGGCTCACTGTAAAGTACACCTCTCTAGTTTGTAATGGCCCTGGTCCTGCATACCCGGCGTAGTGAATCGAACAAAACCGAACCAAAAATCAATCGAAGAACTTAATCGAACTTAATCGAACATGATCGAACATGATCGAACTGGAACGTGTCGGTGACTTCGAATTAAGTCCGATTACCGAACACAATCGAACTCAATCGACGCGAAAAAAGTGAAAAGGTAGGTATTTTCTGGAAGATGCAAATACTCACCTGCCAAAACGATGCAACACCCATAGTAAAGATACATTATTAAGTCAGATTTTGATGTATTATTATTATTATTATTATTATTATTATTATTATTATTATTATTCAAGTTTACACACATATACGGATAGAAAAATGGTGAAAGGATATGTGGCCAGTTGTGGTATAACAGTTACAAGGGCATTGGAAGAGCTTTGTCAGTTGTGTCTCCTCTGTACCTAATCCATAGGTACTCGAACACTGACAGGTAAACCAATCCCTTTCCTTACCATAAGAAATTGGGTAAATCAAACGAGTTGATTAATTAAGTTATACCACCGTAAGGTAAAAGGGAGGTGCTGACGTTTCGAACGTTAGCCCTTCGTCAGCACCTCCCTTTTACCTTACGGTGGTATAACTTACTTAATCAACTCGCTTGATTTACCCAATTTCTTGTGTTTCAATTTCCCACCGACGCAGCACCAGTTTCTTTAGAAACTATCCCCACAATACCTTTCCTTACCATGCTGACTACTTCGGTCACAAGTTGCACATGGACGGCAAACATGAGAAATTGACCATTCATGGTTTAACTGAAGTCAGTGCATGTGATGGCTGTAGTGGAAAAATTTTGGCTTCTGCAACGATGCTAGTGAGAAGAACAATGTATTGATCTACGAGCACATCTACAGGTAGTACACAATAATAATTATTGTTTAAAATTGTAATTCTAAGGGTAGAAATTGTTATTGCAGTTGACACCAGAAACATTACATGACAGTAACTTGTTGACTAGACGTTTTACATAAATTCTCAGTCACTTACCTTGCAAAATGTACCTACCTCTTCTCAATCAGAAGTGTTCGAAAGTTCCAGCCTAAGCCAGAGTAGTTAAACCAAATCAAAGGCATCTTGTGGTGAGCTCGTGGAATAAGATGTTGGGTCAGAGAACTTATTTTGCGAATTATCAAGCGTGTAGAGTGGCTTCAAATTCCGTGCAATACACTTAACTGAATTACGATTTCATTTCTTTGTTCTACTATGCTACCTTGAACTTGAAGCGATCGAGAATCGATAGATTATTTTCTATTGTTTACGCTTGACATCCTGACTCCCTGACCATCCCGATAGCTCTCCACGAGCTAAAAATGGCTACGTGTCATGTCCTGCTGCACGTTTCCGAACCCGAACCGAACACGCAAAGACCACGTGAGTTCCGAATATTCTATTGTTTACGTCTGACTTCGTGATTTCCCTATCCACCACAATAGCTCTTGAGCTGAAGCTCCACGAGCAAAAAACGTTTTAAGTTAAGTAAATGAGGTCTCTATTTGCTGCAAAAAAGCCCTTACATCATTACTGCCCAATTTATATAAAATATCTGATTTTCCCGCAATAACCCCTGACAAATATAGCAAGAGGTCTACAGATCCTCTCCCATAACTTGAAGGGGATGTCCATCATCCAGTTGCACCACATTATATCGTCCAGACTCTTCTTTTAAATAAATTGAATTTGCTTCAACCCGTAAAAGAGTTCTTTGTTTACTACTTACATTCCTAAACTTAATACCCTTTATTTTGTTGGCCGTACATCACAGACACTGGTCTTGCAATCACAATGCTCCCAAAGTATAAATTCATCTTTAATTAAAGTACCTTCAAGCAGTTATCACAACAAATAGTGGACTCCCATGTAGTGGTTCTTATACTGCTACTTCAGCCTGACAATTAAGTAAAGTTATTCATTCATGCATTCATTTATTTATTCATGTAATCATTAATAAAATTAAAAGAGCACTGTAAGGCTACGATTGCAAAGCATGTTGGGCACACCTGTTTTCGGACCTACACGAACTCTGAACTGCTTTTGCTCTCAAGAGAAACTGTCGTTCCTATTATTCACACATCTTTGCAAGGGTTTTAAGCTCAAGCTTAAGATTCAAACTGTAATAGTTTACGCATAAGCACTACCACATGCACATTCGCGGCTTGAAGCCGGGACTGCAAAATCATCGGTTACGAAAACATTCATTTACTTGCCTGAAGACGCTCGAGAAAGTCTGGATACCGATAAGTCAGACGCTGCGATGCAAAGTCGAAGATTCATCCCCTCGCTTGAAAGGTCCAGTATCTTCCTGCTTGCCATAGCGACAATAAACTCACAACCACAGAAAACGCGCCAAGCATTCCACGAGAACGAAGCTCGAAACGTTGCTCCAAGGCCGCTTGAAAATGAGAAACAGCACCAAGCATTCTCTCGCCCAGCTCTTCCCTGGTGTACTTTTGTCATTCGGTGTGCAAACGATTGATGACTTCTTCGCGAAAAAACAAAAAATGAAGATTAATTTCAATTTTTAATTTTGGACTTTCTTCTAAATTCAGGTAATCGTCGATGCCACACCGGACTGTGGCAATGGTTTTCCTGCTATTAAATGAATACCATAGCCTGGTAGCGATGGTAACTGTACAAAAATAAGAAGGCCAAGTGATATTTTTGGTTGTCGCCCAGGTTTGGCGAACAAGTTAACAAGTTAAACTTATCAGTGTATCGGCAAGGGAAGCGCAAGCGCTGTAAAGGCATACCCTTAGCAGTTAAATTTTCCGCGTGTGTGTGTATGAAAGTAATGTGGTTTCCTAGCTCCTGAAATCTTGACTGAATTTATATCTATAGACTAGGAATAATCAAGTAAAATGGTAAAAGAATCTGTTACATCACTGAAAGCTGAGAATAACAAGTGGAAGGAAAAAGTAAATGCGGTTTTTGGACAGCTTAAAAAACTTTAAGAGTCTTTGAAGCAGCACCATCCTGGCAGCCAAGATGCAAGCAATGGTGATATGGCCGATGCTACGAAGACTTTCTGAGAACTTTGATGACGAACTCATCAAGATTAGGGGTCAAACCGACAAAAAAATATCTGCCATGGCGAAATCTTTGGCTGACATATCATCTCGTGTTAATAATCTTGCTCCAGCAATTAAACAAGCCCAAAATACAGCTATTCTTACAATGTTAAGCTTGTTGGTGTTCCGGAGATTAAGCCTTGTGAAAATCCTTCTGAAACGTCACAGCTCTGTCTGAATATTTGTAATGCAATTGATGCAGAAGTACACCTTATGACATCGACTTAGCCCACAGCCGGGTAACACCACGTCAAGCTGCTGAAGGTCGCCGGCCCTAAGCCAATTGCCTTTAAAAAGTTACCTGGCGAGCCAGTGCGTTACTCGAGAACAAGTCACGGTGTTCCGTATTGAAGTGAAAAAGATAGAGCCTGCAAGCATTGGCCTTGAAGAGAGCGACTCGATGGAGAAAGTAGGCCTCTACGATCACCTTTCTCAACGTCTACAATCATTGTTGTCAGACGCGAAGAAGGCAAAGGTGAGGCTAAACTTGCACTTTTCACAGGGTAGCTGAGGGAAAAAGAGCATTCTCGACAGATTGCAATCAATTGTGCAAGACACTTGGACAATTTTGCTATCCGCTTAGTTAAAAGATTATATTTAAGGACCACGACAAGCTGTGAATCAAACTAAGCTAAGGTAAACAAAAGAAATTGGGTAAATCAAACGAGTTGGTTAAGTAAGTTATACCACCGTAAGGTAAAAGGGAGGTGCTGATGTTTCGAGCGTTAGCCCTTCGTCGGAGCGAATAAGAGGATTGTGGGTTACGTACAATTTATATAGAGAAGTTTGGAGCCATGCTATTGGTGAAACCGTGATAGCAGTGTGTGAATGGAAGTGAATAAATTAGATGAATGATTAAATGAATGAGAAACGTTCGTTGATACCGTGGGGATTAAGAGAACCGAGTTGGAAGATAAACTTCTGTTCTAGGTTTTTAGGGCTTTCCGTGTTGCCCTGATGCACGGAAAGGCCACATACCGCCATGTTGTAAGTTGAGTGGTTAGGTAGATTAAAGTGTCGCGCTACAGGTTTAGATGTTTTGTTATTTCGTTCGACGTCACGCAGATGTTCGCGGAAACGGTCACCTAATCTTCTTCCGGTCTCGCCGATGTATATCTTGTTGCGTAAGGTGCATTTTATGCAATAGATAACATTGGCGGAAGTGCATGTGAATTGCATGTGTTTCAATTTCCCACCGACGCAGCACTAGTTTCTTTAGAAACTATGATATCCCCACAATAAGGTAAACAAAGCTCTCCTACTAGAACTCTCTTATTATTCTTGCGATCTCATATCCTCTCATGGTCAGTTTAATAACAGTCTCGATGCTAGAGCGCTTACCAAGGTTTTACGATCTAGACTTATACATTGTCATCGTCATCATCATTTACCTTTTTGCCTCTTCTCTTAATACATTATCAATTAAAACTTGCTTTAATGTAGGGCGAGGTGACCTCTGGAGACCATCAGGCTTATATTTGAGGCCACCTCGGACATAAAAATATGTTTACATAAGTGTGCGGCTTTGCCAATTCAATGATTTTTTTTACTGAAAACTTTAGCAGTTTTTTCTTTAAGTCAGGAAACCTTGACATAGAAGTGATTGTAACAGGAAGGGAATTCCAGATCTTTGGTCCTTGGTAAAGAATTGTGGATTTTTTTAGATTAGTTCGGCAATGATGCACTCGAAAATTGTTGGCTGTTCTGGTGCTATAGCTGTGAATTTGACTATTTGTAATACACAAGTTTAAAAACAACGAAGGCAACAGGTTGTTATGAGTAGTACATAAATTTCGCTGTTTGAAACGTATTGATTTGAAGAATGTCTAAAATTCTAAACTTGGAGAATAGCGGAGCAGAATGCGCTTTATGGTCTGAATTGATGATAGCTCGCACAGCCCGTTTTTACAGGCAATAAATTTTATTAATGGTAGTTACGTATTTAGACGACCATGTAGCGTTACAAAGGTGAATATGGGACCGGTCATTATTTATCGCCTGGGGGGGAGCGGAGTATTTTTGTTGCTACATCGTAGAAATTACCTGATCCCCCCGTAAAGTATTTAGTTTTTTAATGATCCCCCCTTATCGGTAGTGGAAGATGTCATGATCTCCCCCCCCCCATCCTCCCCCCCCCTCGGGTCCTGCCGCGACCTGAAATTCCATTTTTTTGGTCTGGTCCCCCCTTTACGCCTGTCAATTACGGCTGATCCCCCCTTCAGTTCTTCAGATACCCATCTGATCCCCCCCCCCCTAAATCCTCCGCTCCCCCTCAGGCGATAAATAATGACCGGTCCCTTAGTTACGTATTTAGACGACCATGCAGCGTTACAAAGGTGAATAAGCGAGTAGTAGAAGGTGAGTTTAGTTTTTGAAGATAGACAAAAGCGGGACCTGAATAAATATTTATAAAAAAATATAAATATTTATAAATAGCTAATATTCACTCTAAATAGTTTTTTTAGACAATTAATCTGACTAGTTCAGCGCCTATACTCCAACTATTAGGTTTAAGTATTACTCTCTGTTGTAACCATGATAAAAATGGCTTTATTCAACTGAAAACAGATGGCAAGACGACTGCCAACAGCGTTTCTAATTTGTGGGCTCACACATGCGAATAATAGCAATAGGAGGATTACGTCACTCTCCACATGGCTTTTCCCAATTAAAAAGGCATTTAAATATGTCTTCTTATTCAAATTCTAGTTTTTAATTTTTTCATAATAATATCCAAGCTTAAAACGTAATTTGGAAAATTTCCAAACCCATTTATTAGATGAACTTATTTTTCGCTTTATCGTAACATTTTAGGTATCACAGAAACTAGAATAAAAAATGCGTGTGACAACCTGGATTTACACCCGGGCTGCACTTCCGTACTATTATTTTAAACATGTTCCAACACCTCTTTCAGCTGGAGGCGTTGGCATGTATATTGAGGAGAATCTTAAATACCAGGAGCCCATCACCCGGAGCCTCCATCTCCCTTATAAACCCTAGGAGACAACCTTTGCCCGTATCTTTCTATTTTTAGTCGTTCGAATTCCCACGAATGCATTGTACCGTCCAATCAGAACAAAGTTGTTCTTTTACGTCACACGCAGTCACAAACCCTGAGTGATAGCGTCTCACAAAATATTCTCTTGAGACTGTTCTAAAAATAAAAAGATACGAGCAAAGGTTGACTCAAGGATATAGTGTGTATGGAGGCTCCGGGTGATGGGCTCCTGTAAATACATAATTATCGAAAAATGCTCCAGTGAAGCTTTTCAGGCCCTTTGGGTTGAGTTACACTTAAGGGACGGACCATTAGAAAAGTGATGGGAGGGGGGTGGGGAATTTTCAGCTTGCACGAATTTTTTTTTTCGCTCACTGCTTGTCCAGGAATTTTTTTTCAGGTGAACCCCTCTGCACGAATTTTTTTTACTACGTGTGAAAAAGTCACAATTGGACCTTCCTTCTGCATGAATTTTTTTTTTACCTTCTTCTTTGCATGAAGATTTTTTCTTGGCATTTTTCCTGGCATGAATTTTTTTTTGTTTCCCCCCCCCATCACTTTTCTAATGGTCTGTCCCTAACCAAACATGTAAATATAACCGGCGGAGTTGTTTATAGGCAACATAATTCCCCATAAGCTTTTTGATGAATATTTTGATCGAACAATCGAAAAACTTAGCGCTTCTGAGAAACAGATCTTTTTAATGGGTGATTTTAATATTAATCTTCGCTTTCACGATTGTAAATACGCCGAAAACTTTATCTTATCCATGCAAAGCTTCGATTGAACCTAACCCCAACAACTGACAAACCAACGAGAGTATATCGTAACTCATATTCACTTATTGACAACATCTTTGCTGGCACTAGAAGATAACATAACAAAGCGGTAATATAATCTCAGATCAAACTGATCATTTTTCTCAATATTTCTGTGTCTTAACTCTTCTGATGACCTCTTTGATCTCCAAAGTAAAACAATGCTACTCCGCGACTTCTCTAATTATTAATTATTAATTATTAATTATTCAGAGGCAAAATTCTTAAACGAGCCGTCCCAACATATGTTGACCTGAATTGTGCAGTCTCAGAACTGAATGTCGTAAACCAGGAGCCCATGACCAGGAGCGTTCCTATGTGTTGGGTGGCGTCCCCAGCACAGTAGCAGATGTGGTTATTTTTGGAACTCATATTTCCCGCGAAAGCGGTTTCCATAGTTTCCGTTGCTGTAAGTGACCAACTCGCTTTCTCTTCCGACCTTTCGCTTTTCTTCGCATCTTTTGCCCTTTTATCACAAAAGCCATTCCAGAATTTACTCAAAATGTATCCCACAGTTCAAAGAAGGCTTAGATTAAGTAATATGTAACTAAACACGATAAAAGTTGGCGGAATGAATTAGCCTGATTAGAGCTACTTTTAAAGTCGTAAACGCAGCCCTACGGTTTTCTCCTCTTGAAACGTTTCACTGTTCAAGAAACTGATGAAGCGCTCAGGAGCAGAAAAATTAAAGAAAGAAGATTTATGTAAAGTTTGAAAGCTACATTTGCGGAATTCCCGCGACGATTCCATTTATTATGTTCACGAATTGGAAAGCGGTACCGCCCCTAATACACCGAGTGCTTCTTCTCCGGGTAGCGAACATACCCAGATTCAATCAGGGCAGTCGATTTTAAGAAAGAAGCTTTGATAAGAGAAAAGAGATCTTCCGGTGTTCTACAGGACTGTTCAAAAGAAAATGATCACTTTTTTGCTGGAAATTGGCGTCAGTGGCGAGAGAAATTTGGCTACATTTCACAACTCACTCCAATCGACAACGGGAGTTATCGCCGTTTCTTACCGATAAGGCTTCTATTACTCACTTTGCTTTGGCTGTGTTTCTTTGTGTTACGTGTTGCTACGAGAAGGAAATTGGCCCATTTAAGCCAGTGCGTCTACTACTCCTACCTGATGGTAAATGGCGTCTTCAGTGCGAAGTGTTCAATTACAAAACGCAATTACAAAACGCTTAAAAAGTACCCGGTTCAAACGTCGAGCTTTACATGTGCCGAATCTAATGCAAATGAGGGAAAACAATAGATTTTTCTCATTTGCATTAGATTCGGCACATGTGAAGTTCGACGTTTGAACAGGGTCTTAGCAAGGAACAGTACGATGAATGAATGATGTATGATGAAGTAATAGAATCGTTTGATAATTTCAGTATAACTCAAGGGAGGGTTTTCATGTTTGAATTATGTGTTATTTATTCCTAGACATGGGATCTCCTGAGGGTTGTTGCTCATGGATTCCTTTCTTTCTATGGTTTTTCAACAAAGTATTACCAAATGGTCAATATTTTATAGGTCCACTACGCATAAATGGAGTGCCCTGGAGTCTGTCTTCAATGTTTTAAAGAATGCAAGTGGTGGCAATTTGTCGCTGAAGAGTTGCTGCTGGCCAAGCCTCAAGGCTCAGCTAACATTACCGCTGGCCGAGGGACTCAAGACAGTGTCGGCCATCCTGTTTATATTACATGTTCTACATATAGTTAGGGACGTTAGTTCTCCACTTACTTCCTCTGAGTCCTATCGTCATCGTTGTTATTTTCCTTTTATCATTATCTAACTGCATTAATTATTATGTATTAACGTCGTAGGACTCCTTCATCGTTCCGTGAATTAAATTACCGTTTCACTTCGAGGAGTGTCTTCCTTCATGAAGGAGTCATGGTTGTCTTCCGTCGAGCACTGTCCCTTCCAAGCCGAGGACGTCACAGAGGCATTGGCCATCGCCCTCCTATAAAATCATGGATTCGCCCACCTCGCACCACCTGCCGCCGAGCCAGTCCGAGCGCCGAACAAACGAGGCCCAAAACTCGAGTGGCCCACGGTAGACATCGGCATTTCGATAGACGAATGGAACGTGTTTGTCCGCAGATGGGAGGTTTTTCGAAGCGGTTCTGGAATAGACGATGTATCGGCCTGGTCCCAATTATTCCAGTGTGCCGGGCCCGACCTCGGGGACAACCTCTTGAAAACGAACCCAAATGCCACCTCCGATTCCCTACACGATTTACTCGATGCCATGCGCTCGCTCGCCGTCATCCCAGTCACCATATGTGTGCTACGTACCGAGCTTCTCCAGTTACGCCAGGAACGCGACGAGCCATTTCGTGCCTTCACGGCCAGGGTGCGAGGAAAAGC
>OX453277.1:11993177-12000677 GCA_949710005.1 Ricordea florida
CTTTTTCAAGATATGGGTGAAATGCGCAAAATGTCCAAAAATAACTTTAAAATCGACACCTTACTTCGAATACTTTCAGAAGAAAATGATTATATTGACTATTATGATTTACCCGACTTAATAGGAAACATGTCTTGAAAAATCGGCTGTTATATTTACAATGTACATGCTTCTAAACGTAATTGAACTTAATATTTTTTCATTTAATTATATAACATTTTCTTGCTGTTTTTCTCTAATCTTGCTTGTGAGCTATTTGAAGTATATAACATACGTGTAATCACTGCTCGCCTCGGCTAGCTAATCTGCTAACCGCGAGCTGTGGATATTGCTTGATGTAAAATTTGCTCTAACTAATAAACAACGTTAAACAGCGTTTAACTCCATCACAAGCACTTCCTTGGCAGCAGGAATTTCTACATCCTGCGCTGTCTTGAAGCAAGATTCTGCCTAACATTCATTTTCGGTGAAATTTTGAAGGCTGACCATACACTAGGATACAAAAAATTTGGCAAATAACTTTTTCGGGATTGTAAGTTGTGTGTAATAAAATGCATGCGCCGATCATGAAATTACTGCTGTATCATGGAATATAGTTACGAGGTCTCTTGATCAAAAAGCATCAACAAATGAAAGTAAATCAAGTTTAACGTCGGAATTCCGTACCGCTATATCTCAATCTTTTCCAGTTTTCGGGAAGATGCCGTACGTAGTCGCCCCAGCTCTCACAGGCCAAATTCGTCGTAGAAGACCCCGCTGTACCGAATCTTACAAGGGAACTTAAGCAAAACACGACTGCGACGTCGACTACAACGGCATCAAATAATAGCGTTGATTAACGAAACAACGAAACTGCACGTGCAAAATACAGTCTGGTAGATTTTTTTGCCGTCCTCTGCGAAACAACAACGTGGAATGACCATTTTTCAGGTTTTCTGGAAGACGCGAGTGTACAACGACAAATTTGCCAGGAAAAATTTGTAATGAACTGTGAACGTGTTAAGTTGGAAAAATCGGCGCATTGAAGAGTTTTGGGAAGAGAATGAAACAAGCCTGCCGCCATTGGTACAGACGAAAAACAAATTCATTTTTTTCGAACGTACCGTACGCGCGTCCTCGGCGTCGTCGTCGTTCTTGCTTAAGCTTCCTACAGTCACTGATATCTTCAGAGACTGCGTTGCCCATGGCAACCCAGGAATTAATTCTTGAACACATTTTGCACCTGTGATGCTGCGAAAATCATTATTTCATTTTTTTAAAATTTATAAATCAAGTTCTCGAAGTCATCTGTCTTTCAATTATTAAGCTGCCTGTGTGCTTTCTTGCTGTATAGCGTACCTCACTAGCTAGCTTCAAATGGCCTGATCCTCCAGATGAATAATTTCATGCGAGCAAATGGTTGCCCAGTAACGTCAAGCCCCAATGGAGAAATGCAAAACGATGCGAGCTATCATAAATTAACGAAACCAAAATTAATTCTCTACCGTCGTGTATATGCAGCTATCAGAAAGAGAATGCGTCGGTGTATTTCATATCGTTTAAATATCGTAGCTATATGTGCTATCGTTTCGTTATTTGTGTATTACAAGGAGATAACAGACAGTGATAAAGTTCGCGAAACTAAACAAGTTGAAGGTGCTGTTGGAAATGTCATGACACGATGGAGTTCGGAGAACAGCCCTGAAGCCAGAGCCGAATTGTGGCCAAGCAATAATATTAACTACACTATGACACAACGGAAAAAGTTCTTCATTGCGTTTTCATACTGCGAACAATTCTCAATGGCATCACGTAATCTTCTATCTCTGACCGCCTTAGCATCAAGAACTGGCCGTCAGGTAGTGATCCCTTTTGTTAATGGCTCGGATTTTGTTGGAAACGAACAAACTGGAACCCTTGAGAGGTACTACGACATCGATGAGTTAAACAAGTTTCTAATTTCCAAGGGTTTCTCAACACTGGTGAGCTTGAAAACATTTCATGAGACTTGTCAGCATAAGTTAGACATATTGTTAAACTTTCTCCCTACAGACAAACACCCAGAGGGCCCTGAGTTCTATCCATGCAACGATCACAAAGTTAAAAACTTAATCTGCATTGAAAACAGATTCAGCTCGATTGAGATGTTTGTAGATAAAGTAATCAAAGATTTTTCTTGTGTTGGTATTAAGATGTGGGCGGGCCATGGAGGACCAAGAAGAGCTAGGTTTCCTCTTCCAGGTTCCTTGGGAAAGCAGAGATTGCAAATGCATCATTACTTTAGTACATCTCTGGTGCAAATTGCGGATGACTTCAAAGCTGAAAACCTTGGATCAGGCTTCATTTCTGTCCACTTGCGCATAGAAAATATCCCGGGCATAGCAAGAGATCTAGACCCCCGTTGGGTAAGACAATGCTTGTCAAACCTAAGCACAAAAGTTCAACAAGCGAAAGATCGATGTCCTTCTCATGACTGTAGAGTGTTTACGGCGGGAGATTATGCTAGCTTTGGATCGTACTCGATCCGGAGCGTTATTTCGAGACAAAAGGCGGTGAATCCCTTGGTAGAGAGTTTGTTAGCAAGCTCAATGCAGTCACTTTTGATCCCAGCATTTACAACCTCACTGACCGAGGTTCTGTTGCAATTGTTGAAATGCTTATTCTCAGATCAGGAAAAGAGTTGTATTGTCTCGGTGGAGGAACTTTTCAGTCATGGTTGAAGGCTCAGTTTATAGAGCAGAATTCCGGCGATAAAAGCAATGTACACAGTCCAATTGATTGGTCAAAAAAGGCCATACCTTTCCAGTTTTAGTTACAACATGAATTTATACTCTGACCTATTTCCAGCGTGACAATTAACAAACCGAATTGTTGAATAATACGATAGTTGTTAGACATGAGGTTTGCTAAAACTGGAAGGCGTGAAGGGCATAATTGAGGTAGTTGGAGGAATCACAGGATGGCAAGAATCGTGAATTCGAAGAAATCTACTAGTTTAACTCATATTGTTTTAGTGGACTATTTTGTTCTACTTCGGCAAATTGCTTTAACGTTTTTCTCATCAAAACCAGTAGGACGGCATATTTCGTCCACTTTTTTCTTTGTGGGTAGATGCAGAGGACGATTATTTATTTTAAACACGGCAGAAAGATGTACATGAACTTCTCTTCACGTAGCTAGAAATAAGTTGGAGTAAGTAAGGTTATCCCCATAAAGTGCTGGATCACGTATCCCATGGGATCCACGGTCTTCACATCGGTCGCTTCATTTCATAAAAGCAGCTGGGTCGATCAGTTAAGCAAAAAAAATGTCTGAAGGAGGCTCAGTCTTGAAAAGGACGTCTGATGTAGAGTTCCAGATGAGTTAAAGGATCATAAATCTAAGGGACGGACCATTAGAAAAGTGATGGGGGGGGGGGGGTGGGGAATTTTCAGCTTGCACGAATTTTTTTTTTCGCTCACTGCTTTTGCAGGAATTTTTTTTTTCAGGTGAACCTCTCCGCACGAATTTTTTTTACTACGTGTGAAAAAGTCACAATTGGACCTTCCTTCTGCATGAATTTTTTTTTACCTTCTTCTTTGCATGAATTTGGCATTTTGCCTTGCATGAATTTTTTTTTGTTTTCTTTCCCCACCCCCCCCCCCATCACTTTTCTAATGGTCCGTCCCTAAGTATATTCCGGCCGCAGAAACTGAGGTGAATTTAATTTCTGATCAGCACAAAGCAAAACGTTTGTTGACTAAGCTAGCTTACTGTAATATGTCTGGATGTTGACCTCTTTGTTTTGGCTTAACGTGGAACACAATTTCGTCCAGGTCAATAAAAACGCAGAAAAAAACCGATATGCATATATTTCTAGTTCAGAACATGTTTCAGATGTTTGCGCCTCAAAATATCCGTGACGCACAACCTTTATTTTAACAAAAGGCGGATTAAGATTAAAATTATAATCACAATTAAATTAAAATAAAAAGCGGGCACTTAGTCCGCTATAATAAACTCCTATTAGCCGTTTATATACTAGGGGACGCATTATCCGTCTTGACGAACTTGGGCTAACATTCGTAGTTCATCTGGTTAAGCGTCTCTAGTATAAAGACGGGCAGACCATGTATTATGCGTACAGACGAACAACTTTAAAAGCAATGCGTCGTTCAAGAGCATACACTCAGCTTTCAATAAACTGTCCATTACATTGAAATCCGTATGATAATCATCCAAGATAAAAGTTTAGAGAAACGCTGAATTTTTAGAAACCTTTATTGAGCGGACACCCTCTATTAAGTGCGCTCTTCGGAAGGACTGTACTCCGGTTACTCAGAATCCGTTAGTTATTGCCAACGTTTCCTTTTCGTTCAGCAAAACACAAACGGCATCATGCCATACGCTTAGTGAATAATTTACCTGTCTGTGTTTGCTTAATGTAAGTTTTCCTAGACATGTAAATCCCTCCTGAAGCAGCACTCGAAAACAAATAAAAAACTGACATACAGTTGTTCAATTTCTGTCTGATTTGATTTGACACAATTTTATATGGTAAAAAGTTCTTTATTGGAAAAAAATCCATTATTTCGATAAAGGAAAGTGGCTGGGTGACTAACTGCAGAAAGGGTGGCCTTTCACCGAATTGGTCGTAACAAAGCTGGAATATTGTGTTGCCATAAGACCGATAACTTTCATCCCTTTATAAAACAAATTGATCTAGCATTATACGTATTGAATTATTGGCATTGCTCGTTACATGTTGGTCGGCTCAAAACATGTTCAATATCAAACGTGTTAAAAAATCGTTTTATAATGCCAACATCGCCCCAACAGAAGACAGTTGGGATTCAACACTCAGGGCGAAGGGAAGAGTTCTGTCTTTATCTCCACTGTTCAGACTGTTCCATATTTGATTCACAGCCATGGCGTTTATTAGCGTTTTTCTCACCGTCTTCGCGGCGTTTTACATGGCGGTTCCCTTGGACGCAGCGTCTGTCAGCTTGTCAAAGAACCAGTTGACGCTTAATGGTAACGCTTACATTCAGTTTTACGGCCCTATCGAAGATGTTTGGGCCGGTTTGTCGAACGGTAAAATTTTGCCTGTGGTACAGGCATTTTCTGTTCTCCCACCGTTTTTAACACTTGTGGCTCAAGCTAGCTCTTTTGTTTTCGCGTGTGATACGCGAGGAGCAATTTGTAATTGTGGGCTTAGGAATGCGCTCGCGGCTGCGACAGCAACAGAATCGTGTTCATTGACACATCGTTTATTCTACCGATCTTTTTCAGTCCCATCAAACCATTATTCTTCTGTCGGTTCTATTAATGGTAAATTTGTGAAAGAATTTCAGACCTCCCTAAACCAGCATTTGCAAAAAACGTAACAGATTGATTCACGTATTGATTTCATTTGTTAGCGGGGACAGTTAGGGCGGAAAAAAAAATTGCAACTTCTTGGGATATTCTAGTTTTCGAAGCTCTCCATTTTACGGTTTTTGTAGCTACTAAGCGTATTAAACTATTATTGTTACATTCACCTATTTCGCTGAACGACGCTCTTCGAAACTTATGGCTTGCTCATGAGTGGATGGTGCGTACATCTTACACAGTTTTCTGTCGATAGAGGTCGGAAAATACCCTCTTTTATGTCTTTTTTAAGAACGAAAAATGCCAATGTTCGCTGTGGTTGGCTAATTATCCCATTTATGGCCATTCTTGCGATATTTTTTTTTCTTCTTCTTCTTCTTCTTCTTCAAGGTTTAGCTTCTACATTCTTACTTCAATTTAAAGTTACTAATGCTACATTTGATTTCTTCACTTGCTCGTGATGCATTTTTGCCATTGGGTACCGAACAGGGTCTGGAAGGGAGATCCCTGATCCCGCGTTCCCGCACTTCTTTTTCACGAGAATCCCGCATCCCGCATCCCACACTTTTGGGTTTGATTAGTGGCCACCTGGCTGATTCGCTTTCGCTGCTAGTACGTTTATTTTGAGTCGTGACGATTTTCCGAATTCCCGATAGACAGGCAAAAAATCACATATGGCGTGCAAACATTTTTGGCAAATCCCGCTTTCCGGAGAGCAGTCAATTCGTTTTCCGAACGAATTTTCGTTCTCCCGAATCCCACAACATATTTCGATCAAATGCCGGATCCCGATAATACCCTTAGAGACCCTGACCAAATTAAAGTATCTGGTGGAGTATTTCATTCGCAAACAGCTGCAGTTTAGAAAGCAACGTTCTGATGTGACTCCAAATAAGAAAACTTACTGACTGTACTTTAGTATAAATACTCTAAATTCTGTCTCAAAGCAGATGGCGCTCTTGCTTTGAAGACAGCATAGAGACATGCAAAAGTTTCCGGTCTTTGCTCCTGTAAAGAAGATGGCTATCTCTACCTGGAATTTCGATTATCAATTATTATCGTCTCTTTGCACAGTATATTGTTATACTGGAGGTCTTTCGATTATTTATCTCGGATGCCACGGAGTCATGTTGACCTCAGACAGAGAGCATTCTACGCACAATACTGGCAGTTGACCAATGGTGATTTCTGCAGGGTGGGCATGTACGAGTCACTCTCATTGTCATTGCTTATTTAATTCTAGGGCCTTCCACAAGACTTAGTGAGTCCCATACGCTTCCCGATACATATTAAGAAGTATATTTGAAGTAACTAAGTAGATCAGGTCTGAGGGGAGAGGAAAGATTAAATATACGCGAATATATTATAGTTTCCAGATTCTGATAATTTGTTCCCTTGATACTTCATTTATTGTAACTTCCAGAAATTGGATGGTTCACTAAAGCTCTTTCACCCCTGCCCGCAGGTTGGCCATGTTTGTATTCACGAAAGAAACTATTCTGTTTTGGTTTCCAACTTTACAGATCACCGATTTCCAACCATAAACAGCGGAGACCTGATCTCTCTGCGGTTGGCCTACACTTCAGGCAGTTTGATGTACTACTGGTTGTATTGTACCACTTCTAGCTGCAGTTACAACACATGCGGTGGAACCACCATGGCAAATAAGTGGTCATCCTGTTCGTCTTATATCCAGTTCAAGATAACTGCCATGGGCAAAATGGACGGTCAGCCAATCAACAGCGGAGATAAGGTGACGCTTGGCTCCAAAGCTTACAGTTACACCTACCGCTTGAGATGCACCGGGTCAAGCTACAAGTGTAACACAGGCGTGTAAGTACATCTTTTCTTTATTTCTTCAAAAACTCAGGGACTTAATGTCGGCAAGAAAGACACAGCCGGGCGCTTTCCTATTTACAACAAATTCCCGAAAATCCTGGTTACGGTGTAAATGTAACATGGCGTTTTGGACCGTCCGTAGGAAAATTTCCGGAAAATCTTAAAAGGTAGTCCTCTCTTTTTTGGGGGGGGGGAATTTCCGATTTTAAATTCCTGTTTCATTTACCGCTTCGCACGTTTTGCATCAGTTCCAAGCTCTTTTCACAGCCACGATTATTCCACCCCTCAGCAATTCTCTAGAAGGCTAATGCAACACAATTTATCGTAAGGATA